>SJYV01020390.1:6993-27659 GCA_006410875.1 Neotragus pygmaeus | reverse complement strand
AGATGGTGATGGACAGGGAGGCCTGGCGTGCTGCGATTCATGGGGTCGCAAAGAGTCGGACATGACTGACCGACTGAACTGAACTAAACTGAAGTTACTTTCTAGTTCTATATGTTTACCCCTCATGTGCGAGGAATTTTTCTGGTTGCATTTTTAGGTAAATATGCATCCCAGTGTATCGTATGATATACAGAAATAAATGTCAAGCAGATGGCCATCTCCTTCCTTGAGGTTGTATAAGGATGTCCCCTCAGGCTACTGAGGCTTAAATCAGTGCTCAAAATCACATTCAGATCTCAGTCTCTGAGATCCTTTACATCTCTTCATGAATTACTCAAGAAGGGTGTTTTCAAAAGCACCTAAAGCCATCACATCTTCAAGCATTCATCAAGGTGAGTGAGTGACAAAAGCAAACAAAAGCCAAACATCAGGAATGTGTCAGCTCTCCTATCTGCATGGGCAGAAGCCTAAATTGATCATCCATTTTCTCACAAAAGCACAGGTTTTCCTGCTCGTGGTAAGTAATCTCCCTGAGTGTCAAGCTTCTGACAGTTGGAGGCTTAATGTGAATACACTTGACCAGTGAATACGTGGAAGTGGCTGAATTGAACAGTGATGACGTCAGGTTCTACACTTGAGGGGTCCTCTCCGTTAGGGTGGCTTGCCATGACCTTCCACTGTTACCTCATTTCTTGGGGCTGAGTTATTGTGGTCGTTTTGTAATAAAGACATGTCCACTGATATTTGTGAAATGACATCACATACATGGTTACTCATTGCAAAATTGTTTGTGATGGTAAAAGGTTAGAAATCACCTCAAAGTCCATCAGCAGAGGACCGGTGGAGTAAACCACGGTACATTCACACAGGGTAATACAATACGGGCAGCCATCAGTAGAAAGTGAGGGACCTGCTTGTATCTGGATATGGAAAAGTCTCCTTGTAAATGCACCATATGGACTTCAGAATGCTGCCCTGTGTCTAAACAATGGGAAAAAGCAAATGAGGAAGCCCGGGAGAGTGGCAATATGGGCTAGGTTACATCAAGAGAGGAAAACTGAGAGCCTGAGGATGGGGTGAAAAAGATACTTTCCACCACATGCCTTTCCTATTATTTGCATTCTCTGTGACAGGAAGTCTTACCTATTCCAACACACACAAACTTTTCTTCCACATACACTTTTCCACTATTTTAACTATACATAAATGTTCAGTTCAGTGATACCAAACACATTCACAATGCTATGTACGCACCACCACTATCTATACCCAAGTCATTTGCATTACCCCCACCAGAAACTCTGGACCCATTAAACAGTAACTCTCATTCCCTGCCACCCCCTACCCCTTAGCCTCTGGTTACCTCTAGGCTACCTTTTCTGTCTACGTAAATTGGCCTTTTCTAGGCGGTTCGTATAAGCGGAATCATGCATTGTTTGTCCTGTGTCCAGCTTATTTCCCTCTCCCACGTACAGTTTAAAGAAAACACCTACAAACTAGATAACTGAAGTTGTGAAAGACTGCAGAGTCTTTCATGTCTTTAGAGAGAGTTGACCTTGTGAGCTACACGTACGTGCCTCAGATAAGGTAGCATCAACCTCTGGTGATTCCTAGTAACCTCCCTAAACTTTAACAGGTTAACTAGTAACCCAGCTTGCTCACAAAAAGAAGTGAAATAGCCCCATTTGCCACGAGCCTTTGGAAAGCCTCATACATGGCAGAGCTTTTAACTGGGGCTTCTAAGGGCCTTCACAGGGTCTAGGAATCTTTTCTGAAATTGTAAGCAAATCTGTTGTGTGCTGGCCTTTCTGGAGACTTCTTTAGCGTTTGAGATTTCAAAGTGGTAGGAGTCAAAAAAAAAAAGACTAAGCACCATTACTAAATGTAATGATATCCCTTCACATGAAACACAGGTAAAAGCCCTTCATTCATCAACCAGTTCGTCCAAGTACATGATCAATGAACCCACACCAAGAGATAAGCCTCTGACATGGGCCTTGCACGTGATGCCAGGAAGCTTCTGACTTATGACCAACAGAGCTGTAGGAAAACAAGTTTGTGGCAGTGTTATAGCAGCAGAATGAAATCAACACGGTATCTAATTGATAAGGAAGTTTTCTGGAATTCAGCTTGTTAGTATATCTTAACAACTTATAATAACACCAAGTATGTTTTAAATGTTCAGTCCCATCTGACTCTGTGGCCCCATGGACTGCAGCCCACCAGGCTCCTCTGCCCATGGTATTTCCAGGCAAGAATACTGCAGTGGGGTGCCATTTCCTCCTCCAGGGAATCTTCCCAACCCAGGGATCAAACCAGTAACCCTTGCATTGGCAGGTGAATTCTTTACCACTAGCACCAACTAGAAACTCAGTAAACATTGATATCCTTCTCAAAAGTGAGAGGAAGCAAAGGTATAAAGATGTAAATAATTCTATGAGACTCTACAATCAATGGCCTAACCAGAAGTATCTTCAAAGGAGCTTACTTTCTAATTCAATCACCAGAGATAACAAAACCCAAGGTTATGACAGCTATTCCTAAAAATATTGCCTAAACTGGGGGCAGCAAACTCAAAGGCATGAGTGAGTTTTGCAGGAAACACACACAAAGGAACAGGCAAAACGGGGATTGCCACAGATCGGGGAGGTGGCCCCATCCAAGGGGCAGATCCCAGCCAGTTAACCACTATCAGTAAAAATGCAGAGCAGGTCCAGTCTTGCCAGATACTTCAAAGTCCATTCCTCCTTCCGTGAAACCCCCAGTTTTTAACTGTTGTAATCCAATTCATATATAAACACATACAGACCCCACAGACAATTTTCAGGCACAACTGATCATGTCTATGAGCTGCCCTAGGGCCAGAGACCCTTGAGTTGCTATCTCTGGCCAGTTGGTGAACACATATAAAAACCCCCAAAAGTAAGTTCCTCTTGAATGCGGATTTTGGTCTTCTTATATTCTTATATCATAAAAGCATCTTCTGCAGCAGTGCTTTTGGTAGTCTACCTGAATCTGAGAAGCCATGAATCATATGAAAGTCTGATCAAGCTAAAGAGAAAGACAACTTTGAGTTATGTTCAAACCCAACTTTATTAAAATTATTTGGCAATTCTGGCAGCAGTACAAAGTCTCTGACCACTGGATACATTAGACATTGAGTTCATAGTTTTAGTTTGTTGTGGGTTTGGGTATCTGTACTTTTTGAAATCTTCTGCCCTTCATTTAATTACCAAATGGCAAAGTGCCTTAAGTTTCTCTATCTACTACCCTATTATTTATAGAACAGAAATTTGTAAAATAAGATTGAAAAAATAAAATGCACAGATTCAAAAAGTTCTCCTCAAATATTAAGAACATACAAAGTATATTGAAGACATCGACACTTAGCCTTCCAAGTAACAAGCTCGGTGGTTTGATATCTTGCTTTTATTTATTGCTAATTNTGTACTTTTTGAAATCTTCTGCCCTTCATTTAATTACCAAATGGCAAAGTGCCTTAAGTTTCTCTATCTACTACCCTATTATTTATAGAACAGAAATTTGTAAAATAAGATTGAAAAAATAAAATGCACAGATTCAAAAAGTTCTCCTCAAATATTAAGAACATACAAAGTATATTGAAGACATCGACACTTAGCCTTCCAAGTAACAAGCTCGGTGGTTTGATATCTTGCTTTTATTTATTGCTAATTACAATCCAGAGACCAGAGTGTTTCTAAAAACTATAAAAACCATCATTGACATTCCTAGTATGGTTCTGATGGGTTTAGCAGTGGAGCTTGATTTGACCTTTAAAATCATAAGTCTTTTTACCTTTAGTGGGATTTTTCTTCTCTAGTAGCTCGGGGCACTGTTTGCTTACTTAATGCCTTATAAGTAGCATCTGCCTTATGGTAGGTCTAATATTGGCCGTGTAAAGTGTATTAGTGGACAGGCAAGTGGTAGCAGACCTTCCTGTCCGAGGCGGAACTTCGCTGGACCTTAAAGTAAAACCTCAGAGGGCCTGGTGCCCCTTAGTTGTTCTCCAGTGATCCTGAAGTTGTCTGCAAGAAAGAAAGAAGCGGGTAAGATCTTTACAGGAGACATTTCTGCTTCTCTAGCAGTGTTTGAAAATTCAGCATATGGCAGTGGCGCTTCTACTGTTCTGTCCCTGTGATGAGTTATCTATCTCCTGGGATCGGAATGCAGGAAATAAAGCAGGGCAGTCAGCTGAGAAAATTCTGCCCTGGCTTCTCGCAAAGGCTGCACTTTCTTATGATGGGTAAGGATCTTCAGTCTTTTCATGCACCGTGCATTTCTGGGCATTCCCGTGACTCACTAAAGACCACTCGCCTACACGGCCCATTGGCTTCAGAGGTGGGAGACTGCCACACCATGTTTCCGCGGGTTGCCATCATACTCAGAGACAAAATGACTTGGGAACCAGAATAGGCAAGTTTCCTTATTCACGTTACCAGAACAGGGTCTCAACTGTGCAAAAGTGAACTATGCAAGTTATGTATGCTGTCTCAGCAGATCAGACCACGAACATTAAGTCATGGCAGCGGCAGATTTATCAATATAGTTCTCACTCTTATTTCCCTAATGAAGATAAGATATTCTCTTTAGTAATAAGTATAAATTCTGAAATCTTTCAATAATCAATTCTTTGCATCTAATTTAAGCTTTTCCTTTTTAATAAATGGAAGTATAGTCTCTGAAATTAAAGAAAATAAGAGAATATATAGCGGGCCTTTTGCCCAAGTTAAGGCTCATCTCATCCTTCAGCTTAAGAATACTTAAGATATTCAAATAATATCCAGAACAAAAAAAGCAATGTACCATGTAATGCTGTCAACCTACAAAGCATTTAAACATAGGAGAGATAAATTATACTTACACATGGAGTCCTGATTCCAAATTTGCTATGGAATGTCATGGCGACTTTGTTTTTATGTCCTGTTCTTTGATCAAAGGCATGGCACGTGTCAAAAGGCGGACTGTACAAGTGAAGACTCACAGCAGGCTCCGTGTGGCTGATATTCTCCACTCGATGTAAGCCGATGGAATCTAAGCAATATCCGAGAGGGATGGAGAGATGAAGGGGCTGAGAGGATAGACTTAAGCAAAAATTTTGCTAATCACCCAAGATCTTAAATCAACCAATACATATGGAATTATTAAAAATTAGTTAAGACTGAACTTCCAGTTAAAGAATAAATGACACTCTGCTTTTTCCTGAAGACACTCTTTCTTGAAGTGGAAGAATTAAAAAGGCATCAACATATAAAGATAAAAGGAAAAGAAAAAACTTCTTCATTAAAGTAAAAAAACTCTTAAAAAATTGAAAGTACAGAAGTAGGTGGATGGCTTTGCAGAGAAAGCGAAATCCTCAGTTATGCTTGGACATGGCCAAGAAATAACCTGATTTATATCCTAAAACTGACAAACTGCCCAGAAACTGGCAGCACAGACACTTCCTGAAATGAAGGTAAAGACAAGCTCCAAACATAAGAACCTTGAAATCTATCTTAAGTTTAACCTCAAACGCTTTTCTCGTGTTTCCCTCACCTCCCCTCTAACCCTGGTAGAAGTCTGAGATCTACTTATTCTCTAAAAAGAGGACAGCAGGTGAACTCAGGACCGGTGGATACTCAGTGAAAAACTGGGGACTAAAGTGAAAATTTACACATTGAGTGGTAAGATCTCCACTTTCTTCATCACAAAATTGCCAAAATGCTGCCAAACGGTAATTTCTTCTCCAGACAAGAGATGGGAAGTAGTTTCTCTGAGAATCTGAGCAGCTCAAGAAAAAACTCCTGAAGATACGGCCCTTGGTTGCTCCTCAAGGAAAAGCTTTACAAGATGATCCAGTTGACAAACACCATTCATGTGTGAAAGCTTCCAGATAACTTTTGTGTCCCTGGTTTTTAAATGCACACAGTCAAGGCCACCAGACATGTGAGCAGAGCCAAGAAACAGAAAATAGAGGCAAGAGCAACCTGAAAAAAAGGCAACATGAAAGACACGACTCATGAGAAGGCTTAAAAAAACAAAAACAAAACCATCAATATCCTCATAGAAAAAAGAGAAAGGGAGTTCCCTGGTGGCCTAGGGGTTAGGACTCAGCACTTCACTGTGATGAGCTGAGTTCAACCCCTGGTCGGGGATCAAAGATCCTGTAAGCCACCTGGTGTGGCCAAAGAGAGACAGAGATAAGAGGAGGATACATAAAAAGGGCTAGAGAGTAAAAAGAGCTTTCATAGATATAAAGAGAAGAAATAAAAATATGAATAGAAACGCTAGAAGAAAAACCTGTAAGACTCAAGGAACAAAGGGCCAAAGATAGAACATAGGGAAGATAAAAAAAAAAAACCAAAACACCAGAGGACTAGTTCAGAAGGTTTAATATCTGATCCACAGTAGTTTCAGAAACAGAAACACAACAGCAAAATCAAAGAAACAACTTGAAAATATTATTTTGAAGAACACGAATTTCTAGATCATAAGGACCTCCTGAGCTCCCAGCTCTGAGTGGCATGAAACAAAGTGCATCAAAAGATACCCAAAGAGAAGGCCTCAAGAGTTCCTAGAAAGAAAAAATGGGATTCATAGAAATATTCAAGAATCAGAAAGGAACCAGGCTTTCAACAAGAAGGATGGAAACTAGAAGCAAGGGATTACCTTTATAATTCTGAGAAAAAGCGGCTGCCAGGTCATGATTTCATAAGGGATTTTTGGGTATAAAAGGTCTCAAAAATGTATCTTCCATGTACCCTTTCTCACAGGGCCATTGGAAGACATGTGCTACCAAAACAAGCATGTGAACCCGAGAAAGCAGGCATGAGCTCAGGGAACGAGGGGATAGGCGCCCGGAGGGAGGAAAGGGAAAGCCTGGGGGTCGAGGGGACCTGGGGGGCCCTGGCCAGCCAGTCCATGCTGACGGAGGTCAGAAGGCCTGGGGGAGGCATCTGCAAGAAAACCGAAATAAACAAAACAAAGTATTTGTATAACTACGTCAATAAAGAAATTTATACAGTAGAGAAACAGTTGGAAGGTGAATCAAAGGAGTTCAGCCTGTTAGTGAAGTTAGTTGTTGTTGCTAAGTCATGTCTGAGTCTTTGTGACCCCATGAAGTACAGCACACCAGGCTTCTCTGTCTCCCACTATCTCCTGGAGTTTGCTCAAGTTCATGTCCATTGAGTCGGTGATGCTATCCGACCATCTCATCCTCCGCCGCCCTCTTCTCCTTAGGGCACTTAATTTGGCCTTATGCCTTATCATCTAGCTCCAGGAGCTTGCATGACAAAGAATAACATAGCCCAGAACAGGAGACTTTGGTTCCACTCCCAGTTAGACTGACTACCTTTGAACAACTCAGAACTTCCAGATCTTCTGTCTTCCTCATTTAAAAAAATGGGGCTTAGTTCGCAGATATGCAAACCCTTCCATTTAATAGCCTAAGCTTCTATAATACACTGGCTTAATTTTGAACAAAAGTTAAACATTCTGAAGAACTGACTGCCTTTCCCCTCCAACTGCAAGTGCACAGACCACCCAGTGCAAGCAAAGATCCATCAAAAACAGCTCACCCATTCTTTAGAAGCCCCAAATGCCCATATTTGATCCCTGATGTGATTCCAGCATTATTATTAGTCTTTCTCTCCTTTCCTTTTTGCCAATGAAATACCCTCTATCACACTAATACCGGACCATTCTTGGTAATACTTATGGATGCTAGCTTGTTCGAGGCAATGTCCACCTTCTGCCTATTAAGACAGGTAACTTGATTTCCTTGCCCCATTTTCCCTCTTCTTCACCCTGTGATGCGTACTGCTTGGTCAAGACATTCCCAGTAAAATTCTGCTGACCAAAGAAAGCTCTTGCTTGAAGCTTGTCTTGGAGGCTAAGGCCCTGATCTGGCTTTACTTTCTTACTACTTCTATCCAAGTCCATTCTTCTTCCCTTCCAGCTAGACCATCCCTGCATAGCTTTCATTCTTTGCAATGGTGGTGCCTTCACTCATGCTCCTTCCTGTACTTGAAACATCTTTCCTCTGATCACTATCCATATCTAGCACTCCTCCTGCATGTAAAAATCAAAGGTTAAAAGTTTGTGGCTTTTCAGTGATACTTCTACGGAAATATTTAGCTTATCTTACCCAGTATTTGCTGGTTAGCAAAATTTCCCATAAAAATCAGAATTTCCCAGGACCTCTCTGATGGTCCACTGGTAAAGATGGCTAGCTTCCAGTACACAGGACATGGGTTCAAACCCTGGTCAGGGAAGTCCAGCATGCCATGAGGTGCAGCAAAAAAAAANATCAGAATTTCCCAGGACCTCTCTGATGGTCCACTGGTAAAGATGGCTAGCTTCCAGTACACAGGACATGGGTTCAAACCCTGGTCAGGGAAGTCCAGCATGCCATGAGGTGCAGCAAAAAAAAAATCAGAGTGCCCCACTTCTGTGGAAGAAGGTCAGGATGATCTCACTGGAGCTGTAGTCATGCTGCCCCTTTAGACAGGACCGCTTGCACACCAGTTGCCACAGTCTCTTGCATTGAAGACCCTTGAAAAAAATCTTAAGTGTTCTCCAAGACCTAATGTAGCTTCATAATGACTCTGATTCTAGCGGAAAGTAATTATTCTGAAAGGCTTTAGCTTTATTGTGAAGAGTACTAGTAATCTTGTTCTCGGGAGTCTCGCGTGCCTGCTATTTATGTGTGTGTTAAATCGCTTCAGTTGTGTCTGACTCTGTGCGACCCCATGGACTGTAGCCCACCAGGCTCCTCTGTCCATGGGATTCTCCAGGCAAGAACATTGGAGTGGGTTGCCACGCACTCCTCCAGGGGATCTTCTTGATCCAGGGATTGAACCCACATCTTACATCTCCTGCATTGGCAGGCAGTTTCTTTAGTGCCACTCGGGAAGTCCACCTCAAATAAGAGTTTCCTGCCACTTGAGGAACTAACTCCCTTGTGTTATGTGAATGGGGAAAAAGTTCCTACACAATCTGACCTTTGTAAGTGACTTGCATTCTTAAACTAATGAACAAAATTAAACTATGTACCAAACAATACTTGACTTTAAGATCTAAGAAGAAAGAACCTCCTTTGCCGGAAAAACCTCTGTTAATACTTTAGGTAAGTGGGATAGCATCCCAACTAAGAGTGTGGGCTTTGGCATCAAATTCTTTGGGTAAAAATCCTGAGTGACCTTAATCTTCCTATGTGTTGGCAATTTCATCTGTAAATGGGAATAAAAAAGTTATCTCACAGAAGCTTTGAGGAGCTTTTTGCAGTTACTAAGCCCTTTAGGAACACAGATGGTAATCATTGCCTCTACTGAAGAGCATTCAGCTCTCCCATATTACATTCAGGAGAAAGAATGAATTGTCAGAGACCTAGAAATCATTGCTAAATAATGTGCTTCATAAAGTTCTCCTGAGAATACTCTTTAGAAGTAAGCTGTATGCACTTTAGGAAAACAGGGACTAGCCAGCATTCTTAATCACTTCCAGAACATTTCTTTCCATTTTCTAACCAAAGACTAATACTTCCAACTTGGCCTCTCATCTTTATTAAAAGACTCTCCTTATGTAAATTCCTATTTGATTCTAACTGTCCTAAGACTTGGTAGGTAAATGACTCTTCACTGGATGTTAGCCTGCATGCATATGTTTTTAATAAGAGATTCCCATCCACACATGGGGGTGGTTTAGTTACTCAGTCATGTCCAACTCTTTGTAACCATCCACATGCAAAGCTTTAAGAAAAGAAAGGAAAACCCACTGCTTTTAGGTTGCTTTCTAAGCAGATGAGATCATGCCTCCAGGATCCATGCTCTACTGCACAAATGTAAGAGAGCAATATTTCAGATGGGTGTGCAAGGTCTTCCCACTTGTTAGAAAAATGTATTGGATGTTACCGTTGATGTAGGCACACTGGTTTTCCCTCAAGATTCTTTCAGACTTCTTGATCATCTCATTGGATTTCTTGTCAGGCCAGGCAAACAATGTCTCCTTTAGATTTCCCTGAAGCATCTTCAGAAAGCAGTGGGAGTCGGTGTGATCATGGATACTGCTATATTTACACAAAACAACAACTGAACTCAGTAGATGAACTCAGACCTATAACTCAGACCTGTAAGTCTGTCCAGAGCTTACAGCTCTGTCAGTAGGGCATCTCCCAGGCCAATATCCATTTCAGCTGGATTTTTAAATGTCATCAGTTTATAATTCAACATTGTTCAGGGCAAAGTAATACAACACTACATTTCCCATGCTGATGCATATAAGGGGTATAGTTTTGATCCATAACCCTACTGAAGAACAGTTCACTTTTTAAAACCCTGTTGTAAAACTACTTTGATAACAGAAACACAAAACCAGTAACCATTTATCTTTTCCATAATACAGCTTTTAATAACTCTATTAAGCTGCATTAGAACTTGATTTAAAAACTACATTAGAGTAATTTTAGAAAGGATAATAATGGTAATAACTGCATCACTTTGAGAAGGTTGAAGGTCATGGGACAGTGTTTTCTGCCTCAGGCTTTTCTCTTTCCTCTGGAGGACAAAAGTATGAAGGTGTGTGTTACCCACTGAAAATTACACTGTAAAGTATATAAAATGTTAACATTTTATAGACTTAGAGTATCTTACCTGTGATTGCTTCCCAATATTGATGGGAGAATAAAAAAGCAAATTGGATTTGGGGAAAGAGTTTATTCCTGTAAATAGTATTTAAGTTTATTAAGTAGTATTAGCTATAGGGTTGATTAAAAGGTATGAATTTGTATACACTACAACATTTATTTCTGTTAACATTGTTGTATACACTACAACATTGAATTCTGTTAACCCATATATGTACCATAAGAACTTGCTTCCTAAGTCACAGAGCATCGTCCTACTCCTAATATGTAATCTGCTTTCAAAAAATTTTGAGAGGATGAAAACAACTTCATTCTAGACAGATAAGTAAATGCACTCTATAAACCTAACATTCCAAAATCTTATAAATTCATGTTTCCTTCCTTGTACCAAAAGTGGGTCTGGATTATTGCTTGTTTGTTTGTTTTACCATTTTCAAAAGACAGAAGGACCTGCTTAAAGAGGTAATCATACTTGATTGGTAGTAAGACTTGCAAATGCATAAGCTGAGGAAAAATTACAGAACCAAGAATTGGTATTAGTCTCAGTTACCTTATTTCTATATAAAGAAAAGAAACAATCAGCTTGAAGTAGAAACAAATTTTCCAAATTGCTATTCTAATTTCACATCTGGATGCTCTGGTCTTTGGCCTGACAATTGTTTACACACTTCAAAGCACCACAAAGGTCAAGTTTTAGCATAATTCCATAGAAAGTTTAACTCCAGAGAACACAGAGGTTCAGTTAAGCTGGTTACTTCCCACCACCTCCTTTGATTTACCACTCATTTGAGGGGCAGGTCTCTCATACATGGTATATGCTAAACCTCATGCTAATTCCCATGAGGAGTTTTGCTGGGGTCAGGGAGTACTGCGAGCAATTTGGGATGCACTAGTGTTTACAGACACGTGGCCCCTCCGCAAGGCACTTTTCATATGCTGGACTAAGCACTGTAATAAATATCCAAACGAGCAGTTGTCTTACCTGCCATGTCCTTCACCCCAGCATAGAATCATGAGATTAAATTTTCCATTTCCTTGATCCACAAGATTTCGAGTATATCTAAAAAGAACATTTCAGAAGTTTGAATTTGTTTGATGAGACAAGCACTGGGAGAAAAATGTCATACAGCATCATTAATTTACAAATGCTAATGTTTTTACCTCTCAGCAACTTTAAATGTGATTGTCTAGTTAGAGATTGAGCGAGCACAAATGAAAGCAAATATTTTTCTATGGTTCATTTTAGACATTTTTGTCTTTTGAATCCCTGTTCACAGCTGCTCAATTTCAATCAGCGGCATGAAAAAGGTAACAAAAAAAATTCAAATTCCTTGATTTTTCATGTGATAGCCTCAAACTGATAAAAAAAAAAGTTTCTCACAGAAAGCATTTTCAAAGTACATTACTGCACTAAGCAAGAATGCTGCTATTATCTTTTTTCCTCCTCCCTGTAGCTACACCTGAATTTGAGAAAAAAGGTTTTATTAAATAGCTGTTCTAGAATTCTCCTTAGTTTTACTACAGCCAAGACAAACGCCATCCACATTCAAAAGCATCATAAGGAAAAACCCTGCACAGAGGGACCTGAGTCCCAGACAAAAGTCACTATACTCGTGAAGGAAAATAATCCCCTAAACCTTTTACAGTGAAGAGAAATTAGCAATTGGCCTCCAAAAATCTCAAACCAAAACCACCCCACCTCAAAAAATCAACTTTAAAGTTTCTGTTGGTCTAGCGGGTTCTCTTGAAGCCATCATATTTACAAAGTTAAGTAATTAAGACATTTATTTAAACTCATTTTTAAGGAAAGGAATCTTTATCCCATTTTGTTTGTTCACAGGTTCATCTGCTCACTGCCCGACACGCCCCCTCCTCCCCTCGGCTGGAGGCCAGGTGCTGGCAGAGCAGGATCCCTGAGACTGATTAGTGGATTAGAGGACGGTTATTCTTACTTTGCAGCCCTTTGTGATCTGCGAGGGGCCTTGCACATGGCCCTTGATCCTGGGAAACGGTTTCTGTACTAGGGATCCTATTCTCCTTCCACCAGTCCTAGGGTCCTCCTCTTGCTGGGGCTTCTTCCAGAGAATTTACTGTCTAGCACTTACTCCGTGTTGCTTCTTCTGCACTGGCCTTCCCAAGGTCAGAGATCAGACTTCTTCACTGTACTGGGACACTTCATACATGCACAAAATATGGCATTAATTTCTGTTCTCCCATCTCCCTCCCTCTTCCAACTGCAGTACTGCACCCATTATCTTACTGAGGGGTGCTTCAGAAACCTGTGGAATGGGTCAATCCAAAGGTATCAAGTGGTTTCGAGCTTGTCGATCAAGGTAAATTTAAGGCCTTGGAAACGCCCTTGTTCTACAGATTAAAGCTCTTACAAGCTACCCTGGTTAATTGATTTCACTTGGTCAATAATAAATCTAGGTAGAAGAAAACTATGATGGCACCTTATGTCTATAAGAAGTTTAGTAGTGGTTTAGAGTGTAGGCTCGGGAACAAGAATGCTAATTTGAATCCTGGACATTAGTTCTTATGCCGGTAATCAACCCTGTCATTACCTCCTCCTCCCTGTAAAACAGGGATAAGAATGGCACCTATGTCACAGAACCGTTGTGAGGTAGTAAGTTAGCTCATGCGTCAAGTCATCGGAAGAGTACCGGAGCCCTCCCCGCCCTCAACACAACCAACCATTATGACCGAAGCGCTGGCTACCCTTCGGAAAAAGCAATCCTCACTCTTCCGGGTGGTTAAATTTTACTTCTCTCCCCAGAGGATTTTACTCAGTCTCCAAGCCAGGGCTGCAAGGAGCAGCCACCCCGTTCATCTCACTCTAGCACAGCTGAGGAGCGGAGCGGGGGGGTGGCGGGGGAGGTTCCCTCCATTTACATTCCAGACTCTCAGATCTAGAGGACAAGAAACAGCATATTGCTCGGGGGCTGAAAGAGAAGCAGTCATTTGAGAACCAAGCAGTGGTTTTAAATAAACCCGCAGTCGGGGGAGACAAATTGCTTTGGGAGAGGGATCAGCGAAGACTGAAAAATAGCAGCTGACAACCCCAGGTCTTTATATTAGCAAAAATGCTTGCCGGCGGACGCCTGGTTGCAGGCGACCGAGGGAGAGATGGTGAGAATTAATGTCGCTTGGTTGTGCCTGCCACAGCCACCCCTTTCTCCGGACCGCTGCTGGACCTTCTCCCAGGAGCACCCCGGGTTAGTCCGGCCAGTCCGAGCCAGCCCCCTGGGGCTCCCCGCATCTTCTCCGCGGACTAAGCGAGCGGAGGCTCCAGAGCGGGGTGGGGGGCGGGCGGAGGGCTACTGCTCTGGACGCCAAGGTTGGGAGGAGTGGCTGTTCGGAGGCCGAGGGGTTGATCAACGAGAACAGAAAACTTGGAACGGTGTCCTCCCCTCCGGGAGCCTGTCGCAGTCTCGGGCCAGTGGGACCCACCTTCGGCCCAAAGAGCCGAGCGCAGGCCCCAGGGCTCGCGGGCGTGGAGGCGCGGCGCCGGGGGCGGGAGCCGGCTGGGGGCACCGCGAGGGTGGGCGCGGCGGGAGCCTGGCCGCCTGCGCTCTCCGGCGGCCGGACCCCCCCTCCCGCGCCGTCCGCCGCTGGGCCAGGGGGCCGGCGCCGCGGAGCCTCGGAGAGCCGGGCGAGAACGCGCTCACCTGTACTGGTCGAACTTGGCGTACACTGCCCACTCGGCGGGGTTGCTCTCGTAGGCTTCCAAGACGGCCTGCACCTCCTCCACGTTGACCTCCTCGCCGGCGAAGAGCTGGTGCAGGACGCGGATCAGATCAGCCAGGGTGCGGGGCTTCAGCACCTCGGTCCGCTCCATNGCTCCAGGAGCTGGTGATGGACAGGGAGGCCTGGTGTGCTGCAGTCCATGGGGTCGCAAAGAGTCAGACATGGCTGAGCGACTGAACTGAACTGAACCCAGTACCTACAGAACGGTGGTTGGCTCTCCCTGGAAGAGGTGGTTGGCTCTTCCATTGGGAAAGGAGAGGAGGGGTTTGTAAAAGGTGGTGTCCTATGCCTGCTCCACACATGGGCAGGGCCTTGATGGGCTGGTGGTGGGAGTCGGGCAGCTGGACAGGGTCTTCAGCGGCTGTGAGAGTCGCCAGCCCCATGCAGTGGGGGACAGAGGAGAAAGGCCACAGAGTCATCTGCAGAGCAGGGGGCAGAGACAACGTCAACAGCCAGAGCCCAGACGATGGGCCAGACCCTACTCTCCATCCCCACACACCGTATGATCAGACGCTCTATAGCATCTACGAAAGGGGTGGAAAATAGGGTGCTACACAAAAAAAATTGGCCTTTATAAACAGGGTTAGGAGGCATGGGATTCAGGTTGAGCTTCATTTAGGAAAACAAAGAACGAGAGGTTTCTGGACCCCAAGTGTAGAGGAGGCCTCAGAGCAGCCACACATGCCAAATGGGTTCCTCTGAGAGGGGCCAGGCCCTAGGAGCTGGGGGTGGAGTGCAGCAGATATTTGAAGTTAAATCTTCATTTTTCTTTATTTTTTAAAATGTACATTCAGAATGTAGATTTTTAAAATGTACGTTTGAATGTACATTCAGGTGAAAAGGGCATATGTTTTAGAAAAACAAGTAATATGAATGTTCACACGAGGGGTAATCTCATTGATCACTTAAGGGGCACCTTCCATGACCAGGAGCTTTAGAACACGCTCTCAAACCCTTGCAGACACGCTATAGAGAATCACCATCATCCGAAACATCGATGCGGCAACAGTGGTGCAGGACGGGGGACTCCGCTGAGCTCCCACAGGCGGGTCAGTGGCGGGTTGTGATAGCCTGTGTGCATTCTGGCCACCACACCCCACGGTCTCCCTGGGAGGAGCCACAGGTCAGCTCTGCCCCTCAGTCATTGTGGCATCCTTGGGACTTGGGCTCAAGCCTGCGGGGAGATTGGTAAAGTGAGGCCATGGAGAGAGAGCGTGGGGAGAGGTCTGAGGAGGCTGCTGCCCTGCCACAGTGCCTGGTGGTGGCCTGGGGACCGCTGGAGGTTGCAGCGATCAGGCAGACAGGCTGGACGTGGGACAGGAGGGGAGCCAGGGTACCTGGGACCAGTGGGGGACTTCCACGTGTCTGGCATGACCCCCAACTCTGGACTTCACTTCCATCTTGCAAATCTTATTCAAACCCAGCAGGGAAGCATCTTCTGGGAAGGGCAGTTCTGAGCTTTAGAGGGGAGCGGAGGTGCCAGGTTGACACCCCAACCCCGAGCAGTCACCTGAAGGCCTCGCCTCAGGGTTGCTGACATGGGGAAGTTGGTCTGGCAGCTGCGGGTCTTTGGGGACCATCTCTCCCTGCCCACCCCTCACGCATGAGACACGGATGTGCGGGCAGCCTGCAGGCCCCTCCTGCCCAGGGTCTGGGGCCAAAGCAGATGGCCCAGGGTGGGTGGTGATGGTGGCTGGGCCTCTGGCTCTAACATCCAGAGGGAAGAGAGGCTGGGGTGGGGCTCTGGAGAAGGTCCTTCTCCCACTGGTTCCCTGTCTTCTCTGCTGTCGGCCTGTTCCTGAAGGGCCCTCCGTGCAGCACAGGAGGTCACACAGCCTCCCTTCCTGGGTGGGGCTGCAGGACACAGCCGGGGAGGCCCTGGGAGAGCCGGCCGTGCCTGGGGACAGGCTCCAGGGGCCTGATTGTTGTTCAGTCCCTCAGTCGTGTCCGACTCTTTGCAACCCCGTGGACTGCAGCACGCCAGGCCTCCCTGTTCCTCACCAACTCCCAGAGCCTGCTCAAACTCGTGTCCATCGAGTCAATGATGACATCCAACCATCCTCTGTCATCCCCTTCTCCTCTGCCTTCAATCTTTCCCAGCGTCAGGGATCTTTCCAGTGAGTCGGCTCTTTGTACCAGGCGGCCAAAGTATCAGAGCTTCATCTACAGCATCAGTCAGTCCTTCCAATGAATAATCAGGGTTGATTTCCTTCAGGATTCACTGGGTGTCTGCTTCCTCAGAGCTGGGTCTGCCCCTTCGGCCTCCTTCATTCTCTTCTTGGGAAGAAAACAAAGTCCATCACCCCTCTCCCCTGTCAATCACTCCCTGCCCCAAACACGAGACTTTTCCCATGAAAATAACCAACCGGGAAATGTACCTTTATCACGAGGCCCGAGTGGGCAGCCCTGAGCAGAAAGTGCTGGGGCAAGAGTCATGATCGAGGGCGAGCCCAGCCCCTACTGCTGGGTGGTCAGGAACCTGCAGGCTCCAACTTGGGTTTCCGCCTGCAGTGAGTGAGAGGGCGGCTGCCTCTTCCAGCTGCGGGCAGAACTGGGCAACAGGGAGAGCCCAACCCCCAGCAGTGTTGGGCACGTGGTACACGCACCATAGAGTGCCAGGGAGCATTACAGAGAGAAAACACACGCAGGGCTGGCTGGGGGCCTGGCGAAGACGGTGAGAATGGAAAGGCCTCCCGTGGGAAGAGTGGGGGTGGGTCTCTGTGCAGGCCCTGCAGGGGTGAAGACACAGAGGTCCATGGGAAGATGCTCTGGGCAGGTGCAGGCGCGGGTCTGGGAGCCTTGGGGTTGTGAGTGAAGGGGAAGCAGCCGTTAGCAGTTAGCACACCATAAATGTTCAAGAGAGAGCAAAGTTCTGGGCTCTGGAGCGGGCAGAGGGCGCCTAAAGACAAAGAAAGGTCTCAAGAGAGAAGCAGGATGACAAAGGACAATGGGAGTGACCCACCAGTATCGCACAAGCCGTCAATTCCACACACTCACGGTTTGTTTCCCGGTCTTCCTTACAGCCCAGTGAAGCAAATCTTGACAGCTCCTCATCTTCATTTTCAAGCCCATACATTGCAAAACCCTCTTTTTCAGAGGAGGAAACTGAGGTTCCAAGGGGCAATGATTTCCCCAAGGCTCCCCAAGACAGCATCAAAACTCCACCCCACATCTGTGGCTCATACCTTGTGACCCAGGGAACCCAGCTGGGAGCTGCAGCGAGCCCTGCAGTCTTGGGCAACAAGGCATCTGAGAGGCCTGGAGCGGAGGTCTGCCCCAGAGAGCCCCTGGGGGGGCCCAGTGGTGACCTGGAGGAAGATGGAGAGGTGGGCTGGGAGGTGAGGCAGACCCCCGGCAGAATGAAACTGCCAAAGCCACCCTGCCTGACTTACTGCCCCAAAGCGCTCAGTGTATGTAGCCTTCTGGAGTCGGGGGTGGCGACAGAGGTCCACAGGGCCTGGTGGACAGAGCTCAGCTCAGACATGCCTCTGACACTGGGTGAGGCTTCTCTGCACCAGAATTTGTCACACACCTCCATTTCCCCAAGAGGACATTCTATTCTCTACTTAACAGTTCAGAACACGGAGGCCCTGAGAAGTGAAGTCACTCGTCCAGGACCTCAAAAGAAAATGGTAGAACTGTTCCGCAAGCCAGGATCTTCTGTCTCTAATGCCTGTTTCTTTCCGAAATATGATCCACTGTTAATGAGAACTGCTGATGATGGAGCAGGAACCAAGAACAATGCTTTACCTGGATTACCTTTAATCTATAGGACCCTCCCTCTTCTTACGGAATAGGAATCTCTGGCTCAGAGAGGGTGAGTGACATGTCTGAAGCCACACAGCATTCAACCCAGATCTTTCTCAACTCCGAAGCCCAAATTATTTTCTCTATAGCTTATTTCCCGAAGTGTATTCCATGGAGCGTTCATTGGTGTCTCGGAAAGGGTGGGGACAGGGGATGTTGATGAACAGATATTTTGGAAAGCACTGAGTTAGACAACCACATTTAAGACTTCTTGGAGGTTTAATAAGCTATTTTTTTAATCTCTGAAAGTGGAAACTGGTGTGCTCACACTTAATTGGTCCACAGTCTCCTTTTACCGTAAAACAAGGCATTAGTTAGGAATGTGCAGAACTGCAGGCAGAGAAACAGCCCCTCAGTGGCGGCCAGGAACCAGCAGAGATGGGCAGTCCAGAGCTAATGTAGTGGCTCAGACATGGCACTGGGACCCAGGCTCCTTCTAGCCTCCCGCTCTGCCATCCCTCACAGGTATCTTCCACCTCCATGGCGGCAGAACGCCTGCAGCCCTTTCAGACACCACAGTTACGTTCCAGGCAGGAAGAAGCAAAGAGAAGAGGGGAACAGAACCTTTATATCCCAGAAGCTCCCTCAGCAGACTTTTGCTACATCTCATCTGCCAGAAGCATGTCACACGAGCACCCTAGCTGCAAGGAAGCCTGGAAGGTTCAGTAGTTTTAAGGGCCCATTATCACCCAGAAGGAATTGGAGGTCTCTGAGTAAGGAGGAACAGAAGAGTAGATACAGTAAAAGTCCTGGAGTTGGTGTCCCATGGAAATGCTTTGGAAAATGATGCTCTCCCTTCATGCCATCTCCTCTTATTTTTCTGCCCAATGACAGGCAAGTCATTCTTCAAAGCCTACAGTGGCCCCTCTGCAAACAAGGCTCTCAGATTCCTCCATCTCCCACCCCTGCCCCTTGCTCCCTGGCAGATGAGGTGGCCCTGATCAGTCTGCTGTGGGCTGTGCTAGGGTGAGGAGCAGGAATGTCCTCTGGATGGACTGCCTACCCATCTGCTGCCAGAGGGCAAGGACATGACCCATCCCTATGTGTGTCTACCAAGCCCTGGCACAAATGTCCAAAAAGAGCCTGAATGGCTTTCAGAAGGAGAAAGTGGTTCAGGATGCTTTGCTTGGTTAGGAGGAGCAGGTACTGATCTAAGCTGCCAAACTCAGAAAGGCAGGCATCATGATAAGGATCCAGGGGGGCTGCTGGGAACTGAGGGCAGGGGTGTGGTCAGGGCTCAGGAAGGCATGCTGTCAATCTGGAAGGGCACCGGCACCCCAGGTAGCCTGCTCCATGTGCGCTGCTTCATCCACATGCCTGGAGCCTAGGCTTTTCTGCTTTTCCATCCAGGTAACAGACATGAGATGCTACACTTCTGCTCCAGTGAGATCAGCTCCAGAGGCAAGCTGACCCTCTCAGCCTCATCGCTAAATTGAGGGAGAGACTCTGATTGGTCCAGCTTGGGTCAGGTGTCACCCTGGTCCAATCGACTGTGCCCCTCAGCAGCTGGGGGGAGGGAGGTGAGCTTCATGTAATGCATGGATGGGAGGGACAATAAAGGCAGATATCTCAAGATGTGACTATCTGACTTCAGGGTATAGTAGGGGTCAACAGGGCTTCCCAGGCAGTGCTAGTGGTAATGAACCTGCCTGCCAATGCAGGAGATGTAAGAGACTCAGGTTCCATCGCTGGGTGGGGAAGATCCCCTGGAGGAGGGCATGGCACCCCACTCCAGTGTTCTTGCCTGGAGAATCCCATGGACAGAGGAGCCTGGTGGGCTACAGTCCATGGGGTCACAGAGTCAGACACGACTGAAGTGACTGAACACACAAGTATGCAGCTCATTCACTGATGTACTGTCCAAGGCTGCTTTTGTGATAGACCGCAGAATAGAAGAGTCATGCCATGGACTGTGTGGCCTGCAAAGCCAAATATTGACTATCTGGTCCTGCGCAAAACAAGTGTGTCAACAGCTGCCCAGCACCCCGATTACAGGGAGGAGTTTGTCTGTCTAGGAGCTTGAGGGCAAGGATGTGCCATTTGGATCTGCATCCCCAAAGGCCACAGCACAGGTAGCTGGTTGAGCAAAAGAAGGAAGGAAGGGAGGGAGGGAGAGGGGGAAGAGCGAAGGCAGAGGCGGTGCCCTTGCTGGTTCCCAGACCTCTCCCCAGACTTTTGAGCAGAGCGGCGGGATGCTGGGGAAGGGGTTTCTCTCTCTCTGTTCCCTCAGCCCGCATCTGCTCCTAATTGAGGCGCAGTGGTACAAGCCTGATTGGGAATAGCAGGTGCCAGGACGTGGTGAACATTAGGGAATAGTCACTTGGCGGGCTCTGGAGCTGCCAAAACGAAAGTGTGCCGATGGGCCAGATGTGCGCTCATTACCATCCGCTCTTCCTCAGCAACGTTTTAAGGGAACATTTGTTTGTGGAGGAAACACAGCTGTTCCCTGGGAAATGGGTTTCCCTCTTTGGGC
>SJYV01020387.1:155374-221239 GCA_006410875.1 Neotragus pygmaeus | reverse complement strand
CAAGGAGAAAATATTCCCTCCTCCCTTACAACTGTAGAAAAACACATATAATTAAGTTTAATACACTGATTTTGCAGAGTTATTTTAAGATGTCAGGTGGCACTAGCAGTAAAGAACTCACCTGCCAGTGCAGGAGACAAGAGATGCAGATTCAATCCCTGTGTCAGGAAGACCCCCTGGAGGAGGACATGGCGATCTACTACAGTATTCTTGCCTGAAGAATCCCATGGACAGAGGAGGCTGGTGGACTACAGTCAAAAAGGTTGCAAAGAGTCAGACACCGCTGAAGCAACTTAGCACACAGCATGCCAAGAATCTCAGGCTATGGAAGTTTTTGATGTGTCCTCTGAAATTAAGCTTTAATCCCAGCAATAGCTGTGATTCTGATTGGTTGTAACCTAATAATCTGTTGCCCTGGTAATATGTAAATTGACATTTTCATTTTCTGAAACCATAAAGTCATGTTTTATTATTAAAACAAGAGATTACCAGTATTTCTTTCTTTTCCTCTATTCGTAGAGTGGAGGGGCAAAGCCCAATCCATGATTCTGCTCTATTTCTCATTTAAATAAAGGGGTAAAGACATTTTGCTTCATTTAAATTAACAATTTGTTGGAGGTGTTACTCGATCTGAATGTTAAAAAGAAGACAGATTTTGAATAGGGTAGTAAGATGGAAGTAAACAATGATGATTAGTAAGAAGAACACATAATTGAAAGTGACAAGAAGGGCTGTTGATTCTCTAGGAGATCCTTAGGAGTTAGGGCCAACTCCTTCACTAGCTCACTACTCATTTATTGATTCATTTGGCATACATTTATTGAGTTCCTCCCTGAAGAAGGAAATCACAACCCATTCCAGTATTCTTTGCTGGGAAATCCCATGGACAGAGGAGCCTGGTAGGCTACACTCCATGGGGTCACAAAGAGTCATACCTGACTTAGCAACTAGAAACACAAATTAAGTTCCTATTTAGTACCACAATCTCCTCCAGACATTGAAAATTAAAAAAAATAATAAACTTGGAATCATAATTTCTATCTCAGAAAAATTAAGTGCCCTTGAACAAGATAATTAACCTCTATAACTCAGTTGTGTTTTTCTCATTTTTAAAATCATGACAATGAAAAAAAAACTAAACTAAAGTTCAGCATACACAATAGAGACATTAGTAAAATCAATAAGAGATAGCTTTATTCCTAAAAATAACTGAGACACTGTTGGGGAAGTAGATCTATAAATGAATAATTACTATTCAAAATTTTGGAAATCTATATATCATGAGTCTCAGGGGAAGAATCAACCAAAGGTTTCTTCTAGATGCTGAGATTGCATCCTTGTCCTCTGATACACATAGAGAAGGGCAGAGACGAGAGCAAGAATAGAGAAACCTCTATACCAGTTGCCTTAATTGAGAAACTTCACTTTGTTGGCCTCAACATTCTTATCTGTCAAATGAAGGAGTCTGAAAACTATGTTCCCTTACAGCGCCAACAAAACGTAATTTTATGTTAGTCAAAAGCTATTCTCCAGAGCTCAATTATGCCACTTCGTTGGAGATAGATCTTTCCCATGTATGAGACAGAATTGCCGCTATTTTGTAGTTTTCTCTTGACTAGGTTTATTTTCCAAAAGAGCATCACATGGATTGTTCATAGTTATGAATATGAGGATGTGTTCCATTTCAAGATGCTTGTATCATCCATTCCCTTATGAACATATTTTTTAACTGTTACTTTGTTGGTCTTTTATGGTTTAAATTGCTTTATGTTTCTAAAATTTTTAGAGAAATTCCAAAGTACTAAAATGAATTTATTGCTTTACTTTTATAACTTTTCTACGTTTATTTTCTCTCTCTACTATGAGAGATTAAAGTGTTACAAAAAATGTTAAAAACACTGATACAATGACCCACAGATATCTAATATTTTTTAATAAAGAAGAGAGTGGATGTAAAAAAAAAATCTGCTTAAAAATTGTCAGTTAAATTTTCTAATAAAACAGGTGGATAGTTTTATTTGATTTTGGACTTGATAACATGTGGAAGAAAATAAGTTTTTGTTGAGATTTGCCTCAATTGGAAACTTTAACTGTTAACAGTAGCAAACAGAAAGCAATTCTAGGCACAAAAAGCTAGAAGTTGCTGTGACTCATAAGTCTCTACAATGTCCAAAGAACAGAAGAAAATATCCTTTAAAAATGCCATTCCTCATTTCAAACAAGCTGTAGCGTTTCATCTTCATCATATCACTAAGGCAAAACAAGTTATGGTCATCAATCAAAGTCCCTGTTAAAAAGTTCTTTCTTTTTTAACTACTCTAGAAATTCTCATTTAGAAGATTCAGTTCACTGAGCCAGATCAATCCATACTAATGCAGCTATCATGACCTTTATCTTTATTTTCCTCTTTCAAAAATGTAATATAAACATAAATAAAAGAGAAAGCAAATCCCATAAAGCTAACTGTCTTTCTGGTTTGGTTTCTTGTCACTGATGATTTTGTTCTCTGTGTGTGTATGTTTGAAAGTAGTTGGACAATTCTTAAATTACTATCTATCTTTGATTGTGTAGTGAATGTTATGATATTCTGCCCAGTCTTTCCTCTCAGGACTGATGTACTCATTTCCTGGCTGTGCCTGCTGGTGGCTGATTCCTGGAAATTGGCCCAAAGTTCCCTGCCAAAGATACGTCCTTCTCTGAAAGGGGCACATATCCAATAATTAGTTATAGGGAGGTGAAAGATGTGGTGGCCTCACTGCCTCAAAGGTGGATGACTTTGAAGGGCTCTGAAAGTTTCGGAGCTGAGGAATTTGTTGTCTGTAAATTGGTATTCAATGCCCCCTTCTGTCCAATTCTACTTCCTTCATTACACAACAGATAATGATCATGTAGGAATCAATATCTTAGTAAATCTAGGAAACTGATCAAAGGAAGATGGTATAATACCCCATGATATTTTCATGGGGGTATAGAAAATGATAAAATTCTTCTTTTCGCATGACACCATCATTTCTCCATCTTGGGCCTATGTTACCTCTGGTGAAACTTAATGCTTTTCATAGGTACTCAGGCTCAGGAAATTTAAGAGAGTAAAATGATATCAGGTTGAATGTAAGTCTCTTTGAAAAGATATTATAAGATTCATTATCTGCCTGGTAAATATTGAAATATACTTTTCTCAAAATTTCACTTCTTCCCATAGCACACAACTTCATAATGACATCTGTGGGCCAGCATTATACAAATGAAACGTAAGTGTTGTCTACTCCATGCCTTTCCAGATTTTTAACACTTTTTTTTTATGTCTTCTTAACTTTCTTACCTATCCTGACTAAGAGCTTATATTTCCTCTTTCCTCCACTCATGTTCACCAGCATCACAGATTAATAGACTAAATTACAAATGTAAATACACCAAACCCTCACCTTCAAAAGCTCCCTATTACTCACAGGAAAAAGTCATCATTTTATAGACTGTAAGGTGTACATACATACCAAGATTGCCAGGAGAAATATCAATAACCTCAGATATGCAGATGACACCACCCTTATGGTGGAAAGCGAAGAGGAACTGAGGATCCTCCTGATGAAAATGAAAGAGGAGAGTGAAAAAACTGGCCCAAAATGCAGCATTCAAAAAAATAAGGTCATGGCATCCGGTCCAATCACTTCTTGGCAAATAGATGAGAAAACAATGGAAACAGTGAAAGATTATATTTTCTTGGGNTGAGGATCCTCCTGATGAAAATGAAAGAGGAGAGTGAAAAAACTGGCCCAAAATGCAGCATTCAAAAAAATAAGGTCATGGCATCCGGTCCAATCACTTCTTGGCAAATAGATGAGAAAACAATGGAAACAGTGAAAGATTATATTTTCTTGGGCCCCAAAATCCCTGCAGATGGTGACTGCAGCAATGAAATTGAAAAATGTTTGTTCCTTGGGATAAAAGCTATGAGAAACCTAGACAGCATATTAAAAAGCAGAGACATTACATTGCCAACAAAGGTTCATCTAGTTAAAGCTATGTTCTTTTCAGTACCCATGTATAGATGTGCAAGTTGGACTGATAAAGGAAGCTGAGCACTGAAAAACTGATGCTTTTGAACTGTGGTGTTGGAGAAGACTCTTGAGAGTCNATATTAAAAAGCAGAGACATTACATTGCCAACAAAGGTTCATCTAGTTAAAGCTATGTTCTTTTCAGTACCCATGTATAGATGTGCAAGTTGGACTGATAAAGGAAGCTGAGCACTGAAAAACTGATGCTTTTGAACTGTGGTGTTGGAGAAGACTCTTGAGAGTCCCTTGGACTGCAAGGAGATCAAATCAGTCAATTCTTAAGGAAATAAGTCCTGAATATTCATTGGAAGGACTGATACTGAAATGGGGGCTCCAATATTTTGGTTTGCTGATGGGAAGTAACTGACTCATTGGAAAAGATCCTGATGCTGGGAAAGACTAAAGATAGGATGAGATGGGAACAAAAAAGGATGAGATAGTTGGATGGCATCACTGACCTGATGGACATGAGTTTGAACAGACTCTGTGAGTTACACAGGGAGGCCTGGCATGCTGCAGTCCATGGGGTTGCAAAGAGTTGGACACAACTGAATACCTGAACTGAACTAATGGTGTGCAAGGACAGTAGAATCTGTACTTATAGCTTTAGTCCTATAAAGAATAGAGGTGGTAATGTCACTTTAATATATGGATATATTCACAACAAAGATTCTTTCCAATTTCAACTTGTCACACATTTTATTTTAAAAAAATCTGGCTTTACCAGAGAACTTGGGTTCAACTATAAATTGTTTTCAGTAAAGCATGTATAATTATGAAAAAGCTATTTTGAGAAGATGGTTAGTCAAGTAAGAAATCAAGTGTTTCTGTGTGTTATTTGCTCAGTCATGTCTGACTCTTTTGCAACCCCATGGATTAGAGCCCGCCAGGCTTCTCTGTCCATGGAATTCTCCAGGCAAGAATACTGGAGTGTATTGTCATTCCCTTCTCCAGAAATCATGTGTGGTTTTCCACAATTTTATCTTCTTAAGCAGTTCATGTTCTAAAGAAAATAAAAGCTGTTAAGGTATTGAAACAATAATTACTAAAGTGTATTGTTTTCTAGAAGTAACCTTGCAAACTGACATTTCTTTTACTGTCAGAGTGATTAACAATTAATGTCAGTGAGAATAAATGTTCTTAGAATTAATCTTACTACCAATCTTCTTCTTAAGTCAAGATACACTGATAATGAAAAACATGATTTGAAAATGTTTTTATATCAATGATGCATATACATATATATGAAACTGAAAGTGTCAGTTGCTCAGTCATATTTGACTTTTTGCAACCCCATACACCATTTAGCCCACAAGGCTCTTCTGTCCATGGAATTCTCCGGGCAAGAATACTGGAGTGAGTAGCCATTCCCTTCTCCAGGAGATCTTCCTGACCCAGAGTCTGAACCTGTGTGTCCTGCATTGCAGGGAGATTTTTTTTACCATATGAGCCATGAGGGAAGCCCACATATATGAATTGCTGTTCAGTTGCTTAGCTGTGTCCGACTCTTTGCAACCCCATGGACTGCAGCACTTCAGACTTCCCTGTTCATCACCAACTCCTGGATCTTGCTCAAACTCATGTCCATTGAGTTGGTGATGCCATCTAACCACTTCATCCTCTGGCTCCCCCTTCTCCTCCTGCCTTCAATCTTTCCCAGCATCAGAGTCTTTTTCAATGAGTTAGCTCTTTGCATGAGGTGGCCAGAGTATTGGAGTTCCAGCTTCAGCATCAGTACTTCCAATGAATAGTCAGAGTTGATTTCCTTTAGGATTGACTGGTTTGATCTCTTTGCAGTCTAAGGGGCTCTCAAGAGTCTTCTCCAACACCACAGTTCAAAGCATCAATTCTTTGGTGCTCCTCCTTCTTTATGGTCCAAATCTTACATCCATACATGACTCCTGGAAAAACCATAGCTCTGACTATACAAATCTTTGTCAGTAAAGTAGTATCTCTACTTTTTAATACACTGTCTAGGTTTGTCCTTGTTTTTCTTTCAAGGAGCAAGCATCTTTTAATTTCATGACTGCAGTCTCCATTCACATTGATTTAGGAGCCCAAGAAAATAGTCTGTTTTTCCATTGTTTCCCCATCTATTTACCATGAAGTAATGGGACCAGATGCTGTGATTTTAGTTTTTAAAATGTTGAGTTTTAAGTCAGCTTTTTCACTCTCCTCTTTCACCTTCATCGAGAGGTTACTTCCTCTTCGCTTTCTGTCATAAGGGTGCATATCTGAGGTTATTGATATTTTTCCTGGTAATATAAATAAATTTAATTATAACACATGTATGTGTATATAAACACAGATATCCTTAATACAAATATCTATATAGCATTTTCTTGCCTGACAAAATATGTCTACAGAAAATTATGTTTTCTAAAGTTTAACTCACATTAAGTCAGAAAGTGTTTACTGAATATCTTACACTCTACTGGTCAGAAGCTTATAACATCATCTTCTTAACAAGAACTTTTTGTCGAATGGAATATTTGGTTTTAGGTAAAAATTTACACATTTAAAAACAATGAAAGATCTTATCATCTTATGGTTTAAATGGTTATATTAAACTTTTAAAATTTTAAAGTTTTAAATTTAAGTTTTTCTACAGAAAAACCATAGAGCAAAATAGCTATATATATCATATTAATTAGCTAAGTTGTTTAAAGTATAATATTTGGATAAATCTGTAAATTACATATTTTTCTTCAGTAATTTGCTTTCTGAAAAAAATCTAGGTAAATGGATCAAAATCCAGTCAATGAAATAAAAATTTACCTAGCACAATAGTTTAAAATTTATTATTAATTTATTTTTTCATAGAATACAGAATAGTTTCCAAATAGTGTATCTTTAAAGGCACGGTGGCATTTATTTTAGTTTTTGAAAATTTAAAATAAATCTAATGGTAAAACTGCTTATGAAGTATTCAGATATTTTCAAAGTTCATTTTTGAGTCAAGTGAAAGTATTGTGCTAATCAGGCATAGAAATCATGGTGGGTATGGCAATTTATTATAGTGAGATACTTAAGTCACATTATTCTTTTTGAATCTGGTTGTTGAAGTCACTACCTTACAGTGCATGCTTTAATGTACTTCTAGAACTCCTTTACAATTTGAAGTTAATGAACACCTCTAAATGCAATTGAATTATGAATTTAAATTTAAACTCTGTCTTGATTGCCAAGCATGCTAAATGCAGACAAAGTGGTAATCAGTCAACCATTTATATTACTTTATTACCAGGTTAACTCAATTCAGTCAACATTTGTTGAGTGTCCATTATCCTAGCCACTTATAGGGAAATATGTGCTGGCTTATCAATGTTTTAAATTTGTTTAGCAAACAACCATAATTATATTTCAGTTTAATAGTCTATTATCTTTACATTTATAATTAATCATTTAAAAAGGCCTATGTTTGAAAGCATTTATCATCAACCATGTGGAATTTATTGCGTTAAAACAATGAAGAGAGTGAGTGTTGCATGCTCAGTCCTGTCCAACTCTTTTGTGACCCCATAGACTGTAGCCTGCCAGGCTCCTCTGTCCATGGGGTTATCCAGGCAACAATACTGAAGTCGGTTGCCATTTCCTTCTCCACAGAATCTTCCAGACCCAGGGATCAAACCAAGATCTCCTGCATCTCCTGCATTGACAAGCATGTTCTTTACCACTGAGCCATCCAGGAAGCCCAAAACAATAATAATTATTACTAAATTTCTGTTATATTTTGATGCTGGAATTGCCAGGAATTGTTTATTTATGCTTCCCTTCCTTACATTTGGTTTCTAAAGAAGCTTGAATTATAGAAATATGAGATGCTCAACATCTAAAGTATTGTCTTACAGACTTTAATTTCGGTCTCATAAAGTACTGAAAACTGAAAATTTTCAGTTTATATGGCTTATAAAGGTTTCAGTTTATANTCCTTTGTGACTTTTCTAATAATGTTTACAATGAACTCTGTAACAGAAACTATAAAGAATGCAAACAATAATTTAAGCCTAAGACAGACTTCATAATATTTGTATGAAATAAAATAATAAAAGTCTCCTTACCCAGCGATGTGCTGTACATGGCTCACAACAACTAGGAGGGGCTGAATGTTAACTTTTTAGGAATTTTGTGAGCCAACTGGAGTTTTCCAGGTGGCTCGGTGGTTCAAAAAAAAATCCCCCTGCCAGTGTAGGAAATGCATGTGATCGATATCCTGGTTGGGAAGATCACTTGGAAGAGGAAATAGCAGCCTGTTCCAGTACTCTTGCTTGGAGAATCCCTTGGACAGAGGAGCCTACCGTGCTACAGACCATGGTGTCACAAAGAGTCGGACACTATTGAGTGACTGAGCATGCATGCATGTGAGCCAGCTGGCAACCACACAAGCTATTAAATTTATCAATTTCTACATAAAATACATTTAAAGTAAAATTAATAAATATTCAAAACTCGTCCAACCCTAATTTTCTTGTCTAAGTTCCTTGTTATGTCTCTGTGAAAGGATATTTGCTTATGGGCTAACATATTCNAGCGAGGCCTGGCGTGCTGCGATTCACGGGGTCGCAAAGAGTCAGACACGACTGAGCGACTGAACTGAACTGAACTGACCTGATGTGTCTTACAAAGCAAGGCTTCACATTGCCAATGAAATCTGGGCAATTTTCATTTCACCAATAAAATTTTTCCCAAAGAAAATGAAAAGATCAGACCTGTAAATGCCCTCAGTGCTTTTATTAAGACACTGCCTCCTCTTTGGTTCCTCTCCCTCTCTCTCTCTTCCATCCTTCTTTCCTTCCTTTTTGACTGCACAGCGCTGCATGTGGGATCTTAGTTCCCAGACCAGACATCAGGTTCGCACCTTTTGCCTTGAAAGCTCAGTCTTACTCATTGGACCAGGGACATCTTCACTAATTCTTTTTTCTACACTACACTCAAGGTGGGGTGCTGGCAGTGGTGCTTCACAAACTCGAGTTAAATAAAAACTATTTAAGACTGTCACAGAGTCACAAGAAATTGTCAAACAAATATAGAAGTGATCTTGAATATATTGAGTTTGCTTCCATTGAAGCCAGGAAAGTAAAATCATATTAAATTTTTGCTTCAGTATAAACAAATGATAGCTTAAAAAGACTTTAATAAAATAAATATAAATATATATTTAATATCCATACCTTAATATCATATATCTAATATTTAAAATATTTTCATAAAAATGAATGTTTTAATACTCATACATTTTAACATCATATATCTAATATTTAAAATGTTTTCATAAAAATATTGCAAATATAAAAGTTTAAAAATATTTAGTGAGACAAGTATCAGTTCAGTCATGTCCGACTCTTTGAGACCCCATGAATTACAGCATGACAGGCCGCCTTGTCCAACACCAATTCCTGGAGTTCACTCAGACTCATGTTCAACAAGTCGGTGATGCCATCCAGCCATCTCATCCTCTGTCATCCCCTTCTCCTCCTGCCCGTAATCCATCCCAGCATCAGAGATTTTTCCACTGAGTCAACTCTTTGCATGATGGGGACAAAGTACTAGAGTTTCAGCTTTAGCATCATTCCTTCCAAAGAACACCCAGGACCGATCTCTTTCAGAATGGACTGGTTGGATTTCCTTGTAGTCCAAGGGACTCTCAAGAGTCTTCTCCAACACACAGTTCAAAGGCATCAATTTTTTGGCACTCAGCTTTCTTTACAGTCCAACTCTCACATCCATACATGACTACTTAAAAACCATAGCCTTGACTAGATGGACCTTTGTTGGCAAAGTAATGTCTCTGCTTTTCAATATGCTATNAGCTAAGTTGTTTAAAGTATAATATTTGGATAAATCTGTAAATTACATATTTTTCTTCAGTAATTTGCTTTCTGAAAAAAATCTAGGTAAATGGATCAAAATCCAGTCAATGAAATAAAAATTTACCTAGCACAATAGTTTAAAATTTATTATTAATTTATTTTTTCATAGAATACAGAATAGTTTCCAAATAGTGTATCTTTAAAGGCACGGTGGCATTTATTTTAGTTTTTGAAAATTTAAAATAAATCTAATGGTAAAACTGCTTATGAAGTATTCAGATATTTTCAAAGTTCATTTTTGAGTCAAGTGAAAGTATTGTGCTAATCAGGCATAGAAATCATGGTGGGTATGGCAATTTATTATAGTGAGATACTTAAGTCACATTATTCTTTTTGAATCTGGTTGTTGAAGTCACTACCTTACAGTGCATGCTTTAATGTACTTCTAGAACTCCTTTACAATTTGAAGTTAATGAACACCTCTAAATGCAATTGAATTATGAATTTAAATTTAAACTCTGTCTTGATTGCCAAGCATGCTAAATGCAGACAAAGTGGTAATCAGTCAACCATTTATATTACTTTATTACCAGGTTAACTCAATTCAGTCAACATTTGTTGAGTGTCCATTATCCTAGCCACTTATAGGGAAATATGTGCTGGCTTATCAATGTTTTAAATTTGTTTAGCAAACAACCATAATTATATTTCAGTTTAATAGTCTATTATCTTTACATTTATAATTAATCATTTAAAAAGGCCTATGTTTGAAAGCATTTATCATCAACCATGTGGAATTTATTGCGTTAAAACAATGAAGAGAGTGAGTGTTGCATGCTCAGTCCTGTCCAACTCTTTTGTGACCCCATAGACTGTAGCCTGCCAGGCTCCTCTGTCCATGGGGTTATCCAGGCAACAATACTGAAGTCGGTTGCCATTTCCTTCTCCACAGAATCTTCCAGACCCAGGGATCAAACCAAGATCTCCTGCATCTCCTGCATTGACAAGCATGTTCTTTACCACTGAGCCATCCAGGAAGCCCAAAACAATAATAATTATTACTAAATTTCTGTTATATTTTGATGCTGGAATTGCCAGGAATTGTTTATTTATGCTTCCCTTCCTTACATTTGGTTTCTAAAGAAGCTTGAATTATAGAAATATGAGATGCTCAACATCTAAAGTATTGTCTTACAGACTTTAATTTCGGTCTCATAAAGTACTGAAAACTGAAAATTTTCAGTTTATATGGCTTATAAAGGTTTCAGTTTATATGTCTATAAGGAACCTGATCAGGACTGGAAGGTATTAAGCATGTATGAGACCTACTTTCTTTTTGAACAAGGTGAAAGCAGCATCTCCCAAATACAGGCAACTCTCAGTGGATGGTGACTCTCATGTTACAGAAGTACTAACTGAAAGCACTTGTGGGGTGGTATAAAGAACCTTATCAAATAAAACTTTCTGCAATGATGAGAACATTATCTGTGCTTCTAATCTCGAATTTCTAGAACACATTATGAAACATCTGAAAAGTGAGTAATGTGGCTAAGAAGCTGAATTTTTCATTTTAATTAATATAAATTTGATTTTCAATAGCTGTGAGTGACTATGATGATTATCAGTTCAATTCATTTCAGTTCCTCAGTCATGTCCAACTCTGCGACCCCACAGACTGCAGCACACCAGGCTTCCCTGTCCATCACCAACTCCTGGAGCTAACTCAAACTCATCTCCTTCGAGTCAGTGATGCCATCCAAACATCTCATCCTCTGTCATCCCCTTCTCCTCCTCCCTTCAATCTTTCCCAGAATCAGCGTCTTTTCCAATGAGTCAGTTCTTCACATCAGGTGGCCAAAGTATTGGAGTTGGATTATATCAGACAGCAATTTACCACTTGTATTCAAGCAAAAGTCACATGAGGTGTTTAAGATTGGTTCTGTGTGTTTTTTTCATACTGTTCATGGGGTTCTCAAGGCAAGAATACTGAAGTGGTTTGCCATTCCATTCTCTAGCGGACCACATTCTGTCAGACCTCTCCACCATGACCTGTTCGTCTTGGGTGGCCCCACACGGCATGGCTTAGTTTCATTGAGTTAGACAAGGCTGTGGTCCGTGTGAATAGACTGACTGGTTTTCTGTGATTATGGTTTCAGTGCGTCTGACCTCTGATGCCCTCTTGCAACACCTACCACCTTACTTGGATTTCTCTTACTTTGGACGTGGGGTATCTCCTCACGACCACCCCTCTTGACCTTGAACATGGAGTACTGAAAGAGGAACTCCCTAGGTCGGTAGGTGCCCAATATGCTTCTGGAGATCAGTGGAGGAATAACTCCAGAAAAAATGAAGGGATGGAGCCAAAGCAAAAACAATACTCAGTTGTGGATGTGACTGGTGATAGAAGCAAGGTCTGATGCTGTAGAAAGCAATATTGCATAGGAACCTGGAATGTTAGGTCCATGAATCAAAGCAAATTGGAAGTGGTCAAACAGGAGATGGCAAGAGTGATGTCAACATTCTAGGAATTGTGAACTAAAATGGACTGGAATGGATGAATTTAACTCAGATGACCATTATATCTACTACTGTGGGCAGGAATACCTTAGAATAAATGGAGTAGCCATCATAGTCATCAAAAGAGACCAAAATGCAGTACTTGGATGCAATCTCAAAAACAACAGAATGATCTCGGCTCATTTCCAAGGTAAACTATTCAATATCACAGTAATCCAAGTCTATGCCCAAACCAGTAATGCTGAAGAAGCTGAAGTTGAACAGCTCTATGAAGACTTTCAAGACCTTTTAGAACTAACATCCAAAAAAGATGCCCTTTCAGTATAGGGGACTGGAACGCAAAAGTAGGAAGTCAAGAAACACCTGGGGTAACAGGCAAATTTGGCCATGGAATACAGAATGAAGCAGGGCAAAGGCTAATACAGTTTTGCCAAAAGAATGCACTGGTCATAGCAAACACCCTCTTCCAACAACACAAGAGAAGGCTTTACACATGGACATCACCAGATAGTCAACACTGAAATAAAAAACATCCATTTCTGCTTTATCGACTATGCCAAAGCCTTTGACTGTGTAGATCACAATAAACTGTGGATAATTCTGAAAGAGATGGGCATATCAGACCACCTGACCTGCCTCTTGAGAAACCTGTATGCAGGTCAGGAAGCAACAGTTAGAACTGGACATGGAACAATAGACAGGTTCTAAATAGGGAAAGGAGTACATCAAGGCTGTATATTGTCACCCTGCTTATTTAACTTATACTCAGAGTACAACATGAGAAACACTGGGCTGGAGGAAGCACATGCTGGAATAAAGATTGCCGGGAGAAATATCAGTCACCTCAGATATGCAGATGACACCGCCCTTATGGCAGAAAGTGAAGAGGCACTAAAAAGCCTCTTGATGAAAGTGAAAGAGGAGAATAAAAAAGTTGGCTTAAAGCTCTTCATTCAGAAGATCATGGCATCTTGTCCTGTCACTTCATGGGAAATTGATGGGGAAACATTGGAAATAGTGACAGACTATTTTTTGGGGCTCTGAAATCACTGCAGATGGTGACTGCAGCCATGAAATTAAAAGACACTCACTCCTTGGAGGGAAAGTTATGACCAACTTAGATAGCATACTGAAAAGCTGAGACATTACTTTGCCATCAAAGGTCCGTCTAGTCAAGGCTATGGTTTTTCCTGTGGTCATGTATGGATGTGAGAGCTGGACTGTGAAGAAAGCTGAGCACCAAAGAATTGATACTTTTAAACTGTGGTGTTGGAGAAGACTCCTGAGGTATCCTTGGACTGACTGCAAGGAGATCCAACCAGTCTATTCTAAAAGAGATCAGTCCTGGCTGTTCTTTGGAAGGAATGATGCTAAAGCTGAAACTCCAGTACTTTGGCCACTGGACTAGGAATTGGAAAAGTTGACTCGTTGGAAAAGTCTCTGATGCTGGGACGGATTGGGAGCAGGAGGAGAAGGGGACGACAGAGGATGAGATGGCTGGATGGCATCACTGACTGACTCGATGGATGTGAGTCTGAGTGAACTCCAGGAGTTGGTGATGGACAGGAAGGCCTGGCATGCTGCGATTCATGGGGTCGCAAAAGTCGGACACGACTGAGCAACTGACCAGGACTGTGAGTTTTAGACAATTCAGATCACCAACCACAAGGTTTGCTGATACACTGAACATACTTTTAATGCCACCATTACAAAGAACTTTCCTTAGTAAAGTGACATCCTGGATACCAGACATGTTACATTTTTTATGTGACTGGTAAGTAAGAAAGATGGCAACAATACTATCCAAACTGAGAGCTTGTCTAATGGCACATACAAGGTTGTTTCCTGTGGGGTTAACCTTAAATAACTTCCAAACTGCCTAAAGCTCCTAATGGCAATAGTGATTATGTTGTTGTTATTTCATGTCATTCCTTATGAACTGAGTGAAGAGATAGGTTTCAGAATGTATAAAGTAAACTTACTTGGCAGAGAAATCAAGAAACCACTGTTGTGAAAGTTCAAAGTCAGATTCTCACTTTCAAAATTTGCTGTTTGGGGAAAGAAGGAATGATAATCTGCCCACATCACAGAATTGCTTTCAAGACAAGAGACTTTTGAGCAGTAGACAGTTTTTCTTTTTTTTACCTTAAAGACTTGTTCTTGGGCAGATGCCAAAGTGGGGGAGGGGATAAACCTTTTGTCTTTTTCTGGATGTGCTATAATACAGATTTCTTAAACTGACATACAATTCCAGTTATTGTGGGCAGCCAAAGTGAAATGATGTGCTTTTCTCCAACCAACTCCATTTTTCCTCATACATGACTTTTTTCATACTGTTTTCTCTGCCTGAAGCACCTTTCCTCACAGCTTTACACACCGAAAGCGTATCTGATCTTCAATGTTCATATTAATGCCATCTTATCTCTGGTTTTCTTTATTCCATTTTCCTTAAATGATTTTTTCCAGAACCTACTTATATTTTTACAGTGAAAAATATACCTTTCCCTCACTCTCCAAGATCATATGCTTCACATAAGTGATGGCCCAGGCATTACCGTAACCTCCCCAGTGTCCTGTAGCTCAGATGGTAAAGAATCTGCATGCAATGCAGGAGACCCAGGTTTAATTCCTGGGTCAGGAAAATGCCCTAGAGAAGAAAATGGCAACCCATTCCAGTATTCTTGCCTGGAAAATCACATAGACAGACGATCCTGATGGGCCACAGTCCATGGGATCACAAAGATTCTGCAAGACTGAAGCAACTAAACCACCCCCATGCTTTGAAAAGTGCCAGGGTAATAATAGTTACAAAACAGATATGATGAAGATGAAATAGCAAACAAATTAATTAATGGATGAATGAGTGAATAACAAAGCAGAAATCTTTAGAAAATCATTCACTGGTAAAAACAAACAAACAAACACTGTCTGAAAAGCAGTTAAAAGCCTAATTGGAAATGTTAACATTCCTTGAGAGGCTTTACATTGCAAGTTGCATGAAGCCTCACTTAAATTGATGTAAAAACAAAGGAAAAGACCCTGATTCTGGGAAAGATCAAAGGCAGAAGGAAAAGAGGGCAACAGTGGTTGAGATGGTTGGATGGCATCACCAATTCAATGGACATGATCTTGAGCACACTCTGGAAGATGGTGAGGCACAAGGAACGCTGCCCTGCTGCAGTCCATGTGGTTGCAAAGAGTCAGACATGGCTTGGCAACTGAACAACAACAGCAACAAGCAAAGGAAGAGAATTTACTGACATACGTAGCTTGAATAGTCTTTTAGAGATGAGGTTTCAAAGCATTTGGAGATAAGTTTTGAAATGGTATCCAGAGGCCAAATTTTTTCTACTTTTTGGATCTACTTCCTTTGCCTCCTTCAAGCTCCATGATGGCAATCAGCAGCTTGAGGGACTATATACTTATAAGTTCATTTCTGGTGGAAGAGTGTTGCAACTGCCCACTGTATACCTGACAAAGTTTGAGATTAATATTTGGCTTTTCTAATGCAATCTGCTGACAATTTGTTTTTATCCTGGAGGTTGTCTAGAAGTGTAATACCACTAGACCTTGAGTTGAAGTGAAGGTGGAGTTTCATTATCCTCACATTCCACTCTCAAACTGTAGATTCAGTTGCCAGAAGAGGGAATATCTGTCTATTGAGGAGACAAATATGAAATGTCCATCTCAGAAAATGAAACAAAACTAAATTGTAATGAGTCATACACTGACTGACCCACTCCAGTATTCTTGCCTGGAAAATTCCATGAACAGAGGAGCCTGGCAAGCTACAGTCTAATGGGGTTGCAAAGAGTCAGACAAGACTGAGTGACAGCATGCACATATGCACTCTGACTGAACTCCATCCAAATCTACCCCAAATTAATTGGGGACTCAGTGAAAGTTCCTTATTCTTAGTGTATTAGTTTGAGAGGGGGGCTAATTTTTCTTCTGAATAAGAAAATCCATCATAAGGAGTCATTTGCATTAGACTGTAAACGGCAGAATGAGAATATTTTCAACCAGCATTTTCTCCAAGAGGAGAAAGGGATGACAGAGGATAAGATGGTTGGATCTCATCACTGACTCAATGGATATAAATTTGAGCAGGCTCTGGGAGTTGAAGGACAGGGATGCCTGTCCTGCTGCAGTTCATGGGATCGCAAAGAGTCAGACACAACTGAGTGACTGGACTGAACTGAACTATCCCCATGCATCCTACATAGGTACTCTCTATTTCTTTCATGGGTAGCATCCATTGAGTGTGATACCTGTCTTTAGCATCTGGTTAATATTACTGCTAGTTTCTCTCAGAAAGAGACTCTTGACAAGCATTAATCAGATCAATAACAATGCCTGGAATAGAAATAGATGCCCACACTTACCAGGGTATAATTTGAGGCTAAAAATCCTCTAAAATAGTATCTGTTTCTTGCTATTATTCATAGTTTCATGGTTTCTCATTTGATTTTGACTTTCAATTTAGTCTCAGATTTATATTTTTGCTAGAACCAGGCTTTCATTTGACTTAAAGCTAGGAATTATTCTCAGACTTATATTATTATTATTATTTTTAATCGCTTCCTTTTCCTACTGCATTTAGCAGGCAACATAAGCTGGTGGTTGAGTAGAGGACTTGGAGTCAGACAAATTTGATTTCTTTTCCCAGATCTGACCCTTAATTAAACATGGTACAATTTGATTCCCTGATCTATAAAATATCAATAAAATCAGAGTTATTGTAAAGACCAAATAGAGTACATATAAAGTACTGAGCTTAGTACAAAGTAAATGTCATTTATTATGGGCATCATAATTATTTATATTATCTGTTAGTTGAACAACAAGTTACAAAGAATGATATCTAAGAACTGACTCTTTTTACAGCCATTCATGTTCAATTTAATACTTGGCAAATTTAGGCTATAATAAAGATGATATATTCAGGAATTTTTTCTAAGTGTAACAACAAAATATTAAAGGAATTTCTTCACATAAGTTGTGTTTTAGCAATATCTCTATGGTTACGTGAAAGAATGGATTCTAGAGAAAAACAAAGGCGAGAATGAAGATATGAGGCTCAATTAGTTTGTTACTAATATATCATGGTGGAAAAAATTGTCATCTATCTTGTGAGGTTTCATCTATTTCTTTACATGATCACTGAGGAGGACTTTCTTATCTCTCCTTGCTATTCTTTGGACCTCTGCATTCAAATGGGTATATCTTTCCTTTTTTCCTTTGCCTTTAGCTTCTCTTCTTTTCTCGGCTATTTGTAAGGCCTCCTCAGACAACCATTCTGTCTTCTTGAATTTCTTTTTCTTGGGGATGGTCTTGATAACTGCCTCCTGTACAATGTCAAAAATTTCTGCCCATAATTATTCAGGCAGTCTATCGGATCTAATCCCTTGAATCTATTTGTCACTTCCAATGTATAATCATAAGAGATTTGATTTAGGTCATACCTGAATGGTCTAGTGGTTTTCCCCACTTTCTTCAATTTAAGTATGAATTTGGTAATAAGGAGTTCATGACCAGTCAGCTCATGGTCTTACTTTCACTGATTGTATAGAGATTCTCCATCTTTGCCTGCAAAGAATATAATCAATCTGATTTTGGTATTGACCACCTGGTGATGTCCATGTGTAGAGTCCTCTCTTGTGTTTTTGGAAGATGGTGTTGCTATGACTAGTACATTCTCTTGGCAAAACTTTGTTGGCCTTTGCCCTGCTTCATTTTGTACTCCAATGACAAATTTGAGTTACTCCAGGTATCTCTTCACTTCCTATTTTTGCATTCCAGTCCCCTATAATGACAAGGACATCTTTTTTGGGTGTTAGTTCTAAAAGGTCTTGTAGGTCTTCATAGAACCATTCAGCTTTAGCTTCTTCAGCATTACTGGTCAGGGAATAGACTTGGATTACCATGATATTGAATGGTTTGCCTTAGAAATGAACAGAGATCATTCTGTCCTTTTTGAGACTGCATCCAAGTACTGCATTTTGAACTCCTTTGTTGACTGTGATGGCTACTCCATTTCTTCTAAGGGATTCTTGCCCACAGCAGTAGATATAATGGTCATCAGAGTTAAATTTATCCATTCCGGTCCATTTTAGTTCACTGATTCATAAAATGTAGAGGTTTATTCTTGCCATATCCTATTTGACCACAAATTGGAAGTGGTCATGGACCACTTGATTCATGAACCTAACATTCCAGGTTCCTAGGCTACATTCTTTACAATATTGGGCTTTACTTCCATAACCAGTCACATCCACAACTGGGCATTGTTTTTGCTTTGGCTCCATCTCTTCATTCTTTCTAGAGTTATTTCTCCACAATTCTTCAGTATCATATTAGGCACCTACCATCCTTGGGAGTTCATCTTTCAGTGTCCTATCTTTTTGCCTTTTCATACTGTTCACTGTGTTCTCACAGCTAGAATACTGAAGTGGTTGGCCATTTCCTTCTCCAGTGGACCACATTTTGTCATAAATCTCAACCATGACCTGTCTGTCTTGGGTGCCCCTACATGGCATGGCTCATAGTTTCAATGAGTTAGACAAGGCCATGGTACATGTGATCAGTTTGATTAGTTTTCTGTGATTGTGGTTTTCATTCTGTCTGCCCTCTGATGGATAAGGATAAGAAGCTTATGGGAGTTTCCTGATGGGAGAGACTGACTGGAAACTGGGTCTTGCTCTTATGTGCAGGGCCATGCTCAGTAAACCTTTAATCCAATTTTCTGTTGATGAGCAGGGCTGCAATCCCTCCCTATTGTAATGAAGATAATGGGGGCCTCCTTTATAAAGTCCTGTGCACTCACTGCCACACTCAGTGCCCTTGACCCTCAGCAGGCCACCACCAACCCATGCTTCCACCAGAGACTTCTGGACACTCACAGGCAAGTCTGGGTCAGTCTTTCATGGGGTTGGTGCTCCTTTCTCCTGGGTCCTGGTACACAGAAACATTTTGTTTGTGCCCTCCAAGAGTCTGTTTCCCAAGTCCTGTGTCAGTTCTGGTGGCTCTATGGTGGGGATAATGGTAACTTCCTCCAAGAGGGTTATGCCATACCCAGGTCTGCTGCACTCAGAGCCCCTGCCTCTTTAGCAGGCCACTGCTGACCCATACCTCTGCAAGAGGCACCCTAGCACCCAAAGACAGTTTTGGCTCAGTCTATAGGGTTTCCTGGTGCATACTAGGTTTTGTTTGTGCCCCCAAACATCTCTGGAGGGTATGGGGTTTGATTCTAAACATGATTTTACCCCTCCTACCATCTTGCTGAGGCTTCTCCTTTGCCCTTGGATATGGGGTATCTTTTTTGGGAAGGATCTGACATTCTCTTGTTAACAGTTGTTTGGCAGGAAGTTGTAAATTTGGAGTTCTTACAGGAGAAGATGAACGCACGTCCTTCTACTTCACCATCTACAGATGACACTACCCTTACAGCAGAAAGCAAAGGAGAACTAAAGAGCCTCTTGATTAAAATGAAAGAGGAGAGTGAAAAAGTTGGCTTAAAACTCAACATTCAGAAAACTAAGATCATGGCATCTGATCCCATCACTTCATGGCAAATAGATGGGGAAACAATGGAAACAGTGAGAGACTTTATTTGGGGGGAGGGGGGGCTCCAAAATAACTGCCAATGGTAAAAATTGATGCCATGAAATTAAAAGACACTTGCTCCTTGGCAGACAAGCTATGATCAACCTAGATAGCATATTAAAAAAGCAGAGACATTACTTTGCCAACAAAGATCCATCTAGTCAAAGCTATAGTTTTTCCAGTTGTCATGTATGGGTGTGAGAGTTGAACTATAAAAAAAGATGAGCACCGAAGAATTGATGTTTTTAAACTGTGGTGTTGGAGAAGACTCTTGAGAGTCCCTTGGACTGCAAGGAGATCAAACGAGTCAATCCTAATGGAAATCAGTCCTGAAAATTCTTTGGAAGGACTGATGCTAAAGCTGAAACTCCAATACTTTGGCCACGTGATGTGAATAACTGACTCATTGAAAAAGACCCTGATGCCGGGAAAGATTGAAGGCAGCGGAAGAAGGGGATGACAGAAGATGAGATGGTTGGATGATCACCAAATCAATGGAACTTGAGTTTGAGTAAGTTTCAGGAGTTGGTGATAGACAGGGAAGACTGGCATGCTGCTGTCCATGGTGTTGCAAAGAATTGGACATGGCTGAGCAACTGAATTGTACTGATCCTATGAATTACAGGGATTTAGATGTATATGCAGTGATAAGAAAAAATTTGGTGATGAATTAAAAGAGAGAAAGGAATCTAAAAGTCCACCAGTTTTCCTATTTGAGCAAGAGCATGGAAAATCATATCATCCACTGAGACAGAATAAGTAGGGGAAGTGAGGTCCTTGTATTCATTCTTCTCTCTCCAGTCCATCATCCTAAATTCTATCAAAGATAGATCTTTCTAAAACAATTTTGATGATGAAAGCCTCTGCATAGACAATTCAGTGGATAATCATTACCCAGGTAACATTACATAACCCCTACATTCAAGTATAGTTTGTTTGCAGATTACCTTTTATCCTTCTTACTCTTTCCCTAACCAGTCTCTGGACCTGTGTGTGTGAGTGAGTGAGACAGTTATCCTATAATTAAATTTTCTAGCCCCTTTTCCAACTGGCAATAGTCTATCTTTTTTTCCATCTAGGTAAATTGATATCCCTTACGTCCATGATTCTCAGTCTTCTTCATGCCAAATTGACTACATCTCATCCTTCGGCCCCCATTGCAGTGATCATTATATATATAAAATATGTTGTTGCACCAACAAAATGTGCTTTCCAGTATACTGTGTATCCCCACATGGATGAGGTTAGCAGTCGTGTCCAACTCTTTGCGATCCCGTGGACTGTAGCCCACCAGGCTCCTCTGTCCATGGGATTCTCCAGGCAAGAATANTCTCATTAAAATCTAGCTTTCATTCCCTTTGTGTATATAAATACAGAAGAGGGATTGATGGATTAGTAAATCTATTTTCAATTTTGATTAATTTTTATAATGTTTTCCCCAGTGGCTGAACAAGTTCATATTTCCACCAACAATGTAAAAAGATTCCCTTTTCACAACTATGCCAGCACTTTTTGCCTGTGTTTTTTTATTTTTATTTTTATCAGAGTATAGTTGACTTACAATGTTGTGTTAGTTTCAAGGGTACAGAAAAGTAAATCAGTTATACATATACATACATGTATTCATTTCGTAGATTCTTTCCCCATATAGGCCATTACAGAGTACTGAGTAGAGTTCCTTGTGCCATTGTAAAAAGAAAGGAGGATATCTGTCTCTTATACACATCTAGATGTGTATAAGAGACAGGTGCACCAGCCCCGAGCATCCTGTATCATGCATCAAACCTGGACTAGCGAGTTGTTTCTTATATGATATTATACATGTTTCAATGCCATTCTCCCAAATCATCCCACCCTCTCCCTCTCCCACAGAATCCAAAAGACTGTTCTACACATCTGTGTCTCTTTTGCTGTCTTGCATGCAGGGTTATCGTTACCACCTTTCTAAATTCCATATATATACATTAGTATACTATATTGGTGTTTTTCTTTCTGGCTTGCTTATGGAATTTTGAGAGATAAATATTTTTATATTATTTTAGTTAAGTTGAAAAAAGAAATTTAGGGTTAAATAAATGAGAATGTTCCAACTTGCACATAATGGCTATCTTATTAAAAGAATGATCATTTGCTAATATCAGTTGACTTCTTCCTGTGCATACTTATTCTTTGACTCCATATTGCCCAAACACTTAATTTTTTTCACCCTTAAAATATCACATATTCTTCATATTCTTCTCTATTGAAGAGGCAGAATAATACAGTAGTAATGGTGTCTCATTCAGGGATAATTTGGAAGGATCTAGCTTGTTAAGCTGACTGAGGAAAATAGTAGAGACTGATTCTATTTATAAAGTGATTCTCTACTAGTGGCAGTTATGAATAATTCATAAAATAAAAAATACTGCCCATCAACAAATCCACTGTACTTTTTCAGAGTCAATTTTCTAAACATTTCCTGGAGCCTTCTCTTATTTGGGACAACAATGGTACCAGCACTAATCAGTATGCAATTATGGATGCTACATGTTAAGAAGGTCTTGAGCTGACTTCCAGGTTTCACTAGTGTCGGCTAAAATAGCCTTCTTCATTCTAATAAAACTAAAGGGTCTTTTTCTTCCCCAGAAGCTGTCTAATTATGTAAAGAAAAGTGATTAACTGATTATGATGAATAAATTAATCTCCAAGGAGATGCAAAAATTCAGACATTTCTAATTAGTATAATTTTCATGGGACAACTATAAAAATTCTCTGTTCTTATTAGCAATGATTAACAGAACAATAACTAATTTTTGGCAGCTCCCTACAAAATTATCAGAAACACCCTGAGGACTCAGATGAAATAATTGTAAATTCATAGGAAAGTTGTTTAAAAACTAACTTACAAGCAACAGCCATAACAGAAAACTCCATTTCTGCTTAGAAGAATTCTCATCTTCTCTTGTTATGTGTTCCATCATCATCTTCCTCCTTTTCCTCATCACAACACATGCCACTGAATATCTGCTATTTGCTTGCTTGATTCTATGCATTTATTAAGATGAATTAAATGAATTAAATGAACCCTAACAGCAGCCCAGCGAGATCAATGTTATTGTTGCCTCCAACTTAATGACCATGCAAGATGGAAATCTTATTTTGTTTGGTACTGATTAACATCCAATTTCACTAGAAATTTTTAAATTTTTATCATTGATATTTAAATTGCTTTAAAATATTCATTTGAATATTAAGATAACCATGTTCAATTTATTTAACATAAGCTGAAGACTCTTGAGAGTCCTTTGGACGACAAGGAGAACCAACCAGTCCATTCTAAAGATCAGTCCTTAGATTTCTTGGAAGGAATGATGCTGAAGCTGAAACTCCAGTACTTTGGCCACCTCACGTAAAGAGTTGGCTCATTGGAAAAGACTCTGATGCTACGAGGGATTGGGGGCAGGAGGAAAAGGGGAGGACATAGGATGAGATGGCTGGATGGCATCACCGATTCGATGGACATGAGTTTGAGTGAACTCCGGGAATTGGTAATGGACAAGAAGGCTTGGCATGCTGCAGTTCATGGGGTCACAAAGAGTCGGACACAACTGAGTGACTGAACTGAACTGAACTGAGCTAGGAAACCTGAACATACATAAAAGAATCGTAAGATAGGTCTGATAATATTCACTATGCCTTGTGTCTAGACACAACAAACTTTTTCCACGGGTTTGAAACAATAGTTCATTGATTTTTAATTTGATCAACAAATCAGACTGAAAAAAATGAGAACTAGAGCAATTAAATTAAAATATTTTATGAGAATTAAAGCAGGAATATATAAGCATAATTAATTCACAATAGAATTGAAAATTCTATAAAGCAGAACAGGTGACCAGGGAAAAGGATTCTAAACTTTTGAACCATGAAGAAATCATGATGAGTAAAACAGGGAAATAACATAATACACATAAAATATTTCAATTAGCAATCTGTCATATTACAGTATAAAATTTCAGTGTCAAAATGACTGCATTTTCACTTGTGCACACACTACTATTACTTGGTCACTTAGGGAAGATTGGAACTCTTGTTTTGTTTCCATTCATCTATCCATCAAAAGTTAAAATGTGATTTTCTTAGTGAAAGCAATGTTTTTCTCACTGAAAATCTGTCTTTGATATTCATATAGATTTCTAAATCCTAAATGGCTGACACAGTTTATTTTCAAATATTGTGTACTATGCTGCTGCTAAGTTGCTTCAGTCATGTCCGACTCTGTGCGATCCCATAGATGGCAGCCCACCAGGCTCCACCGTCCCTGGGATTCCCCAGGCAAGAACACTGGAGTGGGTTGCCATTTCCTTCTCCAATGCATGAGAGTGAAAAGTGAAAGTGAAGTCACTCAGTTATGTCCAACTCTTAGCGACCCCTTGGACTGTAGCCCACCAGGCTCTTCCACCCATGGGATTTTCCAGGCACGAGTACTGGAGTGGGGTGCCATTGTCTTCTCCAGCTGTGTACTATAGATTTTCACAAAAACAAATTTATGATACAGAAAATGTATACATGTGTCACATCTATTTTTATCCACTCATCTGTTGATGGACATTTGAGGTGTTTCCATACCTTGGATATTGTGAGTAAAGTTGTAATAAAAATTGCATTGAAGTTCAGATATCTCATTAAAATCTAGCTTTCATTCCCTTTGTGTATATATATACAGAAGAGGGATTGCTGGATTAGTAAATCTATTTTCAATTTTGATTAATTTTTATAATGTTTTCCCCAGTGGCTGAACAAGTTCATATTTCCACCAACAATGTAAAAAGATTCCCTTTTCACAACTATGCCAGCACTTTTTGCCTGTGTTTTTTTATTTTTATTTTTATCAGAGTATAGTTGACTTACAATGTTGTGTTAGTTTCAAGGGTACAGAAAAGTAAATCAGTTATACATATACATACATGTATTCATTTCGTAGATTCTTTCCCCATATAGGCCATTANACTATGCCAGCACTTTTTGCCTGTGTTTTTTTATTTTTATTTTTATCAGAGTATAGTTGACTTACAATGTTGTGTTAGTTTCAAGGGTACAGAAAAGTAAATCAGTTATACATATACATACATGTATTCATTTCGTAGATTCTTTCCCCATATAGGCCATTACAGAGTACTGAGTAGAGTTCCTTGTGCCATTGTAAAAAGAAAGGAGGATATATTGTTGCATCTATATTGCAACAATATAAATGGATCTCAAACACTTTATGGTAAAAGAGATAAGTCAGACAGAGAAAGACAAATACTATGTGTTATTGCTTGCTTGTGAAATCCAAAAAAGTCAATTGTGTGAAAAACAGAGAATAAAATGATGGTTACCAAGGGACTGGTGTGGGAGTGGGAGACGGTGACAATTTTTAAGGTTACAAACCTGCAACAAATAGAGATCTAATGCACATATATATTAAATGCACAGTACAATGAATACAAACAATAATATTGTATTATAATAATGGAATGTGATAAACATTGTAACAATGGAAATTATATTACAGTAAATAAATATACTGAAGTAACATTCTGTACTTCTTAAACTTCAACAACATTACATGGCATATTTGTTCAATAAAAATTAGAATTAATTGATTGATTATATTACTGGCAAACAATTTTGCATTGAAATGTTAGAAAAATGCCTTATTAATCTAAGAAGACATTTTTTGGAAGAAAAAAAAAGAGGTGATATTGTAACATATTACATGTCGCACATACAAGCAATAAATATATATTTATTTATATGAATAGAAAAAAAGATGTGAATAAATAAAATAAAATTGTCAGAATATTTAAAATTTGCCATGACTACATATGAACATTAAATGTGTAAAAATATAAAGCATCAGAAATATATAGTGATAGTATTAAAACAGCAATCATTTAGTGAGGAGAAAAAGGAAAATTATCTTCTATGAATATGACCTTTGTCATAGATTATTAAATACTTAAAGAGTAAGTAGCAGAAAAGCCAAAGCAAATGTATTATGTCATATCTATTGAAGATCAGTTAGGAAGAATCATGAGGCATATCTAAAAATATAAGATGGTAGAGGAAAGAAGCAAATTTATGACACGTGCATACAACAACAAGCATAATAAATTTCAACCCCCTTCAGAGGTTTTTATTATCACTCAGAATAATGCCTGGAGCCTTAAAATAACAGTATATCCTCTAATAATTTTGTCTCCATTCTTCCCGTTATTGTCTAAGCTCCCACCCTGCTGGTATCCCTTTTCTTCCTGTAATACTCCAGCCACATTCACATCTCAGGTTCTTCTTACCTACACTTGCCTATACCTGGATCTTTTGGTTTCCAAAATAGCTTCAGTTAAGTTTAGTTCATTTCAGTCACTCAGTCGTGTCCAACTCTCTGTGACCCCATGAATTGCAGCATGCCAGGCCTCTCTGTCCATCACCAACTTCCGGAGTTCACTCACTCACGTCCATCGAGTCAGCCACGTGATCCAGCTATCTCATCCTTTGTCGTTCCCTTCTCCTCCTGCCCCCAGTCCCTCCCAGTATCAAAGTCTTTTCCAATGAGTCAACTCTTTGCATGAGGTGGTCAGAGTACTGGAGTTTCAGCTTTAGCATCATTCCTTCCAAAGAACACCCAGGACTGATCTTTAGAATGGACGGGTTGGATCTCCTTGCGGTCCAAGGGACTCTCAAGAGTCTTCTCCAACATCACAGTTCAAAAGCACCAGTTCTTAGGTGCTCAGCTTTCTTCACAGTCCAACTCTCACATCCATACATGACCACTGGAAAAACCATAGCCTTGACTAGATGGACCTTTGTTGCCAAAGTAATGCCTCTGCTTTTCAATATGCTATCTAGGTTGGTCATAACTTTCCTTCCAAGGAGTAAGAATCTTTTAATTTCATGGCTGCAGTCACCATCTGCAGTGATTTTGGAGCCCCCCAAATAAAGGCTGACACTGTTTCCACTGTTTTTCCATCTATTTCCCATGAAGTGATAAGACCAGATGCCATGATCTTCGTTTTCTGAATGTTGAGCTTTAAGCCAACTTTTTCACTCTCCTCTTTCACTTTCATCAAGAGGCTTTTTAGTTCCTCTTCACTTTCTCCCATAAGGGGCTTGCTGCTGCTGCTGCTAAGTCGCTTCAGTCGTGTCCGATTCTGTGCGACCCCATAGACAGCAGCCCACCAGGCTCCCCCGTCCCTGGGATTCTCCAGGCAAGAACACTGGAGTGGGTTGCCATTTTCTTCTCCAATTCATGAAAGTGAAAAGTGAAAGGGAAGTCACTCAATCATGTCCGACTCTTCGCAACCCCATGGACCGCAGGCCACCAGGCTCCTCCACGCGATGGCACCCCACTCCAGTACTCTTGCCTGGTTCACTAATTTCCCTTTGCTAGATTTTGGTCTAAGATCAACTTTTCAGTTGGACCTGCAGGGACAACTAAAAAGGCGATCTCCAAAGAAATAAAGGTAGCCAAAATTACATGAAAAGATTATCATTAATCATCAGGGAAATTAAAATCAAAACAATAGCGAGATAGAGCCTCACAGTTCTTAGAATGGCTATTATTTAAAAAAAGAAGAAGAAAACAGAAATAACAAGTATCAGGGAGGATGTGGAGAGAAAACACACACACACACACTTGTGCACTGTTGGTGAGAATGCAACTTGGTGCAGCCACTATGGAAAATATTATAAGGTTTGCTCATAAAATTAAAAATAAAAACACCATATGATCCAGCATTCTACTTTTGGGTATTTCTCCAAAAAAAAACCGAACACTAATATCTTTAAAAAATATATGCACCCTTATATTTATTGAAGCATAATTTGTAATAGCCAAGATATGGAAACAACCTAAGTGTCCATTGATAAAGAATACATGGTATAAAAATATATATATGCATGCACGCATGCTCAGTCACTTCAGTTGTGTCCCACTCTTTGCGACCCTATAGACTGTAGCCTGCCAGGTTCCTCTGTCCATAGGATTCTTCAGGGAAGTATACTAGAGCGGGTTACCATACCGTCCTCCAGGGGATCTTCCTGACCCAGGGATCAAACCTGGGTCTCCTGCATTGCAGACAGATTCTTTACCACTGAGCCACCAGGGAAGCCCATATATATATATATATAATCCAGCCATATAAAAGAATGAAATCTTATCATTTGTGACAACATAGATGAACCCTTAAGGGCATTATGCCCTCAAGGCAAAATGAGTGAAATAAGTCAGACAGAGAAAGACAAATACTACATGATCTCCTTTTACATGAAGTCTAGAAAAACTTTAAGAAAATAAAATGAAAGAAGCTATGAGCTGGATTTAGTCAAAAGGTTATAGTTTGCTGACCTCAGGTTTAGACAACTATACAGTAATAAGTTTAACATTCATGTTTTCCAAGTGGTCCGTGCTAGGATTTGTTCCATGAACTTTGCATTTGAGCATGCAAAAGACCTTCTTATTTAGGAACAAGCATTATATTCTCTGCCCATTTTTGCAAATGAGAAAACTGAGAGCTTGAGTAATTAAGTATCTTCCCACAGGTCCTATAAAAAGAGGAAGAATCAGTTTGCAGAGTTGGTCAGCCTGATTTCAGGGCCCATTTTCCAACTGAAATTCTGCAGAACTTCATACTGCATATGCCATTAAATATTTCTTAAAATGGAAGACAGATAAGATGTGGTTCTAATAAGCTGCCTTCAACTCCCTCAAATAGAAACTTTAAAATACAATTAATTTGTACATTTATTTAATTTTTTTAAGTCTATACTCTTCCCTCCTCCCAAACTTGCTAAAAACTTTGCAGGGTTAACTGTGTGTTCTGCAGCAGATGTTGCAATACATAAACACATAACATTTGATTTTCCTGTGGGCTATTTTATTTCACTTTTTTTCTAATCAAATGACTTTTTCAGGGAAATGAGTAATACAACTATTAACCTTTTTCCTTCTGCTTGAGTGAGAAAAAATTCATCATTTAAAATGAAGGCAAATAGAACATTTCAGTCAAGTACAGAATTCTCTTAGGAATATTCTCACTTAAAAGACAGAAGTTTTCAAACTGAGGTAGTGAAGATCATGTCACATTCAGAAATAACACCCTGCCTGAAGAGACAGTTTACTCAGCAAATACAGGTCTATGTGGTGCCACTGCGTACTTTCCTTTGCCAATAATGACTTGAGGAAATCAAAAGGAAACAGCTAAATTTCACTTGTGAAGAGGGCTCATGGAAATGGACTTTTGGATGGATGCTAAATTCTGGAAGTCTTAGGACATTATCTTTTAAATGATGTCCATGATTCACTTCTTGACTATGATTTGTAGGTGACTGAATTAATTAAAAAGCTGCAGTCTAGCTGGCTTCTCTAACATCAGAATTCCTAATGGAGAAGGCCATAATTTATGCAACCAAAAACATATAAAATTTTTGTCAAATTAGAATTTACTTTAGTTCTAAACATCTGCTGTATAACAATACATGTATGTTCACAACACTGTAGTGCACACGTAAAAATATGTTAAGATATCGATTTCATTTTATGTATTCTTTAACACAATTTTAAGGAAATAATTCACTGAATTGAAAAAAAAAAAAAAGATGATGACCATACTTATGATCCTTGCAAGTTGTTATTTTGGAGGGAATGATGACAATCACTTTACTTATGAGATATTTTGGTTCCTAGATAAAACCATCATCTATCTTAGTCTGTCCAAAGGGTCATTGCATCAGAGAAGTAAATCAAATATTCAATTTATAATCTTGATCAAAAAAAGAAAAAAGAAAGAGAGAGAACGTCTTCCTAACATTAAAAACCCATCTCCCTACACTGTTTAAAAAGTACCCAGAGTTATACATGAATGCGCATTTCTCCTCACATTTTATCATCCTTAAAGCAGATACTGCTGTTTAAGATGACACAGAACTATGAATGAATACATAGCACAATTAATAATAAAGCACTTGATTATTTTAGTGTTTAGAGTGTATACTGAGCTCATAAGTCTTAATGTGTGAATGTGGCCTTGTAGCTGTATCAATGTCTTGCATTAAAAAAAACAGACCAAACTATATATATCATTTGCAGTCGTACATCACAAAGTGATATATTCATAAAAAAACTGTATTTTGTATATTTAAGTAAAATTCAAAAAACTTGATGGAATTGGTCTTTATTCAAACCTGAGGCTATTTCCTCGGAGAGCTTCTGAGTTTGGGCTGCAAGATTATCAAATGAACTCATTGTTATCAGAATTGTAATGGCACTAAATGATTGCATGGTGATGACTGCTTAAAATATACCTTTTTGTGTAATAGCACTAATTATCAGCCACTCTTTACAATGAGCAGATAATCACTATAAATTTCTTTGGCATTCACTGTAGTTACATTAATCATGATGAGCTCATTTGACTCTAATGTGAATATAATATGTGACGCCATAGGAATTCCACCTTAGTTTAGCAGCAAATAAAGTCCACTGATTGTGAATCACCATGAGCTTCCCTCATTGAAGACAAAGGCCTTCATAGGTATCTCCCAGATGTGAATTGCTATCCATTCTTTCTTGAAAATGTGAAATGTCTACTGATACCTTTAAAAGAAAAAAGAAAGAAAGAAGGAAAGAAAGAAAAAAACAAAAACAAGAAAACCTCTGAGGGAAAGCTTACAACAGGCTAAAACATTAAGTTTTCAAGAAGATGATAATTAATATTTTGCATATGTTAGATGATGTTGAGGACAAAGGAGAAGTATTCCAACAGTTTCAATCATTTTTGCCAGGAAGATGGTTAAAAGTGAGAAGTCTTGACACCAATTTCCCAATCAAGTTGCTAGCTCTGTGGTTTTGGCAATCGACAATCTCTGTAAGCATTAAATTTCTTACCTCTAAAATGAAGATAAGTTCAATGCCCATTTTATGAGTTTTGAGAGAAATACATATGTTAAGCACAATGCTCAAAACTTAATAAATGTTCACTATTGATATTATTGCCACAATTCCCTGGTGGCTCAGACAGTAAAGTGTCTGCCTGCAATGCGGGAGACCTGGGTTTGATCCCTGGGTCGGGAAGATCCCCTGGAGAAGGAAATGACAACCCACTCCATTACTCTTGTCTAGAAAATTCCATGGATGGAGGAGCCTGGTGGGCTACAGTCCATGGGGTCACAAAGAGTCGGACACGACTGAGGGACTTCATTTCACTTATTGGTATTATTGATATCAATAAATGATAAACTTAAAATATGAGATGTATGAAACCATTATTATTTAGAATATGTGATAATTCCGTTTTTTTAAATAGTACTGTTAAATAAGTCAGATTTAGTCAACCACAATTTTTATTTTCATTTTATTTTTAACATAAATGGCTATACTTGGTTCTGCAGTAGGTCAAACTAGGTTATTAGTCACAAGCAGCATTTCTCCTCTTCTCCATTACAGCGTTTCCTACGTATGTCAATCTGCTGCTCACTTCCATGAGCTAGTCTAAGTTTTTTTTTTTTTTCCTCTTTTCAACCATCTTAACTTGTTTCAATGTCTTCAAGTTAATCAAAGAAATGCTTCTCCTCAAAGTTCCATGTTTAAAATATCTTGTTATGTCAAGCCAAGTAATGTCATTTTTAACAGTAGAAGAGCATTGTTTGTCCAAGGAATGCAAAATATCCCTTTGCCAACTGACAGGTTCTCCTAAACTGGCTGAATTCAAATTGGCTTGTTTGGCACATACCTTCCTTCCCCACTAAGACTTCTTTCTGAGCTGGGTGCTGCTTCTGACAATACTTCCTTGCATATGCATGTGATTAAATAACTGCCACTAGGCTTTAGTTGTGTTTCCTTTACTTGTATATATATGTTTTCATTATTGTTATGCTGTGCTCAGTCATGTCTGACTCTTTGCAACCCCATGGACTGTAGCCCACCAGGCTCCTCAGTCCACGGCATTTTCCAGGCAAGAACACTGCAGTGGGTTGCCATTTCCTACTCTAAGGGATGTTCTGGACTCAGGGATAGAACCCACATCTCTTGTGCCCCTGCATTGGTAGGTGGATTCTTTACCACAGCAGCCCCTGGAAGACCATAATATTTCAGATGATACAGTTTCTTTTTTTCCTAGGACCTAGCTGAAATCTTACATTCTATGGAGAAAGTACCACTTGGATACATCCTTCATCTGGTTTCTTATTTGTTAGATAAAATTATTGCTGTATCACATGACATCATGGTCATTTATCCTCTAACATTTACTGGTATTTTTGTAAATTTTGGAGAAAATTTACTTAAAGTTGAGTATGACTTTTTTTTTTTCAGTTAAATGATCTTTTGAGGGTCTTTTTTTCCCCCTCTATTTTGCACACATGATAATTTATTCCATCATTTTAGCCTTCAATGAAGTCACTCAAAATTACTGTAAAAACAAAATAAATCATATTTTGGAATGAAAAATACCATATACAATGAGTGCTAATGAAAATACATTTTAGAAATAGGAAATAAGATTAGAGGTGATATATTATTATCAGCCACAAGGGATTCTTCAGGCAGCCAGGAAAAACACACACATAGAGCTCTTCTGGTTTTGTCATCATACTATATTTCCATTTACTAATGAATTCAGAAATAATTGTCACCTTAGGGCTCTAAGAGTAGAAAATTAGGAGGGTAACCTATTAGAGGGTAACCTGTAGTTTGCATACCTTTTTTCTGAAAAGAAAGCTCAGAGTTAAAGAAGCCTTAATGAGTTCTTTGGACTTTTATAGAGCAATTAAAAAAAATAAATCTAGGTTTCTAAGAGCACTAGTTTAGTTTTAACCTATAGTACAGGAAACATATCTCTTTTCAGTTATCAAAATCTGGTCACCTACTTAGCTATGTAAGCACATAAATCTTCTTACATAACTGGGCATCTAATATAACCACACCAGTTCTATTTGCTCAGAATAGGGAGCTCTTTATGTCTTAGGGTGATGACTCAACCACTAAGTAGAAACAAAGAGGTAAGTTACAAATGTGGAGTCCCATTGACCAACACTGCTGATAAGTTGATGGGCTAAATAAAACTTGTTTTAAAAAGTTGGGGGCAGGTATTTGTGGGATGAAACTCAGATAATTGTGCCTTCAGAGCTTTAAAGTGATTTTTCTCGGTATGAAATTACTGAAGTGGTAATTGATTTCATGCAATTTAGCAGTTATTTCAAGATTGTGGGAAACTTAGCAAACATAAGTGATTGTTATGAGAAAAAGACACTATGCCAGGGTATCTTTTTTCTGTCCCAAGTCTCTAACTTAATTTTATAATATTTAATAATAAACAAAATTTGTCATTTTGAACATGGTCAGCCATACTCTTTTGTCTGTAATACAAGCTAACTAAAATATAATCTTCAGACTACAGTGGCAAGGATATCCATTCTGTTTTCATTTCTTGATATATCCTGATAAACAGGACAGTGCCTTTAACATATCAAGTGATCAATAAATCTATGCTGATTGAATAAAAGTTTGTCTCTGAGAGATTATATGGTAGATATCTTTTCTTAACCTGAAACTAGCTTAAATATTTATTTCCTTATAAAAAGTTATCTGGTTCTTCTAACTAAAGAATGTAAAAAGTAAATTTCCATTTTTTTTTCTCTGCTTCTATAGAGACTGGGAAAAGTTACTCTGTACTGTGTGTTACTTAAACTATAATGAGCTCAATAAAGCAAAATCTGTTTTGCTATTACTGGTATTAGTCTGGAAATAAGCAGTAATTTTTCTTATGATAAATGTTTCCATTTAGGTGGGATTATTCCATAGGTTAAGGTGAATTATTTTCTTGGCAATTAAGAGTTTTCCCACTATTCATATTTGGATTTGGATTAATATAAAACATTCAAAAACTAAGATCATGGCATCTGGTCCTATTACTTCATGGTAAGTAGATGGAGAAACAATGTTAACAGTGACAGACTTTATTTTTGAGGGTTCCAAAAATCACTACAGAAAGTGACTGCAGCCATGAAATGAAAAGAAGCTTGCTCCTTGGAAAAAAAGATATGACCATCCTAGATAGCATATTAAAAAGCATAGACGTTACTTTGCCGACAAAGTTCCATCTAGTCAAAGTTAACGGTTTTTCCAGTAGTAATGTATGGATGTGACAGTTTGGAATAAAAGAAAGCTGAATGCCAAAGAATTGATGCCTTTGAACTGTGGTGTTGCAGAAGACTCTTGAAAGTCCCTTGGATGCAAGAGATAAAATCAGTCAAACCTGAAGGAAATCAGTTCTGAATATTCATTCATTGGAAGGACTGATGATGAACACCTGATGCAAAGAACTGCCTCATTGGAAAAGACCCTAATCCTGGAAAGATTGATGGCAGGAGGAATAGGGAACAAGAGAGGATGAGATGGTTGGATGGCATCACGAACTCAATGGACATGAGTTTGAGCAAGCTCCGGGAGTTGGTGATAGACAGGGAAGCCTGGCGTGCTGCAGNAAAGACCCTAATCCTGGAAAGATTGATGGCAGGAGGAATAGGGAACAAGAGAGGATGAGATGGTTGGATGGCATCACGAACTCAATGGACATGAGTTTGAGCAAGCTCCGGGAGTTGGTGATAGACAGGGAAGCCTGGCGTGCTGCAGTACATAGGATCTCAGAGAGTTGGAAACAACTGAGTGACTGAACAATATCAATACAAAATAAAGATTCAAACTAAATAAACTTCTTATTTTCACTTTAACTTCTGAATATACCAAATTTAAAGAATGTAGATGTTTGTATCTCTACTAGTATATTGAATTGTCTTCAAGGCTTTGCAATTTCATCAAAAAAACATGTAAAAGAAAAAGTCAAACTTCTAAATTCTATGCATATAAATGATTTCGTGAAAAAGAATGGTTGCATGAAACGCATTTGCTAAATAGAAAAAGATGGTCTTTTTTTTTTCCTGCCTTTTTGTGTGTTTGTTAATGGCTGACATTAGAGATTACTATTAGAAGTTAGATATGCTACTGCAAACATAACATTTCTAAGATAAATACCCCTCATTATTCAATACATCCTGTCTTAATGCACCTTTATTGTTTGCCACATGTAAAGTTTAAATCACTTAGTTTTCAACTACAAAATTTAGAGAACTCCTTTCTAAAATAAAGGAAAAATATTTGACATTAGATATTGTAAAAGTGGACTTTGATTGTCTACACCTTCTTCATCATAGAATTTAATTCTGTATATTGATAGTCACAAGTTTATGTAGCACCATGTTTAGATCTTCCACAAAACTATTGTTGTTTGAAGCATCATGCATGTGATTAGCTTGAGGAGCAATATTTTTTTTAAATGTTGATGCACTTCTAGTCACAGAAAATGTCAAATACTTTCAAAACTGTGAGAGGCAAGTTCATGTTCAACAATAACTTTCAGGATTTCAATTTTTAAGTAAAGCAACAAAACTGAGATTTGTTCCTTTTTTTTCAACCTTCTTTCATTACCTTCTCAGCACCTGTGATATTTTGACATATCTCTTCTGTGATCACAAGCATTTATATATTGTTTCTGAATTAATCTTTTTTATACTCAATAAAGGAAATATAATCACTTAATTCAATTCATTAAAAAATAATACCTTGTTTCAATTTCATTTCAATTCTTGCTATTATTTTTGGCATTGTGTCATTGTATAATTGATTAATTTAAAATTCAGGTACATTTAACTATTCAGAATAAAGCAATGTGATCTTATACCTTTTTAATTTTAAATCATTCAAAGACTTTTTGAAATTCAAATTATAATATAATTGTAGGTCAAATAAAGTTAATAGATATTATTTTCCAAATTTAGTAAACACTTTTTCCGTGTTAATAGCTATATTTTAGGTGTGTTATGTATACTAATTTTATATATTGAATAGGTTTTTAAAGGAAGTCTATCTGACTTAAAGTTTCAACCCTATACAGAGTCAATGTCTTGGCATATGTACTGTCCTTTAATCATACCTTTTCTGAAGTAAGCACTTTTATTGTATTTTCCTTAAAAAATAATTTGTTATTATATGTTACATTGTGCACAACTCAAATAAATAAAATATCTCATTTTAAAACAGTGATTGCACCACATCATTTAGCTTTTGCTCCTTGTTTGCTACTATCAAATAAACTTGCTAGATCACTCTTCTGTAATATTACTAAATTGATTATAACAGGATTAATGTATGTCATTTGACTACCATATTCTAATAAATTTTATTTAAAGCCATGATTAACATTTCTGACTTTAAGAGCTTTTTTTGTCAAAATTACTTACAAATAAATATATTAAAATCACACTTTTTCAAAATTGCATGAAACTATATGCATTTATCGGAGAAGGCAATGACACTCCACTCTAGTACTCATGCCTGGAAAATCCCATGGATGAAGGAGCCTGGTCTGTTGCAGTCTATGGGGTCGCGAAGAGTCGGACACTACTGTGTGACTGCCCTTTCACGTTTCACTTTCATGCATTGGAGAAAGAAATGGCAACCCACTCCAGTGTTCTTGCCTGGAGAATCCCAGGGACAAGGGAGCCTGGTGGGCTGCCGTCTATGGGGTCACACTGAGTTGGACACGACTGAAGTGACTTAGGAGTAGCAGCAGTGTATGCATTTATTCAAAGTTCTTAAACTCTGATGATCGTCCTAGCTAAAAATAATGTACTCTTTATGATGCTCATTTCAGAGCTGATGGATGCCAGGATCTGTATATGAACATGTAAAAGAATATATAATATGAAGTAAAAGAACAAAATTCCCTGCTGAGATGAAATGTCTTTAACACCAGGACTAGCTTGTCTTGTCTGTGCTTGGAACAATAGGTACTTCCAATTCAGCCTGACATTCCTATGACAGTCTTTATCTTCTATTGTCATTTAAAATACAGGGAAGAACTTTCCTTGAAATTTCCCCAAAGTACTATATATACTGCGATTCCCACTTGTGCACTTGTTTGCAAGGCAGAACTAGAATCAGCTAGAATACTAAACTATTTGGTTATACAACAGTGACCAGGGAATTTCACAAATGTGAACTCACCTCTAAACTGTTATGTGACATTTGGACAGTGATGACTTCCCATGTCTGAGTAAAACACTCTAAGTAGCTAATGTTTCCTTTAATATTATTATCTAGTGTTTAAGAAACAATTTAAAACATTGTAATCACAATGAGTTCACTGAATACATTTTGAACATTGGCACAGCTGGTAAAATTTTCAAACTCTGAACATAAATGATACATAAAGCAAGTAAAACACAAAACATACATAAATAAAATCATAAAGCAACATAAGTCATAAGCTTTATTTTCTTTTTGCCAATATGTTAAGAAATCTGATTTCAAACATTATAGTAAGGTGTTTGTATCATTCAAAAGTATTTTACTTGAAATAAAACTAATTTCATAAAATCAGCAGTAAATGATATTGTTTGCTTGTAATTATTAGTTTTTACAGAAAGCAAAAAAAAATTTGCTTAATTAAGAAAATACATTTTGCAATGATTCCTGTGTATAGTACAAGCTAAAACAATGATAACAAGTTTAGTGAAAGGTGAACTTCATAGAGTGAAGTTCTATTATAAATATGTATTATAATCTGTAAGTAATACTTCTAACTTATTATAAATTAAAATGAATTGTTTACAAAATAATTTGAGTTTTGTCAGGAGTAGTTAAAATAGTTCATGATAATGCAAGCAGAGTGGTTGGGTTTTTCAACTTCATTACTACTTTTAACTCAAATTAATATGAATATATGGGAATGTATTGGATTAATAGAACTGAAAAATAATCACTTACATCATCTTTTCAGTCACTCAGTAGTGTCTGACTCTTTGAGACCCCATGGACTGCCACGCCAGGCTTCCCTGTCCATCACTAACTCCTAGAGCCTACTCAAATTCATAANTATTGGATTAATAGAACTGAAAAATAATCACTTACATCATCTTTTCAGTCACTCAGTAGTGTCTGACTCTTTGAGACCCCATGGACTGCCACGCCAGGCTTCCCTGTCCATCACTAACTCCTAGAGCCTACTCAAATTCATAACCCAGTGTTCATCACAGCACTGTTTATAATAGCCAGGACATGGAAGCAACCTAGATGTCTATCAGCAGATGAATGGATAAGAAAGCTGTGGTACATACACACAATGGAGTATTACTCAGCCATCAAAAACAATACATTTGAATCAGTTCTAATGAGGTGGATGAAACTGGAGCCGATTATACAGAGTGAAGTAAGCCAGAAAGAAAAACACCAATACAGTATAGTAACACATATATATGGAGTTTAGAATGATGGTAACAATAACCCTGCATGCGAGACAGCAAAAGAGAAGCAGATATACAGAACAGACTTTTTGACTCTGTGGGAGAGGGAGAGGGCGGGATCATTTGGGAGAATGGCATTAAAACATGTATAATATCATGTGGGAAACAAATTGCCAGTCTAGGTTCAACGCGGGATACAGGATGCTTGGGGCTGATGCATTGGGATAACCCAGAGGGATGGTATGGGGAAGGAGGTGGGAGGGGGGTTCAGGAGTAGGAACTTATGTACACCCGTGGCGGGTTCATGTTGATGTATGGCAAAACTAATACAGTATTGTAAAATAAAATAATAATAATAATAAACAAACAAACAAAATTCATAACCACCATGTCAGTGATGCCATCCAACCATCTCATCCAACTTTGGTCATATGTTATCTTTATTTAAAAAAAAGTTAGACTAATTAGCAATGTACTTACCCTAATGTTATTGCATTCTGTGTCAATAAAACTCTTAATATTCAAACTGTGTAGATTTATTTTGGTCTTAATTATATTCCTACATTTACTAATACTATTTAAAAACTAGATCATGGATATTATTGTGTTCTAAAATAAATCTTTTGTTAAATTATCTCTCTGTTTCTGACACAAATAACATCAATTCTACCGTCTATATGCCCTCCACTCCTTTGATGTTGTATCTTTACCTGAAATACTTGATTACCTCCTTGCCACTTACACAATGCTTTCTTAAAGATACGGCCACATTTTTCTCACCCATCCATGCATTTTTTGAATATCCACTAAATGACCAATGCTTGTCATCCACTAAATGAAAGTGAACAAGACTTTCCTTTCAATAGTAACTACTCAAAGGTTCAGAACTTTCTCTGCAATATGTAATGTAGAAAAGACTTCTCTATCCTATAGAAATGCCATAATCCGTGAATTTTTTTACACTGAGTTTATCCAGCCATTTATAACAGCAAATATCTCTTTATGGCATATCCTGACTGATGACAAGATCACAAACACTGCTTTCATAACACTATGAAAGGACACTTATTTGAGCCTCAGTAAACATCTGTGAAAGATTCTCTCTATCCAGATTTCTTTTCCCCTAGCTATCTATTTTGCCTCATTTTTCACTTTATTTAGGTTTCTGCCAAAACATCACCTAATCAGAAGAGGATTTCAACACCAGACTATCTAAAATGGTACTTCCCAAGGAGATCCAACCAATCCATCCTAAAGGAGATCAGTCCTGGGTGTTCATTGGAAGGACTGATGTTGAAGCTGAAGCTCCAATACTTTGGCCACCTCATGCAAAGAGCTGACTAATTTGAAAAGACCTTGAATCCACCATGGGTGTACATGTGCAATATTGTAAAGTAAAATAAATATATTTATTAATTTAAAAACAAAGATTAAAAAAAAAAGAAGGAAAAGAAAAGACCTTGATGCTGGGAAAGCTTGATGACAGGGGCGGAACAGAACGACAGAGGTTGAAATGGTTGGATGGTATCACTGACTCAATTGACATGAGTTTTGGTAAACTCTAGGAGTTGGTGATGGACAGAGTGGCCTGGCGTGCTGGAGTCCATGGAGTCGCAAAGTGTAGGACATGACTGAGCGACTGAACTGAACTGAACTTCATTATCCTGTATCTTTTGTTTTATTTTACTTCACTGTACATATCACCTACCTGACATGGAATGTTTGCTAAGCCTTTTCCTATCCCAGCTATAAATAAAAGAAAATATCTTAATTGTACACTTGTGCTATAATTATTATGTGTCATAGTGGCTGGCACATGGTAGCTGCTCTATGAATATTTGTTGAACTAATGAAAGAATAGCTTATTGTTTCTGAAGGTATTATTTTATCGTATATTTGTTCAGAGTAAAACAGGAAAAAAGTCAATGCCATTTTAATTTATAGAATATAATGTTTATCATAGATATTTAAAATATTTCAAAATTTGATACTAGATTTTCAGATGTAAGTAAATTTTATATATGTTGATTAGATCTTGAAAATATGAACTCCCTAGTTCTAACTTGAACACTGACAACTTTCTACAATTTTATGTCCTGAGGATAGTATATATATATATATATTTTTAATGCCAAGAACAAATTTAACAGTAACTTTTGGGATGCAGAAAGTCTTAACTCTGTTCACCTGCTATATTCCCAGTGTCCTTAAAAAAAATAATATAGCTTATATTCATACTTCATGATAATTCTTTTGTAAATTTTCTTATTGCATCATTATTGCTGTAGTAACTCTCTTTGTTCTCTCCAACATAGATAGGTTGATGGTAGGCATTATACATTTGCAGAAATTTCATATGATGGATTTAAACAAGTGATGCAGATTGAGCAGATGGCATATTTTACAGTTTCACTTAAACTGTGAAATACTGGTTCTAGAATTTGAATACAAATTTATTGATGCTAAATTCATAAGTTTATATTTTTTCTAATATACCATCATATTTAAATCGTATTTAAAGTATGGTAGTATCAGAATATTCACAGTATTATCTTCTTAAATTTAGATAGTTCTAATAATGAAAGTACAGCTGATTAGATAGAGTTAAATGAGTTGATTTTAAGTGAATCAAAAGAAAGAAAATTCATCAAACAAAATTTTGGCAATTTAGCTAATTGGTAAAGATTATCCAAATCATCTGTCTACTGACTTTCCTTCTATTAAAGTTATATTTCTCTTTCTGACTCTGAAGATCTTAATCCATTTTTTATTCTATCCTCTCAGTATTCATTTTGTTGCCTACTTCCATAAACGTATGGAAATAATTTTTCTCATTTGGATTTAACTAGCAGTTGAACATGATTTTATATTATGGTTTCTCTGCCTTCATTTTGGAGACCTTACTCAATACTAAACTGATAATACGCTTTTTGTTTGGTTGGTTATTGTTGTTGTTATTTAGGGAAATACCTTCTATTAATAAAAAGATCTCCATTTTCTTAATTTCCCTGTTTGTAGGTAAATAACAACTTACTTCCTCATGATGATTCTAGATTCACCGCTTTTTTTTTTTTTTTTTTCCCNCTTTTTGTTTGGTTGGTTATTGTTGTTGTTATTTAGGGAAATACCTTCTATTAATAAAAAGATCTCCATTTTCTTAATTTCCCTGTTTGTAGGTAAATAACAACTTACTTCCTCATGATGATTCTAGATTCACCGCTTTTTTTTTTTTTTTTTGCCCTGCATTGATCTGACTTCTACAGAAAAAGTCTCAATATTTTGGTATAATTAAAGAAAAATTTTTTATTGATTTCCTACAAAATATTCTAAAATAGCACCTACATTTAGAAAAAGTGGAATCACAAGTCACATAATTATGTTTAAATTAAATATTAATGTTAAATATTTACAAAATAGTATAAGGTATTCAAAATATCTCTGCATTTGCATGAGAGGGTTGGTAGTGGGATAGTTTAGTTTGCCATGTTTCTAAGTTACTCCATATCTCTTTTTATTTCTATTTAACTCCTTTTTTACATAGATAACTAGATTTCTTAGTTTTTCAGTACACATTGTCAGAGCATATGAAGTGGTCAATAGTAGAATATCCCAAGCTTGATAGCTTTTATTTAAGACAGTCATCAGTACAAGGCAGACATCTCTTAAGTTTCAGTGCAAAGAGAAGTTTGTCACTTGAGTAACAATATATCCATGGCTGCTCACTCGTCCTACGGTCATGGACACCATAGCTCAAGGGAAATACAGTTCGTGAAATATCACAGGCTCCCAAACAAAAATGGGTGTGCTCACTCCAACTGAGGTTTCTTAGGGTTCCATTTTAATCACTTTTAATTGAATATTTATATCTATTTGATTGTTGCACTGCTGTGGTTAAATAAACTTCTCAAAAGTCCAATTCTTTCTCATTATTTCATCCCCAAACCTAAAAACCAAGCAAAGAATTCCCATCATTTTCAAAATGAAATTCTAAAACCACTTTAAACCTAACAAGATCCTTTATAATCTGGACTCTGTCAATAGTTTAAGATTTATCTTTCTCTACATTTATATTTCACTCTTTTTTTTAGCCATAGTTAATTCTCATGGCTAATATTAAGATTTCCTTATTTTCTTGAAAGAGCTCAATCTCATTTATTTAATTCATACAATTATAATGTTAATTTTGACATAAAATAATATGACAATATTTGATTATATCTTCTTCAGTATGAGTGCATTTTAAATTAGATGCCTAAAGTGTCTGTTCCATTACATAACTTTATGTTTAGTAATTTGTATCATAATCTTTGGTTTACTTTTTTTCCTCCTCACTAGAGAGGGTTTCTCAGGTTGTGCAGTGATAAAGAATCTACCTACCAATGCAGGAGATATAGGAGACATGAGTTGGATCTTTAGCTCAGGAAGATCCCCTGGAGTAGGAAATGGCAACCCACTCCAGTATTCTTGCCTGGAAAGTCCCATGGATAGAGGAGCCTGGCAAGCTACAGTCCCTTGGGTCACAGAGAGTTGTACATGCCGGAGCAAATGAGCACACTCTTCTCTTTTGTTAGTAGGAATCATGTCTTAAGAATTTTTATATTTTCTACCTCAGGGTATTTAACATGTTTAATAAATGTTTCTTAAATATGTCTATATAATATTTAAAGTGTTGAGGGAAAGTGTTTGCCACTCAGTCATGGCCAGATCTTTGTAATTCCATGGACTGTGTTCACCAGGCTCCTCAGTCCATAGTATTCTCTAGGCAAGAATGTTGGAGTGGGTAGCCATTCCCTTTTCCAGGGAGTCTTCTTTTCCCAGGAATTGAACTCAGGTCTCTTGCATTACTAGCAGATTCTTTATCATCTGAGCTACCAAGGAAGCCCATATAATATTTAAAACACTCGTTATAAAGAATCTTATAACCTAACAATAAGAAAAGAAACTACCTGATCAGAAAATAGGCCAACCTTAGACATGCCACCAAAGAAGATATACAGATGGCAAATAGTCATATGAAACAGTGCACCACATCAATGTCATGAGTAAAATGCAAATTAAAACAATGAGATACTACTACCTACCTATCAGAATGGCCAAAAGGCAGAACACTGACAACATCAAATTCTGACAAGTATGTAGAGGAACAGGAATTCTCATTCATTGTTGGCAATATAATATGGTACAACACTTTGAAAGATGGTTTAGCAGTTTCTTGCCAAACTAAACATACTATTACCATACAATCCAGCAGTCATATTCCTTAGTGTTTTCCCCAAAGTTGAAAACTTATAGTCATACAAAAACCTGTTCCTGAGTGCTTATAACAACTTTATTCCCAGTTTCTGAAACTTGAAAGCAACTGAGATGGCCTGCTATAAATGAATGGATAAATAGATTATAGTTCATTCAGAAAATGGATTATTACTCAGTTCTGAAAAGAAATGAGCTATCAAGGCATGAAATGACATTGGAATCCTGACATGCATATTACTAAGTGAAATAAGTCAATATTAAAAGGTTACATGCTGTATTATTCCAACCATATAGCATTCTGGAAGATAAAACTGCATGACAGTAAAAGGATCAGTGGTTGCCAGGGGTTAGAAATGAATAAACAGAGTATAGAAGATTGTTTGCAGAGTGAAACTACTCTGTACAATACTATAATGGTAGATACATATCACTTATATATTTGTCCATAGAATATACATCTTGTACATCAATAGAATGAGCAAGACCAAGGCAGAAGGCAGGCAGGGAGAGAAGGACAAAGGAAGGGAGGGAAAAAATGGAGAAAGAGTCAATTCTTCACATCAGGTGGCCAAAGTATTGGAGTTTCAGCTTCAATATCAGTCCTCCCAATGAATATTCAGGAATGATCTCCTTTAGGATGGACTAGTTGGATCTCCTTGCAGTCCAGAGACTCAAGAGCCTTCTCTAACACCACAGTTTAAAAGCATCAATTCAATAAGCCCGAATGTTTTAATATCATTTATTTTATAAATATATGAAAAGATACAAATCATATTATTTCTTTTATATTCACTGAAAATGCATTTAATAAATTTTAATGTTTTAAGGATAAATCTTTAAAAACTGAGAAGAGATGTGTACAAATTTAACAGATAAAATATATTGATACTCAAAACTGCCAGAAACACACCTAAGAAATTTTTTCAAAGGAACAAGGAACAGTGAGTTCCATATTGATTCTATTATTTCACAATGTCCTGATAGTAATAGCCAATGTAATTAAGAGTAAAATAGGTAAATATAAAAATTAGAGGAAGATAGAAATACATATTTAACAATGAAATGATTTTTTACTTGAAAAAAACAAAAGAACTCACTGTTTTAAATTTAAAAAGAAAATAGAGAAAGTTTGCCAGGTAGAAAGCAAATATATAAAAAGCAATTTTCATCATATTTACAAATTACATCTGANGAAATGATTTTTTACTTGAAAAAAACAAAAGAACTCACTGTTTTAAATTTAAAAAGAAAATAGAGAAAGTTTGCCAGGTAGAAAGCAAATATATAAAAAGCAATTTTCATCATATTTACAAATTACATCTGAGTAGGAGAAATGATAAAAAAGTTTACATTTATAATATCAAAATCAATGTAGAGCTTAAGGATAACCTTATCAATAAATATAAAAGCTTCATGGATGAAACTATGGAATGTCATCAGACACAAAATAAAAAATAATATTAGTAACAACAACAACAATAAAAATAAAATATATAAAATATTTAGAAAGCTTAACATATTTTGGATAAAAAGGCTCAGTGCTATAAAGGTGTTTTCTCCCAAAAGAAATCTCTAAAAGTAGATTGATTTCAACAAAAACAAGTTTTTTTTTTGTTTTTTGGTATTTTTTTTTAACAAATTACAGTAGTAGTATTCTAAAATTTACCTGAAATCTGTTGAAGGAGGAAACAAAGTGGTGAGACACAGAGTGGAGGAGAAAAATCACAAGCATGGTGATTGTCAGAGGGAGGGGATATAGGCCATCAGTGTAGTTTTAGAGGCAGTGTTAGAAGGACTTCCCTGGTGTCTCAGAGGGTCTTCCCTGGTGGCTCAGAGGGTAAAGTGACTGCCTACAATGCAGGAGACTTGGGTTCGATACCTGGGTGGGGTATATTCTCTGGAGAAGGAAATGGCACCCCACTCCAGCACTCTTGCCTGAAAAAATCTCATGGACAGAGAAGCCTGGTAGGCTACAGTCCATGGGGTCGCAAAGATTCGGACATGACTGAGCAACTTCATTTCACTTCACTTCACAGGATTTTTCTAAAAGCAACCATTTAATACTTAAAACCATTAGCTTAGGATTGGGAACTCATGTACAGCCATGGCGGATTCATGTCAATGTATGGCAAAACCAATACAGGATCGTAAAGCAAAATAAAGTAAAAATAAAAATTTAAAATGAAAAAAAAAAAAAGAAATGAAGAAACAGCAAGTGAGAATACCCGTGATAAGCCTAAATTAAAAGAAAATAATATGATAGACTAAACCTAATACTCCAATATTGAAACATATTGTACAGTTTTATTAATGAAGCACTATGGGTTTCAGTTGACTTATTGGAAAAGACTCTGATGTTGGGAGGGATTGAGGGCAGGAGGAGAAGGGGACGACCGAGGATGAGATGNTACTCCAATATTGAAACATATTGTACAGTTTTATTAATGAAGCACTATGGGTTTCAGTTGACTTATTGGAAAAGACTCTGATGTTGGGAGGGATTGAGGGCAGGAGGAGAAGGGGACGACCGAGGATGAGATGGCTGGATGGCATCACTGACTGGATGGACCTGAGTTTGAGTGAACTCCTGGAGTTGGTGATGGACAGGGAGGCCTGGTGTGCTGCAATTCATGGGGTCAAAAAGAATCGGACACGACTGAGCGACTGAACTGAACTGAACTGATGGGTTTGAAGTATAAATAGGCTTTAAAAACAAATGGAAAAACTGAAAAATCAATTAGGAAACAAAAATAAATATAGAGGCACTATACAGGTGACATTTAAATTAGTACTGATAAATGATGCTGATACATTTGAATGGCTTTCTCGGGAACAAAAGTAGAGTGAATGAATGTGTGCTAAGTTGCTTCAGCCTTCTCTGAATCTGTGACCCTATGGACTACAACCTGCCAGGCTCCTCTGCCCATATGGTTCTCCAGGCAAGAATACTAGAATGGGTTGCCACGCCCTCCTCCAGGGGATCTCTGATTCGGGGATCAAACTCACATCTATTATGTCTCCTGCATTGGCAGGCAGGTTCTTTACCACTAGCAGCAGCTGGGAAGACCCAAATTGGATAGCACACCCAATATAAAAAGAATTTACAGACTATAAACTTAAAATTTTTAAAGACTATAAGCATTTTTAATAAAGTGGAAATGGATGATGATGACATAAATAAGGTCACATAACCTGCATAAAAACAATACCCTGAGGGAAAAACATATATATGTCCAACATCGAGGACAAACTGAGAAAAAAAAATTGACTTATAACTGAAATCACAAGCAAAGGACTAATTTTCTTAGTATATAAAGAGGAACTCAGTTCAGTTCAGTTCTGTCACTCAGTCGTGTCCGACTCTTTGCGACCCCGTGAATTGCAGCACGCCAGGCCTCCCTGTCAACCACCAACTCCAGGAGTTCACTCAAACTCAGGTCCATCGAGTCGGTGATGCCATCCAGTCATAAAGAGGAACTAAAATCAATAATAAAACATACATTCAGTAGAAAACATAGACATATGGTTCAAATAAGCAGAGAACATAAATAAAAGACACTAACAATAGCTTTTAACCATGTGGTATATATCAGCTTCACTGATGATAAACGAATAAAGCCTAAAACTAAAATTTAAAAACTTCTTTTGTAACTACTCAGATTAGCAAAAGTCTAAGAGTTTGATAACAGTGTAAGCTAAAGAGAGACTTCAGATAAAACTCCTATACATTGCTGGTAAAAGTGTGACCTGAAACGGCCTCTACTGAGTGTTCACAAAATTTTCACCAAAATTATCAATATTCACCAAAATTTAGAACATACTGGGGGGCCCAAAAAGTTCATTCAATAAAAACCTCAATGAACTTTTTGACCAATCCAATATATACACTTGGTCCTGTGAACTTCATTCTTAGGAGTATACTTTGAGAATTTGTTCACTTACATAAGACATTAACATTGATTGCAATAGCTATGTACATAAAATTTATAATGTAATATGGCAGTTGAAACAGTGGGATGTATTTGTAACAGGATTAAGATAATGCTCTATTGATCTATGTAGAGTGATCTCCAAGATTTTGTTTAGTAGAAAAATTCAATATGCTAAATAGAATACTGTATAGTATTATACTGCCATTAAGCAATGAAAAAAAGAGAGGAGAGAAGAAAGAAAGACAGAAAAGACTGTTTCATTCATTCATCGAATATTTACTGAATGTATCTTAATTCTCATGCTCTGCTCCACATACTTGGAACAAATAATTGAACCATAATGGTCTTTAGTCTTATGGAATCTGCATTTTAGCTAATACATTTCTTTGAACACACTTAGAATGTTGGAAGTGCAAACAAAAATTAATTTAGTCAAACTTACTGATGCAAGAAATATAGTGAGTTGTTTTAGAGGAGAAAGTACTGTAGTAAATGCTGAGTGAGGAAACAGTAATATATTTTCTGTGCAAAACTAAATCATTTTTTTGATTTTCATGAAAATGACTGACATGTACTTGCAAAGAGAAATTGGTTTAGCTTTGGGAAACTAGCAGGGCAAAATAGGAGATGAAAATGGCCTTAGATGATAGTGGATTGAAACTTAATTTGTTTGATTTAAGTGAAGGGGATATGAGAGGGATTAATGAGAAATAAAAATAATTAAAAAAAACTGTTTGTGGATGATGCTTTGAAAGAATTATGAAACACAAGAGCGAGAAGGATTATAGTATATGTGATCTTGGCAAGAATACACAGAAGAACTATACAAAAAAGATCTTCACGACCTGGATAAACACGATGGTATGAATACTCAGCTAGAACCAAACATCCTGAAATGAGAAGTCGAGGTGATGAAATTCCAGTTGAGCTATTTCAAATCCTAAAAGATGATACTGGGAAAGTGCTGTTCTCAATATGCCAGCAAATTTGGAAAACTCAGCAGTGGCTACAGGACTGGAAAAGGTCAGTTTTTATTCTAATCCCAAAGGAAGGCATGCCAAAGAATGCTCCAACTACTGCACAATAGTACTCATCTCACATTCTAGTGAAGTAATGGTCAAAATTCTCCAAGCCAGGCTCCAACTGTACATGAACTGTGAAGTTCCAGATGTTCAAATTGGATTTATAAAAGGCAGAGGAACCAGAAATCAAATTGCCAACATTTGTTGGATATCAAAAAAGCAAGACTTTTCTGGAAAAACATCTATTTCTGCTTTATTGACTATGCCAAAACCTTTGACTGTGTGGATCACAACACACTTGGAAAATTCTTAAAGAGATGGGAATACCAGACCATCTGACCTCCCTCTTGAGATATCTGTATGCAGGTCAAGAAACAGTTAGAATTGGACATGGAACAACAGACTGGTTGCAATTAGGAAAAGGAATATGTCAAGGCTGTATATTGTCACCCTGATTATTTACCTTATATGCAGAGTACATCATGAGAAACACTGGGCTGGAAGAAGCACAAGCTGGAATCAAGGTTGCTGGGAGAAATATCAATAACCTCAGATATGCAGATGATACCACCCTTATGGCATAAAGTGAAGAAGAACTAAAGGGCCTCTTGATGAAAGTGAAAGAGGAGAGTGAAAAAGTTTGCTTAAAACTCAACAGTCAGAAAACTAAGATCATGGCATCGGGTCCCATCACTTTATGGCAAATAGATGGGGAAACAGTGGAAACAGTTACAGGATTTATTTTCTTGGGCTCCAAAACCACTGCAGATGGTGACTGCAGCCATGAAAGTAAAAGATGCTAACTCCTTGAAAGAAAAGTTCCGACCAACCTAGACAAAATGTTGAAAAGCAGAGACATTACTTTGCCAACAAAGTTCCATCTAGTCAAAGCTATGGTTTTTCTAGTAGTCATGTATGGATGTGAGAGTTGGACTATATAAAGAAAGCTGAGCACCAAAGAATTGATGGTTTTGAACTGTGGTGTTGAAGACTCTTGAGAGTCCCTTGGATTGCAAGGAGATCTAACCAGTCCATCCTAAAGGAAATCGGTGCTTTGGAAGGACTGATGCTGAAGCTGAAACTCCATTACTTTGGCTACCTGATGTAAAGAACTAACTCATTTGAAAAGACCCTGATGTTGGGAATGATTGAAGGTGGGAGGAGAAGGGGACAACAGAGGATGAGATGGTTGGATGGCCAACCATCAATGGACATGAGTTTGAGTAAACTCTGGGAGTTGGTGATGGACAGGGAAGCCTGGCATGCTGCAGTCCATGGGTCGCAAAGTGTTGGACACAACTGAGTGACTGAACTGAACCAGGATATGTTTTATAGTATTTTTTAACGGTAAAATACTGACCCAGACTCCTTCAACTACTGTATAAACAGGACTAGAGAACAGGCTTGCTGAGTCACAGGCTTTGTGTTAGTTGTGTGAAAGGCAATCTAGAATAGAGGAAAGTATTAGGGATAAGACAATTATAAATGAAACATAAGATATTGAATGAAAAAACCTTCTGATAGCAACAAATAGAAATTACTGGAAATAGTAGACTTCCTTTAATATTTTTGGTTAAAAAATAGTAGATGAATTACACAAGAAGCAATCTCTACAGAAAATGGATTTGCTCTAGGAAGGAGAATTGAGGAAGCAGATTGCAAAATTAGGAGGGAGATATATTTCAGACAATAGATAAAATCTTCAGTATTTTGAAATTTGTCCTATAACATGTACTACTTATTCAAATATTAATTTGGCTGGAAAAATGTAGATATCTTTCAACTAGAATTTTGAATTGGGTAACAGAACACTGGATTAAAATCCTCAATCTATCATTATGAACTAAATTACCTTGGGCAAGTGAACTTCTTGAATTCCAGATTTTATTTTTAATTTGAATTGTGATGCTAGCAAAATTTGTATCTCGAACTGTATATACACACATGGACATGTGAATGTAATAAATATTAATAACACACACTTACATGTAGCTGAGGACTTCCCAGGTGGTGCTAGTGATAAAAAACCCACCTGCCAATGCAAGAGACGTGGGTTTGATCCCTGGATTGGGGAGATCCACTGGAGATCTAGAAATAGCAACCCACTCCAGTACTCTTGCCTAGAAAATTCCATGGACAGAGGAGCCTGGTGAGCTAGAGTCCATGGGGTTACAAAGAGTTGGAGACGACTGAAGCAACTTAGCACATGTAACTGAACCACGTGAGAATTGCTTTTTTTGTAATGGTGCTGATGGCTGGTAGAGTCTATGCATGTATTGCTATATTCTATTGTGAACGAAAGGGCAAATGACAACATGAAACCAAGGATTCTTTCATAATCTCATGAAACAATGAAAAGTATTACTAGGAAATTACTAATTATACAATATATAGTGATAACTGTTTACAATTAACTCTATGGTTTCCTTAATTAGGCTAACTAAATAATGTAGATTTCAAACCCCATTTCAAGGTTTAATTTCACCTCTTCCCAAGGTTAAACTACTATTGAACTACTTTCAGCTCCATAATGAATGGTTCTATAAGCTTTCAACATGTTTTGAACATGCAAAGCTCTGCTGAGATTCTATATTATCAGGTACCCTAACCCTCCCCTATTCCTCCATTTCAATAACTTATATTTGCCCTCACCTAATCAGTTCTTTCAAAAACTACTCCTAATGTAAGAATCCTATGTCTTTCTTGTATTTTGCACAGCACATATATCACCTACTTCAATCTTCACTAATAATAATTGGAATAATTTCTTGCATTGATATGTTCTATATACCATCATGCTGCTCTTTTATGTGAATTTCCCATTTACTACTCTCAGTAAACTTAAAAGCATCTAAACTATTAATATTTTCATTTTAAAGACTTGGAAAATAAGGCTTAGAAAGGGAAAGTAAATTGCCTAAGGTCATGGGACTAAAAAGTAAATAGAACTAGGATTCAAATCCAGGTTGGCTGACTCACTGTAATAGCCAGCCTCCAATGATTCTCATCCACTTTTGCTCATCTGCTTATAAGCAATTCTCAACGGTCTTTAAAGATTCGCAAGATCAGAGAGAGTATACTCTTTGCTATTTTTAAATTTAATGCTTTGCAAGTGCCTGACATCAATCTTTGACTCTCACTGATGAATTTGAGGTCTATGTCTGTGATGGCATTTGGAATGTATGAGGAGTGAGAGGATTACAACTTTATCCAGTGGGAGATCAGACAACAGGATGAAAAGGGAATTTTGATTACAGTCATTCTTTGTGGAGGAGTGTGGAGAGGTGCCTGGCCTCTGACACTCTGAGGGTGATTTAGGGTGTGAAGACCTGTTCTGCATCATCATTTACTTCCTGACTACTAAGAAAGCAGTGTTTCTGCTAGGGACTGAGAGTGCTGGTGTCTAGGGGGCAGAGCACTATGGCAGTAGTGTCAAAAGGGCCAACAAGTATCCATATCCATGTCCACCCAGACCGCTTGTAAGACATCAACTATTTCATAAGCAACAAGTAAGTTTTAAGAATAAATGATTAATAATGTTATGTAAATATTATAATATATATATAATAATAATCAATTGAATACACACAGTCAGTCCTCAGTTCAGTCGCTTAGTCATGTTCGACTCTGTGACCCTACACATATTATTTTAATATATTTTAAATGTTTTAATATATAAATGTTTTAATATATAAAGCTAGAAATTCATATTTAGGAATGAGAGAAATCTCAAATATAATTTTGGCTTTGAACTACCTCTTTTCTCTGGTTAGGTCTCCATAGCTATTCTTGATCACGTGGTTCATTTTTCCTAACAGTTTTCTGTGTGGCCAAACCATTTTCATTGCTTGTTTTTCTATAATTTCTTATATTAAGGATTGTGCTCAGTCATGTCAGACTCTTTTCAACTGTATGGACTGTAGCCCCTCAGACTTCTTTGTCCATGGGATTTTCCAGGCAAGAATACTGAAGTGGGCAGCCATTTTCTCCTCCAGGGGATCTTCCTGACACAAGGATCAAACCCATGTCTCCTGAATCTCTTGTACGACAAGTGGATTGCCTTATTAATGTTTTCAGAAAGTTCTCACTCTTCTATAATGCTTACTTAAAGGAGAATCCCATAGACAGAGGAACCTAGTGGGCTATAATCCATGGGGTCACAAAGAGTTAGACACAACTGAAGCAACTTAGCATGCACAGATATCATTTAAATTATTTTTTTATGATTCAACATGCTTTACAAGATACATAGGACATAGTCATTTCCCTAGAGTTGACATCTTGCTAAGTTTGCTCTTTGTGTGTATCTTTCTGTTGAATGTTTTGTCTTCTCTGTGTAGTTTCCTAAAGTTTTGCCCATCTACCAAGTGGAATGAAAGAATTTTGCTTGTGCTAGGGCAATGAAAGGAGAATTTAAACCATCTTTTTTAGTGAGATGAATAAATTTCAGAATATTCTTGAAAATAAGAACATAGATGAAATGATACCTACACATTCATGGAGCTATGTTAAACATTAATTTTGCCTGTAGTAGTTCAAATGCTTACATTTTAAGCTGTTAGGAACATGCTTTTATGTGAATTACTTATAGATCCTAATTTACAAATAAAGAATGCTAAAAGTTATGTGTCAGGGTGTGTGTGTGTGTGTATGTGTGTGTGTGTTTGCATGTATTCATGGGTAGACCAAAAAAAAATGTAATGCAAAAGAAAAATGAGTTCCTTCTACATTCTAAGAAGAAATATGAATGCAGTCACTTAAATATATGATACTCTCCACAATTTTGTGTGTCTGTGTGTGTGTGTGGTCCTCATTCTTCAAAACTTTGCCTCATAAATTCTAAAATATCCTATCAAAAATTTAAAAATCAAACTTAGACAAAAAATTTTTACTGTTAACTGACTTAAATAACAAGGCAGTTTTTAAAAAGTTAGTGTGAGTTTTTGGTGATACTTCTGGAGAAGTGGTTCATTGATTATTTTCCTTTTAATATCAATCTTCAAGTACTGTGAGACCTCTGGTAATATTCTGAATGAATATTCACATAGTAATATGAAACAGAATAGATAAAATATCATGGCCTAATATTGTGTTTCCATCATGCCTCACCCTTTATCTATGCCCACTTTATGTCTCTTTTAAATCAAGACTCTAGCTTCATAATTAAGTTTACATCTGAAATGTTTATTCTATCTATTATAAATGAGTGCAGATAAAATTTAAGCTAGGTTTTATGAGTAATGTTCTTATCATATGCATAATATATACTTAGCTAATAATGTGCAATATCTTGTGCAATATAAGTTTATATAAGTTTCTTGTGCAATATATTGCCTTTATGTATTATATAAAACTACAATAAAGTATCAAAAAATGCAGTTGTTGTAAGCAAGGGCTGAATAAATGTTTTCTTGGTTATAATAGTTCTAATTTTATATCATTATTATTAATGATTTCATAAGCACCCAATTATTTCTCTCACCTGAACTGAGAAATGTGCAATTTTTCAAGGCCATAAAAATTTACTGTTGAATTATAACTATACCCATTATCTTAAAATTTAACTTATCCTTAGAGTAACATCACTCTATCTATGACACAAATTTTTTGTATCCTATTTCAATTAGTAGTAATATTTACCTTTAGTATTAAAAGTTGCTTAAGGTCTTGACCAAACATTTGGCCTTCTAATTTATTCATATTATCTTATTTATATATTTTCTTGCTTATTATTTGTTGGTTATATGTTTTGTTTTTTGTCCAGGATTAGTTGTAATAAATATCTTCCATAAGATATAGTTCAAAAGAAAGTTTTTCTTCCCACGTTTATAGTATTAGTAATTTAAAGCCACAGGGACTAGGACATATCAATAAGTAGTGTACTACAATATTTAGATTAGAAATTTTGAGAAAACAAGCTTACCAGTATAACATGCATTTAATATTTTGCATTTTGTTGAAAACAATTTGAGGGTAAAGGAAACTGATAATGAAAATGCTACTCTATCTATTCTTTATAGTTAAGATTTTCTTGTAAAGATATTGAGTTGTCAAGGCAGCAGTCTTTCCCGACATACTGGTGTTTATACAAAACACCAATATGTAAGTGAATATTTCATTTCTAAAATTAAGTGGGAAGATAAACAAGAAAATTCTTATTCAAATGCAGAATGCTTTATTATAAAATGGAACAGGAGCTGCACATGACAATGATTGGCCTGTTTATTTCAGACTAACTCTCAGTTAACAAAAAACAAAATACACAAATGTATAATATGCTTGCTTGAAATGATCAGAAAGCCAATAAAGACCCAAGGATTCATGAGGCCAACATTCTGAATAAAACAGAAAACCAAAGTGTTGAATCTGAATCTTGTAACTATCTTTTCTCCTGAGGTAATTTCTAATTCAAAGGTAAAATCCAAGAAGCTAAGAATCTGAGTAGAAGCAAGGAGTAACAAGTGGAACAGTGGCAGAAGACTTAGAAGATTCCAAACACTGAGAAGACAGAAGTTGGAGTTCAGGGCCGGTAAGATGAAAGAATTCTATGAACATTTCTGGCTTCCTCTTAGCACCTTTCGGCTACATTCTTCAAATGAGGGAGAATTATACATAGATAGGACTTTCCTTGTGGCTTAGCTGGTAAAGAATCCACCTGCAATGCAGGAGACCTGCATTCGATCCCTGGGTTGGGATGATCCCCTGGAGAAGGGAAAGCCTACATTGTTAAATTTCCAACACCCATTGGATCATCAAAAAAGCAAGCAATTTCCAGAAAAACATCTATTTCTCCTTTATTGACTATGCCAAAGCCTTAGACTGTATGGATCAGTACAAACTGTGGAAAATACTTAAAGAGATGAAAATACCAGACCACCTGACCTGCCTCTTGAGAAATCTGTATGCAGGCCAGGAAGCAACAGTTAGAACTGGATATGGAACAATAAACTGGTTCCAAGTAGGGAAAGGAATACATCAAGGCCGTATATAGTTACCCTGTTTTTCTAACTTATATGCAGGGTACATCATGATAAATGCTGAGCTGGAAGAAGCACAAGCTGAAATCAATATTGCCAGGAGAAATATCAACAACCTCAGATACACAGATGACATCACCTTTATGGCAGAAAGTGAAGAACTAAAAAGCCTTTTGATGAAAGTGAAAAAGGAGAGTGAAAAGTTGGCTTAAAGCTCAATATTCAGAAAACTAAGTTCATGGCATCCGGTCCCATCACTTCATGGCAAATAGATGGAAAAACAGTGGAAACAGTGGCAAACTTTAGTTTTGGGGGCTCCGAAATCATTGCAGATGGTGATTGCAGCCATGAAATTAAAAGACACTTGCTCCTTGGAAGTAAAGTTATGACCAACATAGACAGAATAGACAGTATATTAAAAAGCAGAGACATTACTTTGTCAACAAAGGTCCATATAGTCAAAGCTATGGTTTTTCCAGTAGTTATGTATGGATGTGAGAGTTGCATTATAAAGAAAGCTGAGTGACGAAGAACTGATGGTTTTGAACTGTGGTTTTGGAGAAGACTTGAGAGTCCCTTGGAATGAAAGGAGATCCTAAAGGAAATCAGTCTTGACTGTTCTTTGGAAAGACTGATTCTGAAGCTGAAACTCTAATACTTTGGCCACTTGATGCAAAGAACTGACTCATTGGAAAAGACTCTGATGCTGGGGACAATTGAAGGCAGGAGGAGAAGGGGACAACAGAGGATGAGATGGTTGGATGACATTTCCGACTCAATGGACGTGAGTTTGAGTAAACTCCAGGACTTGGTGATGGACAGGGAGGCCTGGTGTGCTGTAGTCCATGGGGTCACAGAAAGTCATAGACATGACTGAGTGACTGAACTTACTTAATGTATTACATACCCACTCCAGTATTATGGCCTGAAGAATTTCATGGAATGTATTGTCCATGGGGTTCCAAACAATCAGACATGACTGAATGAGTTTCAGTTCATACATAGACAATTGCTTGCAAACACTGAATTACATTTTAGAAAGAATTCATTCCCTGTTTAGGTCTGTTAACTGATCTACCTGTGAGGACCAGAAGTAAATCTTCTATAGAGAAAAATACACTAGCCTTCATATTATGTTTACTTTCTTTTTTCCCACAAAATATATGGCATTTAACTAAAAATATTAAGTATGCAGACCAAAAAATGACTGAAAAAAAGAAAAATAAAAGCAGATAATAGAAAAATAACAGGAAGAGATATGCACATTTTGTTATTAACCAAAGACAGATGAAGTGGGCAAAAATATATAAAGATATAATATGTATAAACAACAAAATCAATAAGGTAGATCTTCAGTTCAGTTCAGTCCCTCAGCCATGTCCGACTCTTTGCGATCCCATGAATCACAGCATGCCAGGCCTCCCTAACTCCCAGAGTTATCCATCCATCACCAACTCCCAGAGTTCACTCAGACTCACGTCCATTGAGTCAGTGATGCTATCCAGCCATCTCATCCTCTGTCGTCCTCTTCTCCTCCTGCCCCCAATCCTTCCCAGCATCAAAGTCTTTTCCAATGAGACAACTCTTCACATGAGGTGGCCAAAGTACTGGAGTTTCAGTTTTAGCATCATTCCTTCCAAAGAAATCCCATGGCTGATCTCCTTCAGAATGGACTGGTTGGATCTCCTTGCAGTCCAAGGGACTCACAAGTGTCTTCTCCAACACCACAGTTCAAAAGCATCAATTCTTTGGCCCTCAGCCTTCTTCACAGTCCAACTTTCACATCCATACATTAATATATTAATACATAAAATCTAATTCCTGTTGTTATAGAATGTGTATTTTCCTCAGGTACACATAGAGATTTTGCAAAAAAGAAACCTTATCCTATATTGGATCACAAAGAAAATCTCAAATTCCTTAAAAGAATAATAATCCAAATGACATTCTGTGATTCTAATGTGATGAAAATAGAAATCAATAAATTTGGAAACAGCTTAATTCTACACAAAGATTTTTGTTTTTAAATGCATTCTATTAAATAATTTCTTAGTGAAAGAGGAAATGCAAACCAAAAAAAATCACTAAAAATATAATAATAATGATTTTAAAATAACACACTGTAGAATATGAGACATAGCAATAGACACAACAATAATCAGAGGTTAATTCATAGTCTTAAATGCTCATACCAATATAAATAAGATAAATACTAAATTCATGCATGCTAAGTTGCTTCATTCAGGTCTAGCTCTTTATGACTCTACAGACCATAGGCTGCCAAGCCCCTCTAACCATGGAAGTCTCCAGGAAAGAATACTGGAGTGGGTTGCTGTGCCCTCCTACATAGGATCTTCTCAACCCAGGGATTGAACCCACATGTTTTAGTCTGCTGCACTGGCAGGTGTATTTTTTTTTTTTTTTTTTTCCCCTAGAGCCATCAGGGAGCCCTCAAATACTAAATGAAATAATAGCAAATATTAATTTATGAATATTTATTTAGAAATTCAGGTATAGCTTTATATGTATAACTTATTAACATGCAACATCGGAGAAGGCAATGGCAACCTACTCTAGTACTCTTGCCTGGAAAATCTCATGGATGGAGGAGCCTGGTGGGCTAGGGTCCATGGGATCACTAAGAGTCAGACACACCTGAGCAACTGCACTTCCACTTTTCACTTTCATGTATTGGAGAAAGAAATGGCAACCCACTCCAGTGTTCTTGCCTGGAGAATCCCAGGGACAGGAGTTCTGGAGAGTTGCCATCTATGGGGTCACACAGAGTCAGACACGACTGAAGTGACATAGCAGTAGCAGCAACATGCAGCATATCATTAGAAAAGAAAAATACTCATATTTGCACATGTTATTGCTTTCATAGATGCTGAAAAGGTCTTGTAAAATATTCAATACCCATTTGTGATTATAAAAATAAGCAGTAAAATAGGATTTGATGAATACTTTATAACAGGAATATGTGTGTGTGTTTCTTTATGTACATATGACTATATGTACATATGCTGTTAATATACAATAAATATGTGTTCATATTCATATGTAATTAAATAAGAAGAAAAATATATTATCATCTCTGCAGATGCAATAAAGCACTATCAAAGTATTATACATTTATAACAGCAATAATAATGACATCAAATTTCTTTATTTTTTTTATTTTTTTTAAATTAATTTATTTTTTAATTTGACTTTACAATACTCTATTGGGTTTGCCATACATCGACATGAATCCACCACAGGTGTACACAAGCTCCCAATCCCGAATCCCCCTCCCACCTCCCACCCCACAACGTCTCTCTGGATCATCCCCATACATCAGCCCCAAGCCTCCTGCATCCTGTATCAAACATAGACTGGTGATTCGTTTCTTACATAATAGTATATATGCTTCAATGCCGTTCTCCCAGATCATCCCGCCCTCTCCTACTCCCTCTGAGGCCAAAAGTCCATTCTCTATGTCTGTGTCCTTTGTTGTCTCACATACAGGGTCGTCATTACTATCATTCTAAATTCCATATATATGTGTCAGTATGCTGTATTGGTGTTTTTCTTTCTGGCTTACTTCACTCTGTATAATAGGCTCCAGTTTCATCCATCTCATTAGAACTGATTCAAATTTATTCTTTTTAATGGCAGAGTAATACTCCATTGTGTATATATGCCACAGCTTGCTTATCCATTCATCTGTTGATGGACATCTAGGTTGTTTCCATGTCCTGGCTATTATAAACAGNTTTTGCCTTTCTTTTCCATGGATATGGTCTTGATCCCTGTCTCCTGTACAATGTCACGAACCTCATTCCACTGTTCATCACGCACTCTATCAGATCTAGGCCCTTAAATCTATTTCTCACTTCCACTGTATAATCAGAAGGGATTTGATTTATGTCATACCTGAATGATCTAGTGGTTTTCTCTACTTTCTTCAATTTGAGTCTGAATTTGGTAATAAGGAGTTCATGATCTGAGCCACAGTCAGCTCCTGGTCTTGTTTTTGTTGACTGTATAGAGCTTCTCCCTCTTTAATTTGAGAATCATCATGAATTCTTTTTCCTTCTTCATCTCTTGTATCATAAGTTTTATCATATCTTACTGCATGTATATCCAAAAGTGTATGGCCAGTACTCCTTTTCAGAGCTATGTGCATTTATGGATCTTCATATATTTCCTTACCTGTTGCATTTTCCTTTTAGGTGAAGGTATTTGTGACTGGTCCCACATATTTTAATTACTTTTAGTCATAGTAGCAGACTCATTTTACTAACTAAGCTCCAGCTCATATTATATCACAATCCTGATCTCTTACCATTGAAAAGTTTCTCCAGCCCTGCTTGGAATCCTCAAGTGGTTATTTTAGGAATAGGGAGGTTTAGGGTCCATATCTTTGCTAGTTCTTATCCGTGTCTTTCTCACTAAACTAGCCACAATTTCTGGCCTCTTCAAGTGAAGCTGGGGTAGAAGGAGGAGACTGAAAAGGATTCTTCTTGACTGGTACAGTTACAGTATGATTCAGGTTCTGGTAACAGATGTACAATTTCAGGCTCATTAACTTGTAGGGCATTTTTAAAGGCTCCTCATAGAAATTTCTACTGGGAAGCTTCAACAGAAAATGATTTTGATATAAAAATGTGACTCTACTGGCTGTGCATACTATTGATTCTCCACTATCCCCAAAGTCACAGAAGGGTATCTTTATCCTTACATGTGATTAATCATCTTGTGTGAAATTACTTTTTAGAAACACAATAGGCAGCATGGTTCTGATCAAGTCAGTTCTCTCAATGCAAACCTCTACATCATACCTAATCCATCTCAAAGCCATCTAGCCTCTGCAATTTCCCCTAAGAATAGTCTCAGTAAAGTTAGACCCTATCTTTGTGGTCCCCTGAAGTCCAAGGTTGAAGTCAAGTTCTCTAAGCATTTCTGTTGAAGCCCCTCAAACTTATGTTGGAGAAAAAGTACTCCCCTTTATTTTATGAGGAAAGGTATAGTCTACTAACAACATTCTCCAAGGAACACTGTTTTCCAATCATTTCCACTTTATTTTCAAACTTGAAGGCAGATGAATGTTGTTAGAACTATGTTCATCATCTTTCAACATGTTCCTTTCAAGTAATCTGACAGTTTCCTTTACGTGTATTGTTCTCGGCCTTTGCTCAAAGCTCATAAGAGAAAGAATCTCATTTCAATATCGTATTGAAAATATATCTTTCTTGCCAAGTACAGTAAAACTTCTTAAAGTCAAGAATGAAGGCAACATGGAGAGTTGGTTAGTAGTATAGAAACAGAGCCAGATGTGCTTTGATTCAGATCCAAATTCTGTTACTTGTCAGCTAGGGGACCTTCACCATATTTATTTACTTTCTCTGGGATCTGTTTTCTTTATCTGTAAATGGGGCTGAAAACTTTATGTAATAGACATCATTTATTAAATCCTTACTAAAATAACATTTATTTAGCACTGTGTCAAAAAGTAAATAGGCAAATGTCCTTATATCTGTTGCCTCATGTGTACAAAATGGAACTTGTAATTTTCCTGCATTTACTAATGAGGTGTATATATATATATATATGTATATGTTAATATATATGCTAATTAACCATGCCCACATTTAAATAACCTTTTTAACTTGCTCAAATGACAGAGCCTGAATCTAGAAATTTCTCTTCCAAAATTCATGCCCATTATGATAGATAAACTGATAGCCAACTTTATTGGACTGTCGAGAGAAATTATATGAGATAACTGCTTGAAAGTATTGATCACTATGCCATTAATAAATGATAGCCACCGTTATATAATTCAATTTTATTCTTCTTTTAATCTTTCATAGTTATAAGCCTGCTGTCTTTTTATGGCTACTAACAAGCATTAATTAAATAGGTAAGTAAAAATGTAGTAATCTAGTATTAGTATATGGTTATAAAATTTTAACCTTGTATTTTTCCCCTTTTTAATATAAAGCTCTTACTATAAACATTAAAGCTCCTATTTGTATATGAAATTAATAATGTTACCATCATACCTTAGCTCCAAGTTTCAGTATTATTTCATAAATGTCCTCTTCAAAGAAGGAAAATAATTCAACTTCCAAATAAAAATAGAAAAAGTAGCTATCGTATTCATTTTGTTTTAGAATTTGAACTCCTCTCTCACATGTCTAGCTTATATAATCATTTTTTCAAGTTTATAATAATTATTTTGTAACTATAGTACCACACCCTCGCTAAACACAGTACTTGCTGTGAAGTAAACGCTTAGTTAGCAATTAAATAAAATAAAAATATTCCTTATTATCATTTTACAGAAGAGGAATTGATGTACATAAACATTAAATTAATTGTCTTATTTCACATATCTAGTGGACACTGTTCTCACACTTCCAAAACTAGCTTTTTTCACAATATGTTGAAAAGTGTGAGGATCCAAAATAGTGGCTGAGACTGGCAGGGGGCACAATTAGGACTTCTGAGGTGCTGATCCTGTTCTTTCTCCTGAACTCAATACTGGTTATATCACAGTGTTCACTTTTTGAAAAACCAACAATTTACAACTTAGGATTTGTGTACTCTTCTGTATTTATGCCATATTTCAAATGCAAAATTTATGTAAGCTATCTCTGTTGATCTCATATCTCCCTCCAGCTACTGATGTTGGAAGAAACCACAGTATAGAGGGGAAAATGTACATATACGTTTTTCACTAGAGAGAAAAAACATTATTATAGCAAGTGTCCTTTAACAGATGAGAGGAGATGGCAGTAGTACAGAGGAACAGATTGGCCATTGATAGCAGCATGGGTAAATCATCCATTGTCTGGGGAAAGTGACGGTGCATAGACACAGGTATAAGTGTGAGAGTGGATTCTTGTTGGGGTGAGAGCTTTCAAATTTCTTTATTGATCGCTTTTATATTTCACATGAAATCTGAATCATGATCAAATCAGATTAAAGTTAGGAAAGGGGAAAATACTGATTATTTAATAAGAGAAAAGGTAAAAATATAATGTTAGGAGAGATGGAGATTAACTTATTGGGGAAATATTGTAAGGATATTAGGACTATACGATTTTACCATCAAGAATTTGAAGTAAGTTGAACTGTGCATGTGTGTACAGACACATGTGTGACAGTGTGAGCATACATTTTCCAACCATATTTAATTATTACAGTATGGAAGCAAGAAAAGTGGATGTAACCTGGTTTATTGTTTAGCCTAGTGAATAAGATAAAGTGAAAAACTGGTTAGATAACTAAATCTCTGTGCTATAACTAAATCTGAAGAGATTTACTTCAGTTGTGTTCGACTCTTTGCAACCCAATGGACTGTAGCCTTCCAGGCTTTTCTGTCCATGGAATTCTCTAGACAAGAATCTTGGAGTGGGTTGCTATGCCCTCCTCCAGAGAAATTTTCTGACCCAGCAATCTAACCCACATCCTCTGCATTATAGGCGGATTCTTTACTACTGAGTCACTGGGGAAACCCCACAACTGAATATATGTGTAGGCAAATAAATTTAATGATTAAATATAGAACTTAATCTACATTTAGTTTTATGTGAGGACATGAACAAAGTAATAGTGAAAGGGTGCTAAAACAATGGAAGCTTCTGAAGTTTCTTAAAACTTAACATGTGAGAAGCAGTGAGATAAAAGACAAGGACATGATGGTTAGGAAATAAAAATTTAAAATACAGAGTATTGGCACTTAACACTGTAATGATGAGGTCACATGCATGCCATGCTAATAAGTTAGCAAGAAAGATGAGATCACAGGGACAGAGGAAGTAAAAAATTTGGAAACCAGAATTTTGGCAGAATCATCTATTTGACTTAGAATTTTGTATTTTATAAAAATGGCTTGAAAACCAAAAACATGCTATCTCGATGTATTTTTTATTTAATATGGTCATTTTACTTTGAAATCTGAAATGATTTCATAGTTACAGTGTATTAGACTTATTCCTTTGCTTTGATTATATTTATGAGGGAAATTTTAATTCTGCTCAATATAAGTTTATATGAATGTAAATGCCCATTAAGCAAAGATTGCTCAGAAATATACAATGTATATTTTTAAAATAAAAGCAATATTTGATATAATTTTCCCAAAGAAGAGGAAGTTTATCAAGATAACAAGTAGAAAATCATACTAATATTTAGGAAGATAGTTTGCTTCTCTGATCTGACTACAACAACTATGGCAAATACCTTCAAAATGTCCTTAAAATATTTCAGTTTCTTTTCTTAGCATGTGTTTAATTTTAGAGGCTTATTTTCATGAATTTTTGTGAGATAATTAAATCACTAGACAGTTGTTTCATCTGATTATGATATCCTTGCAAATATACATTTCAAACAGTATTCTGAAATCTTTACATATTATACTGAGATGTGTAAATTTATATAAAATGTAGGCCCCCTTCAGAAGAACAGTTGAAATATTCTATTTATTTATTCTCAAGGTCTTTTCTAAGAAACAGTGAAAGACTTCTGTACAAGTTTAATGCATTTTAAACTACTCCAACTTTTTACAAAGTTTATCAAATTCCTCTTCCATTAAAGCTACTGATAAATTACAGAAGCTATTCAAGGATTTCTAGGACTCTATAGATTTTCCTCAGAATGCTATAGGTTGAGCAAAATTGGGCAACATAACTCTTGGCTATCACATCAGCCTTTACAGCCTGTTTTATCTGTTTTGTATATTGTCATTTTGTTTAAGGTTACGATTGAAACAATAATTTATACTAATGATAAAAATAGCAATTAAAAATACCTGATATACCAAAAATTGGCGCTAAATCCCATGATGGGTTATGTCTAAATAAAAATTCTACCTCTTGTGAGTCTGTTGAATAGCAGGGAGATCAAACCAGTCAGTCCTGAAAGAAGTCAACCCTGAATATTCATTGGAAGGACTGATGCTGAAGCTGAAGCTCCAAAACTTTGACCATCTGACATGAAGAGCTGACTCACTAGAAAAGCCCCTGATGCTGGGAAAGATTGAGGGAAGAGAAGGGGTGACGCAGGGTGAGACGGTTGGATGGCATCACCCACTCAATGGACATGAGTTTGAGTAAACTCCAAAAGAGAGTGAAGGACAGGGAAGCCTGGCACACTGCAGTCTATAGATCACAAACAGTCAGATACAACTTCGTGACTGAACAACAAATAGCTCTAAGAATTCCATATTTTTCTCATCAAGCTGAAATAACTGACTGTCTTTTGTAAAGTGACTTAAGCATAAAGTGAAAGATATGAAATTCAAATTCCATTTTTGCCAACTCTAAATTGTGGTTCATTCCATTTTGGAAAATGGAACTATATCCAGTAAAATAAAAAAATATAGGTGGAAATATTTTGGCAGAGCAATAAAATTAACTTTAAAAAACTTCACTACAAATAAAATCCCTGTAGCAAGAAAATAATATTAGCATAGAATACCACCATAATTCTGATCAGTGGAAACAGAAAAACAGATTCAACAAAGCAGAATATTTTATTATTAAGAAAATACTAGAAATGCATACTATAACGCCAATACAATATCATTGTCCATATCTGTGCAATTATTCTAATATTGACAGGTTACATAAAAGTGTAATTTTCCTATAATATATTTACAAGCCAATTTTATAAGTCAATCATATTTAACTCATCATTTTATGTCTTCCTAAAGTTTCAATTTCAAAAATGCCCTGACTTGCTGAGTAAATATAGCAAAGCCATAGAAGAATCATTCTCTCTTGCTAGGAACTTTTACACAAAATCAACAATGAAAATAAAGTCCTAGATATGCTATGATTGAGGGGAGAGAAAAGCCCCTAAGCAAAAAAAAAATACATATTTCAGATAATAGTCAATATTAAATAAAATTCACCATCAAAGTAAATGGTCAGTTTCAGACAGCATTAACAAAACTACTGACCCTGGAGGGCAGAGACGTAACCTAACTGGTGATAAAGTAGTGGAGACAGAATTGTAGAAGAAATTTCTCCTGGGCCTGATTTGACTTAGATAGACACTGATACAAGGAAATATAAAGTGCTACTTGTGTGAAGACAGTAGTCTGTCTTTGTGGCATATTAGGAGGAATTCTTTGGATTTTATTTTTTTTTCTTTTATTTTTTTTGTTTTCCTTTTCTTTTATTTATTTATTATTATTTATTTATTTATTTATTTTTTTTACTTTATTTTACTTTACAATACTCTATTGGCTTTGCCATACATCGACATGAATCCACCACAGGTGTACACGAGCTCCCAATCCTGAATCCCCCTCCCACCTCCCACCCCACATCGTCTCTCTGGATCATCCCTGTGCACCAGCCCCAAGCATCCTGCATC
>SJYV01020387.1:106588-154055 GCA_006410875.1 Neotragus pygmaeus | reverse complement strand
TTTTGAGATTAGTTGTTTGTCAGTTGCTTCATTTGCTATTGTTTTCTCCCATTCAGAAGGCTGTCTTTTCACCTTACTTATAGTTTCCTTTGCTGTGCAGAAGCTTTTAATTTTAATTAGATCCCATTTGTTTATTTTTGCTTTTATTTCCAGTATTCTCGGAGGTGGATCATAGAGGATCCTACTGTGATTTATGTCGGAGAGTGTTTTGCCTATGTTCTTCTCTAGGAGTTTTATAGTTTCTGGTCTTACATTTAGATCTTTAATCCATTTTGAGTTTATTTTTAATCTAAAAAGCTACTACTCCTTCATCCACTATTGGAAAATATTGCAAATGGCTGATTCGAACAACTGTAATTCAATTTTGAATGGATGCTATAATCTTCATACATAGGTAAAAATCATCAAGAAAACAAATGTAACACTTTTCAAATGATTAGAAAAAACACAACCTCATCGGAAAATGTTGCCATACAGAAGATGAAAGTTGTAGACATTTCACTATTACTGCTGTGCAAAATGTCCACTCAACCAGACCACTAATGATTCCGGTCAATTACGATAATATTTCTCTCACTGTTCATGAATAGTCATACAGTGGTATTTTTCTGTGTTATGTCTGAACCACCTGATGCCTTCTTCTTGTATTTATAGTTAGAGATATGCAAGCCAGAGTTATAGATGAACTCAGATGCAGATCTCAGTGTATGTCTTATAAGTAAAGCACCTAACTCAGTGAACTTTCCCAATCATTTTCACAGCTAGGAGAAAACCAGCTGTTTTCTTAGATGGCAATCATTTACATGATTATTGGGTGTTCTCTAGCAAATTTTTCACAGTGGGAGACTTTTTATAGATAAGAAATTCATCAGTGATAGAGGAATAGATTGCAAAGCAGTCTAGTTAAATGTTATTATAGGGAAACTGCACATTTTGTCTATTTAAACATTATTGCTTTGTTTTGGAGTGTAGGTCCAAATAAGCTTTAGAATATAAACTTTCCCAGGAAGTCATTTCCTTTAAGAAACTAGATGGGTTAAAAATAAACTTTTGTCAGCAGAAAAACTGTTTAGCTGTTTGTAATCCTTAGCAGAAGAAGAGCAAAGGGAATCAAATCCCATCAATTGTGTGATAAATAACCTGTGCTATAGAACTTTCAAGCAGAGGGTAGTCGTGTGAGAGAAGCACACAAGCTAGACAATATTTTTAATCTTTAAATTAGACTTATGAGATTAGGGGGCCAACAAGTTGAAGTAGAGGGCAAAGTCTTTAGACTTTTTTAAAAATGTCCTTTTGGCTTTATTTTTACTTTAATTCAGTCAGTGAATAAATTCAGAAAAGCTCTTCTTACCCAATTTGTATGGGTGTAAATAGCTGAATCCTAGGGAGATAAGTTCAGTTGAGCAGCTTAGCTAATTGAAAAACATTGACACCCACATTGACCTGCTCCTTCTTACCTCTGAGGCCACAAGCCTCATATTGGCAGGAGCAGCTGGGATGGCATATAGAACACATCAAGTTTGTATTTGAGCATAAGGAGTTTTTAGAGAAATGGAACCAAGGATACATAAATAGCAAATTATATCATGTAAAAATGATCAGTGGTACTTTAGAGTACCCATGATGTTATTTTTCTACAATATTTGCATTTAAGTAACACACAAGTTTAAATAATTAAAAAATAATGTACATATATATATATATATATATATATATACATGTGTATATTTAGACTGTAATTTTGGTAGAATATACCATGAGCTTTTGATATATTTTGTTACTTTTAGTAAATTTGTTTGACTTAAATTTTGAAATGTTTCTTAGATTTTTAGAGCCCTCTCTATTCAAAAATGTTTGTTGTACATATTGCTATTCTTATTTGTTAACTAAAACTTTGCTTTGAGGACTTCCATTGAATTCAGTTTAACATTCTGAACAAAAAGTATAAAACAAAGTTTGTAGTATAGATGCAATTATAATGAAAATTATTTTTGTAAAGGGAAGAAAAATAATAAAAAAAATTGAGAAAAAAGAAAGAAAAAGAGAAAAAAAATAATTTAGTGGTGACACAAATAGACATCAAAATATAAGAATGCAGAGAAAATGGGAATTTTATTCTCAGTATATCTCCTTCAACCACTGATGTACACTTAAGCACTGTGATATGTCTCTCATTTTAAAAAAGAAATCTGAGCTTGAGACAGAGATATGGAAATTTTTTTATCAACTTCCTNAATAGACATCAAAATATAAGAATGCAGAGAAAATGGGAATTTTATTCTCAGTATATCTCCTTCAACCACTGATGTACACTTAAGCACTGTGATATGTCTCTCATTTTAAAAAAGAAATCTGAGCTTGAGACAGAGATATGGAAATTTTTTTATCAACTTCCTCCAGCTAATTTCTGTTACTTTAAAATTTTATTTTATGGAAGTCAAGTGTTCTTCCTCCATATTTCTCTAGAGCAAAATGCTTTAAAATGTGACCCATACTCATTTTCCCAGTTCCTCTTCCATGATTGTCTCTTGGAACAATTACAATCAAACTTCCATTCACATCATTCCACCCAGATAGCTCTTGTTAAAGTTACCAGTAACCCTTCAGTTAAATAAACCTATTGGTAATATCTCAGTCTTTATCTGATTGACTGATCTGAAGCATTTGACAGTTGATAACAAGCTTTTTCTTGGAAATGTATACTTAATATGCCTTCCTGGCCCTCACTACTGCTATCTTGCTAGTCCTCTTTTCTCAGTCCCTATTTCAACATTCTTATCTGCTATTTTTCTCTTAAGTGGGTTACACCCTACAGGTTCAATTAACTACCATTTTATTAGAGTAGGTAGTACATTTACAGTTATTATAATGTTTATATCATTATATCATGAGTTTGAGTAAGCTCTGGGAATTGGTGATGCACAGGAAAGCGTGATGTGCTTCAGTCCATGAGGTTGCAAAGACTCAGACACAACTGAGCGACTGAACTGAACTGAACTGATTATTCCTTTTAGAGATTATAGTGTACATCCTTAAATATACCATTGTATTCACATTTAATATTAAACCAATTTATATAAAATTTAAAATGCTAAAAATAATAGCATGATTTCATTAAAACTCTCATTGTTTTTTTGTTTCATCTATATCTATATGTGGCTGTTTTATCTATATCTATATAAGTCAACATTCTAGAAATCAGTGAACTAAAATGGACTGGAATGGTTGAATTTAATTCAGATAACCATTGTATCTACTACTGTGGGCAGGAATCCCTTAGAAGAAACAGAGTAGCCATCATGGTCAACAAAAGATTCCGAAATGTAGAGTACTTGGATGCAATCTCAAAAATGACAGAATGATCTCTGTTCGTTTCCAAGGCAAACCATTCAATANGGGAGCTTGTATACACCTGTGGTGGATTCATGTCGATGTATGGCAAAACCAATACAGTATTGTAAAGTAGAATAAAGTAAAAAATTAAAAAAAAATAAAAACAAATTATGTGTTTAAGTAATAGATAAATATTAAAAAGTACAACATTTTTAAAGGACATTGGAAAATAGATTACCTTAATACAAATTGTTGTCAACAGTATATGAGAGAGATGAAACATCTAGTCATTTAATATTTTAAAGATATGATAATGGAAAGTAATAGTAGACAGAAGTTAATGTATATACCTATGATGTGTGTAGTATGAAAGTGCAGAAAAAACCTCCATGGATAGAACTTATGGAACTTATGGAAAGCAAGAGAGGAAGGGATTTAGATTTTATAAAAATATGTAAAAATTATCTAAGAGATTATTATATACGGGGCACATAATTTTTTCCTCTGGTAAGCCCACCAATAGCATAAATAAACTGGAATAAGACACTCAGCATTTCCTTTTGTCTTTTACTTTTTAGTTTCACTGAACTTAGCTGCATTGATAGGTGTCTAGAGGGTAAATAGCACAACATATCCCCTTGATGTCTGTCCTCTTAATATCAATTACCTGATTTAAGATTTTTATCTTTGTAGGATTCTGCTGCATCAGCTAATCATCTTTGAACTTTACTCTTGACAACATAAGTTGACATAAAACTAGTAAGGTATAGAGAAAGGCCACGAAGCTGCATCTATGGTATAAAATGGCACTTCGCAAAGTGTGGTCCTCAGGCTGCTGGGAATTCCTGAGACTCAGGGCATCCATAAAGTCAAATACATTATTTGCTCATTTCGTTGTGTTGACATTTGTATGACAATACAAGAGCATCTTGGGCTAAACTTTGGCATCTTAGAACAAATTGAGTCAGGGGCAAAATTTGTACTGATAGTATTGGTACTCTTCACTGCCATACCTTTGCAGTAAACGAAATGCCAGTTTCACTTATGAACATCTTGATAAAACAGTAAAAACAACATTGATTTTGTTAAATCTTGGTTTGTAGGCACATGCCCTTTTTAAAAAAATATATTGTGTAATGAAGTGTGACATAGTCCAATATCTTTTCTATATTCCAAAGCACATTTGTTTCCACTATGCAAAGCCATTATTCAGTTCTTATATTGGTGAGCTGAACTAGCCACGTTTGTTACAGAAGATCATTTTTTCTTGCAACAGTTACTGATACACAAATTATGATTAACCAGTCATTTGAACTTATTAAAAAAATGAACATATGGTTTTAAAGAAAATCATTGAGAAAACTTGATGTCAATAAGGAAATTCACTTTCAAGCAAAAATTTGAATTTTGGAAAAGATATATCTACCACTGTTAGGTTGACAGCTTCCTGATTTTTGAAATTAATGATGAAATTTCTGATGAAATTAATGATGAAATTTTTCTGATGAAATTAATGACGACATTAACAACTATGATTTTTTTGATATCATAAGTGAAATGCATCAGCATTTCAAAGATTTGTATAACTCAGTGTACCAATAATCAAACCAAGTAATCAGTGCTTAATGTCATTAAATTATGTGTACTTAAAACATGAATTCAAAGTGCAATCTAGATAGATTCCAGTGTAATTGCATGAACTGTTCCTCACTTCCTTTTGGCCCTCATCAACAGTGTTCTGAAGTCCAGAACAATCTTTTCAAGTCAATTTAGGTTCTCTTGTATGCTTCCAAAATCTCATCTACACAATACCCTCCTACCAACACCTAACCAAACAACTGGGCATCTAGTCTGGCCCAATAGGCATATAAAATTTAACCACTGCACTTTCATACTCTTTTGAAATTGGTCCTGCACATTATAGCAGACATTGTGAATGTTTTAGGTCCCGGCCAGCCATGCGATGTTGTTGTCAAATAATTACTTAAAGATCCAACATTATTTACAATCCACAACAATACTTTTCTCAAAGTATAACCAGAGAGCTAGGATATTAAGATTCATTTGCCTTTCTAGTCACATAAACGGTCACAACCAACCTTCTCACATGGCACTATGTCTGTCATACTGACTTGGAGTTACTAGCTTTCTGTCTTGATTTATTAATGGAATTTTATTTCAAGAATCTCTTTGACTCCACTTGTTTTTGATCAGAGAACCCCTTTATACATCACAGCAAATATGCTTAACGTCAAATTAGTTCCTTCAGATAGGAAGCTCATTTCTTCTCCAGTCATTTCCCTAGACAGTGTTTTTTTGTCTTTTCTATAGACTACTTTTTCCATTTCCATAGACTATTTTCTCTGCCTGGAGAAGTTACCCTTTTTTCTGTTCCCCATCTTTTACTTAGTTAGCTCTTTACATGTCTCTCAACTGTTACTTTGTCACAGCAGCCTTTCCTGACCACCCAGTTTAAGGCAGACTCCACATTCTTATACCCACCATTTTGTCCTCTCCTATTATCATGTACTCCTTAATTACACTATTAAGGAGTTTCTTAAATTTTGTGTTGTTTTGTTGTATTTTTTGCTTTTAGATAATGATCTATTTAGCATCTGTATTCTGGGCCCAGTGCAATGTTTAGATTCATGTAAAAAAGGTATTCCATGGACCCCTGCTCTACAGGTTCCATTCTAGTCTTCCTATTTTTATTTGTATATAACTAAATATTCTGTAAGTGCATATTTCATATATAAATGTTGTTAGGTATCATTTATATTAGAAAGACTGAGACAGAGACATATAGAGAGTAAAAATAATAAGATAGAAATTTAGAATTCAAACAGAGAAATATTCAACAGTGAATAGAAGCAGCCAAAAAGATTTTCTTGCCTTGAAAATATCAGTATCCATATTCAGAAGCTGATTTCTGATTAGTTAATTTCATAATTATGCTACCTAAATGAGGCATTTTTATTTATTTATTTTAATTTGATGCTGAGAGGCTTTTCCACATCCTCTCTTTGAATTCTCCTCAAATGTTAAAAGCAAACTCTGGGACCAAATTATAGTATCAGGTTTGCTACTTTATATAATTCCATGATGTTCTGGTAGTAATAAAGGAAATTTATCAACCATTCAGCTTACCAGTCTCTCCATAGATTACTTTTTTAGCATTGGTTATCTTTACATAAACTTGATGTGATAGTGATTAGGGTTGGGGGTGGATGGTTGAGGCAGAATGAAGGGAAAAAAAATCCACAATAATCCCTTCCCCTGTTGGGACTCTAAACTTATTTTTCTGACAAATTGACTTCTTTGCCAAATTAAATTAAAAAAAAAATGATAAACAGGCAAACATATTGCTATAGACATATATATTGAAATATTATTGGATTTTTTGTGTTGGTGAAGGGAATTGCAGATAAGTGAGAAAGGAGTGTTTTATAAACATAAATTTATGTTAATTTAGTTACCTACACATAATGGTTTTTACTTATATCAAATAACCCTTAGAAAACTTTACTAACTAAATCCAGATTACATTATTGGGGTTTTTATTTGTCACCATAAAATGTTTGGCCTTAGACTACAGAATGAAGCAGGGCAAAGTTAACAGAGTTTTGCCAAAACAATGCACTAGTCATAGCAAACACCCTCTTCCAATGACCCAAGAGAAGACTAGACATGGACAGCACCAGATGGTCAACACTGAAATCAGATTGATTATATTCTTTGCAACCAAAGTTGGAGAAGCTCTATACAGTCAGCAAAAGCAAAATAGGGAGCTGACTGTGGCTCAGACCATGATCACCTTATTGCCAAATTCAGACTTAAATTGAAGAAACTAGGGAAAACCACTAGGCCTTTCAGGTATGACCTAAATCAAATCCCTTTCGGTTATACAATGGATGTGACAAATAGATGCAAGGGATTACATCTGATAGACAGAATACCTGAAGAACTATGGATGGAGGTTTGTGACACTGTGCAGAAAGCAATGAACAATACCATCCCCAAGAAAAAGAAGTGCAGAAAGGCAAACTGGATATCTGAGGAAACCTTACAAATAGCTGAGAAGAGAAGCTAATGGCAAAGGAGAAAAGGAAAGATATACCCATTTGAATGCAGAGTTCCAAAGAATAGCAAGGAGAGATAAAAAAGCCTTCTTCAGTGATCAGTGCAAGAAATAGAGGAAAATAATAGACAAGGAAAACTAGAGATCTATTCAAGAAAATTAGAGATAACAAGGGATTATTTCATGCAAAGATGGGCACAATAAAGGACAGAAATTTTATGGACCTAACAGAAGCAGAAGATATTAGGAAGACATAGCAAGAATACAAAGAACTATACAAAAGTGGTCTTCATGACACAGATACTCACGATGGTGTGATCACTCACCTAGAGCCAGACATCCTGGAATGCAAAGTCAAATGGGCCTTAAGAAGCATCACTATAAAGAAAGCTAGTGGAGGTGATGGAATTCCAGCTGAGCTCTTTCAAATCCTGAAAGATGATGCTAAGAAAGTGCTGCACTCAATAAACCAACAATTTGGAAAACTCAGCAGTGGCCACAGGACTAGAAAATGTCAGTTTTCATTCCAATCCCTGAGAAAGGCAATGGCAAAGAATGCTCAAACTACTCCATAATTGCACTGATCTCACATGCTAGTAAACTAACGCTCAAAATTCTCTAAGGCAGGCTTCAACAATACGTGAACCATGAACTTTCAGATATTTAAGTTGGTTTCAGAAAAGGCAGTGGAACCAGAGATAAAATTGCCAACATTGGTTGGGTCATAGAAAAAGCAAGAGAGTTCCAGAAAAAATATTTACTTCTGCTTTATTGACTATGCCATAGCCTTTGACTGTGTGGATCACAATCAACTGTGGAAAATTCTGAGAGAGATGGTAATACCAGACCACCTTACCTGCCTCCTGAGAAATCTGTATGCAGATCAAGAAGCAATAATTAGAACTGGACATGGAAGAGCAGACTGGTTCCAGATAGGGAAAGGAGTACGTCAAGGCTCTATATTGTCACCCTGCTTATTTAAATTATACACAGAGTGCATCATGAGAAACACTGGGCTGGATGAAGCACAAGCTGGTATCAAGATTGGCAGGAAAAATATCAATAACCTCAGATATGCAGATGACACCACCCTTAATGCAGAAATTGAAGAACTAAAAAGCCACTTGATGAAAGTAGAAGAGGAGAGTAAAAAAGTTGGCTTAAAGCTCAACATTCGGAAGATGAAGATCATGGCATCCAGTCCCATCACTTCATGGCAAATAGATGGGAAAACAGTCAAAACAGTGTCAGACTTTATTTTGGGGGGCTCCAAAATCATTGCAGTTGGTGACTACAGCCATGAAATTAAAAGACACTTACTCCTTGGGAGGAAAGTTATGGCCAACCTAGATAGCATATTAAAAAGCAGTGACTACTTTGCCAACAAAGGTCTGTCTAGTTAAGGCTGTGCTTTTTCCAGTAATCATGAATGGATGTGAGAGTTGGACTATAAAGAGGGCTGAACACAGAAGAATGGATGTTTTTGAACTGTGGTGTTGGAAAAGACTCTTGTGAGTCCCTTGGACTGCTAGGAGATTCAAGCAGTCTATCCTAAAGGAAATTAGTCCTGAATATTCATTGGAAGGAGTGATGCTGAAGCTGAAACTCCAAAACTTTGGCCACTTGATGCAAAGCACTGACTTGGAAAAGATCCTGATGCTGGGAAAGATTGAAGGCAGGAGGAGAAGGGGACAACAGAGGATGAGATAATTGGATGGCATCACTGACTCAATGGAGATCGGTTGGATATACTCCTGAAGTTGGTGATGGACAGGGAGGCCTGGTATGCTTTAGTTCATGGGGTCTCAAAGAATCGGGCACGACTGAGCAACTAACATCATTGGGTTTTTTATTTGTCACCATAAAGTATTACCTCCTTCAAAATGCAACACTCATTCTAAAGCAGCACTGCTCTTCACAAAGCTGTGTGCTTTTTTCCCCTCCTTGTCTGGAAAGTTCTCTCTCTGGGGACCTCTGAAAGTTTGGCAAATCTACTAAATTTTACATTTTGTATACCTGCTATACACTTGTAAAACTTTTGCCTGTATGCTGATCATTTAAAGGTGACTCAATATTTGGTTTAGATTTTGCATTAAGGATTACATCCATTAAAATTGTATATTAGTTTCTTGGTCAAAGATCTACCATTTTTGAAAATTGTGTAATCTGTAAGGTCATTGGCAAAAAGAAACTGCATATATGAACTGTATTCTAGTTGATTAAAGTTATTTTTCATGAGGACAATGATTAACAATTTTGAAAGCAATAAATATGTATATATGAAAGCCATATATACATATAAAATTAAACAAATGAATAAACGCATAGTGAGCAATGGGAACCAGGTTTATCACTGTTGAATTGAGAGGTTACAGATAAGAATGGAGGAAAGATAAGGCTATTTCACATGTTTTGAGATTAGAGTTGGATAACTTAGTATGAACTCGTGTTTAGCCTAATATAGATATAGATGGAAGCTATATCTAAATATTTATAGGCATGTAGATATGAATACTGGAGAAGGAAATGGCAACCCACTCCAGTGTTCTTGCCTGGAGAATTCCAGGGATGGGGGAGCCTGGTAGGCTGCCGTCTATGGGGTTGCACATTGTCGGACACAACTGAAGCAACTTAGCAGCAGCAGCAGCAGATATGAATATGTTTGTATATCCACATATATTTCTTTGCTCTACCACCTGAGAGTCCCTAGAAATAAGAACACTCCAGTAGCAGTAAGTACACCTAGCTCTCAGATCTTGGTTTCTAATATCGTTCTTTAATATAAGAAAGCAAGACTTCTTGAAGAAATAGTTGATTCTAGGACTGGGGAAGGAAATAAATAAGGGTGGGACTGAAGCATTGTTTAGTACCAAGGGAAAAGAGCCAATAAATACTCAATGAAAATACAATAGTGTTATATAAAAGAAACGTGAGATTCAACTGAGAAAACTCCCAAAAGATAAAGCTTGAAAAATCTGAATGACAAAATAAAAAACACAATATTGTTTTATAATCCAAAGAATAAAATAAGTAGCCATAAGGACATTTTGATATAAATAAATCATTGATTTAATATGAAGAATAAGCAAATCTGTGCAGAAGAATTCCAAGTTATTATGTAGAGGTACTCCATCCTCAAGGAAAGGAAGAATAACTCCGTACTCCTAAGTCTGTGCCTCTTATAGTTGCTTCCTTCCAAATATACACTACAAAGAGAAGGGTAATAACAAACAAATGAGACCTCAAACACTTTATAGTATGAAAACTGTCCTGCAGAACCTCATCTAAGTGTTCAGGGTTGACACCAACAGTGATAAAATATGTTGACAATATGCATCCTTGATGTGAATTGATAGGAATGGCTTTTTATCTCTGTCTCCCTCCAAAAAAAACCATGCATATCTGAGTGCTAAGTTGCTTCAAGATTGTATGACTCTTTGCGATCCTATAGAACTGTAACCTGCAAGGCCCCTTTGTCCATGAGATTCTCTAGGCAAGAATACTGGAGTGGGTTGCCACGCCCTCCTCCAGGGGATCTTCCCAACCCAGGGATTGAACCTGGGTGTCTTAGGTCTCCTGCACTGGTAGAGGGGTCCTTGCCACTAGCGCCACCTAGGACGGCCACCCCCCCTCCCTCAAAATAAAATCCTGTAAGCCTTGCCTAATCATGAGAAAAACATCAGACAAATTCCAATAGAGGACCATTGCACAGAATGCTTAACCAAAACACCACAAAACCGTCAAAGTCACTAAAAACTGAGAAATTCTGAAAATCTGTTATAGCTAAGAAGAGACATGATAACTATGTGCAATATTTTCTGGAATGAAAAGACAATAGGCAAAAACTATGAAAAACTGAAGAAATCATGTACTTTAACTTACAATAAGCTAGCAATATTGGTTCATTGGTTTATTAACTATGACAACTGTACCATACTAAAGTATGATGTTTGTAACAGGATATGCTGTGTGTTGGTTTGTGGAAATTCTCTGCACCATCTTTTCCACAGATTTTCTGTAAATCAAAAGCTGTACTAAAGTTAATAGTTTATTTTAAAATCTACATTAAAATAAAAATAAAAGTCCAATATACTTTCATAGAACTATTTCAATGGCAAATCAGTTTTGATTTACATAGCTCCTACCTACAGCAAATTTTGAAAGTGGCATTCATGTAGCATTAAGAATGATTTATTCTGTAACTCCTAACAAACAATGTACTCTTTAACGAAGCTTACAATCACCTTCCGAAAAGAAAATACATAAAGGAAAATTTTGATATTATAATTTTTATTATACAATTCAGATCCCAGTGTTAGAAATCTAATGTTTCATTAATGTTTTAATCATTTATGAAACCATAATATCACTTATTAATAATATAAGGTTTAGATATAATGTTTAAAAGAAATGCACTTTTGTTCCACAAGAAATGGAAGTTATGCTTTTATGGTGAAATATATCATACAGAGAGTATATACCATTTATATATAGTATAAACAATAATAATCATAATCATAAAATGTGCCTGCATCCTTAGTCTCAAGATTAAAAAAGTAGAAAACTTTTAGCTCCTTTGCAACTTTTTCTATGATTAAANTCTTATACACATCTTGCTTTTATGGTGAAATATATCATACAGAGAGTATATACCATTTATATATAGTATAAACAATAATAATCATAATCATAAAATGTGCCTGCATCCTTAGTCTCAAGATTAAAAAAGTAGAAAACTTTTAGCTCCTTTGCAACTTTTTCTATGATTAAATTTCTACTATCTTAACTTTTGTGTTAATCATTGCCTTTGACTTTCTTTTAATTTCTATCTGTCATCAAGTATACCTCAAAACACATAGTTCAGTTTTGTAAAACGAAGTTCCGAGCGTGTACCTCCCTATTCAAAGAAAGTTTAATATTGTCAGTATTGGTTGGAGGCTTCTGTGCTAAGTCACTTCACTTGTGTCTGACTCTTTGTGACCCCATGGACTGCAGTCTGCCAGGCTCCTCTCTTAGTGGGATTCTCCAGGCAAGAAGAATGCGTTGGAAGGCAGGTTCTTTACCACTAGTGCCACCTGCAAGGCTTCTAGGAATAATTAATCGTATAGTCTTTGTTATTCTAGCTAGTTTCATTTTTCCTAAATGGTTATAGGAGTCCTGTCTGGATGTCAGTGGCAAAAGCATGAGTTATCTGAGACAGTGCTCATCACAGTTGACCTATGTGTCAGGACTGCAGAGAGGATTATGGGCTAGACGACCAGTAGGAGTCTGGTCCATGGGAATTATCTAGCTTCTGTTTTCTGCCCTCTAACCTCCTCCTGAGTTATCCTCAACTCTCGGGAGAAACCAAACCAGCAGACAAATAATCAACCCATGATAAAGACAATCAAGCATCGAAAAGAACCTCTATGCAAAGTTTCCTAGAAAAGAGTATTTTATAGCCTCAGGGATAAGGAGGCTAGGAGAAGTGAGGGAAGTCACTTGGTGCCATGACTGTGGAAGAGGTATGGAGACTTAAACATTTCTCAAACAGTTTTCCGCCAATCTTTATTTTAACCTCATCCACTCCATTTGTATTTCCAAAGGCACACAGTGTGTGAATTCCTCATCATCTTGTGGATATTTACTCTGTTGAAATGTCCTCTTGTGCTGGGTATGGATTTAACCTTCTTAGCTGGAGTAAATCAGTCCTTATTCAACTGTCTGTTTTGCAGAATGAAAAATATTTGCTATTTTTTCTTTTCTCCCCTGTCTAATGATACACACAAACACACACAATTTTGACTCAGTCACTTGATAGTACTGTTTATGGGATGTCAGGTAAAAACTAAACTAAAGATGCATACATACATATATATATATATATATATATATATATATATANAGTCATGTATGGATGTGAGAGTTGGACTGTGAAGAAGGCTGAGCGCCGAAGAATTGATGCTTTTGAACTGTGGTGTTGAAGAAGACTCTTGAGAGTCCCCTGGACTGCAAGGAGATCCAACCAGTCCATTCTGAAGGAGATCAACCCTGGGATTTCTTTGGAAGGAATGATGCTGAAGCTGAAACTCCAATACTTTGGCCACCTCATGAGAAGAGTTGACTCATTGGAAAAGACTCTGATGCTGGGAGGGAAAGGGGGCAGGAGGAGAAGGGGACGACAGAGGATGAGATGGCTGGATGGCATCACGGACTCGATGGACGCGAGTCTGAGTGAACTCCGAGAGATGGTGATGAACAGGGAGGCCTGGCGTGCTGCAATTCATGGGGTCGCAAAGAGTCGGACACGACTGAGCGACTGAACTGAAATAAAAAATTTGGAAAAAGTTATTACTACCCATTAGATAACATCTTCTTTTTGGAAATATATTATCTGACTTCTGTCACTTGGTTATAGGACCACCTTATCCTGAATTCCCACATGTTGTACCATTTATTTTTCTTCTATGAGCAGGAGAGAATGGTAAGTGAGCACATAATTTTGACACTGTGGTAAACACAGTGGCAGAGGTACGCACTGAACGCTATCTATAAGGAGGAAAATGGCCAGACTGAAGTCATTGGTGTCAGGGAAGAGGCAAGGACAGATTAAGTCTTAAGGCATTAGTAGAAGGCAGGCAGGCAAGAAAAGAAAGTACCTTCCAGAGAGAAGAAATTAAACAATAGCAAAAGAGCCTTACTCACATGTCTGGGCTACTTAGAAGAGAACTGATGAAATATAAAGTAGGGAGTGGAAAGAGATTATGCTAGAGAAATCTGTAAGGGACAGATTAAGAAGACTTTATGTCCCATACTGTGGAGGGCAGTCTTCTCACAAAGATAGAGTGAGTTATTAAAAAGTTTTAAGCACTGAGGTGCAATAATTAAAATTGCAAATTATATGCATCACCCTGGAGTCAGAGTAAAGGATGGCTTCCTGCATCTTTTCATTGTACAACTTTGAACCATTTTTATCTCTTCATAAATGAACCTGTAACTTTCCATTACCAGTTACTTCTTATGATAAAACACATTTTCTCTTCAAAGTATCACTTTGGGCTTAGTTCAGTGAGCATTTGAACTGCAACCCATAATGTATATATATTCTGAGACCAGAAATTATCAATGTCTGAAATCTTGCTATTAATTATTAAACTGGTCAGTGCAATTATTGAAAGATGATGGCCAAGCGGTTAATATCCAAAGTAGGAGGTTGGGGAAGAGAGAGAAAGAGAGAGAGAGAGAGAGAACTAACAATTCTGGAAGGTAGAAGTCTTAATATAGTTTAGCTCTATCAGTAATAGCAAAACACTGTATTTCTCTCTTGTTTTTAATATTTTAAGCAAGAAATTTCCATTATTATTTATGTAGCTTTATAACAAACTGTCACCCAAATTAGTAGTGAGATATGTTACATGACATTTTGTAGGTTGACTGTGCTTAGCTAGGTTCTTCTGTTCCACATTATGTTGGTTGAGACCACACATGCCTCCTTCTCGGGAACTCAGCTGAGGCTGAACAGAGTGGGTGGCTTCACCCATTGGTGAGCTTTCACCCTCGATGGTAGCAAAGAGAATGGCTGGGGACTTCCATGTGGAAGCTTTTCTCCCCACAGGGTTGGCACTGGGACTCACCCACTCAGTAATATACCTTGAAATTCTCTACATGAAGTCTAGTTCCCAAGAGGATGAAAACAGAAGTTTCCTTGGCCTAGAAACTACATTGTGTCACTTCTACAGAATCCATTGTTTATAAGAAAATTACACAGAAATCTCATATTCAAAGGGTGGAGAAATAAATTTTATCTTTTGATGGCAAAAGCCGCCTATGTGTATAAAGGAGATTGAAGGCAGCAATATATGGAAATAATCTGTCATACTGCCCCTTTAAAATTATGAGAAAATGAAAAAAATATTTCTGATAGATATCAATGCAATCAACATATATAACTAAAGAATCTCAAGTTTCACAGGAAAATGCCTTTATCATTTCATACAAGTTTTGTTACCAAATATTACCTGTTAGATTTTCTAAGACAGTTTGGTTTACATATGATCTACAACACAGAGTGCCATACATTTCTGAATTTCTTTTTTGGTAAGAACAATATATTTTTCACCTATTAGCTTTATGTTTAATCAACATAGGTTGTGCAAAAAATTAGTTGATTAAATAAACATTTCTCATTTACATGACAAATATCAAATATGTACATTTCTAGCATTCAGATGTACTCTTTTTTTGGAAATCAAAATGTCACCCTTAAGAGAAAAAAAAAAAACACTAAAAGAGGTTAATAGCAATTATAAATTTACAGCTTACTACACACTGTTCAAACTAATACAGATACAGCACCATTTACAGTTAGAAACTGTGGCCAAAGGAATTATTCTGCTCTGCATGGAACTGGGTTTATTTAATCATTGTTGCTTCCACTAGAAAAGTGGAGCAGTTTTTCTTTAAGACAGAGTTAAAAGTTTTGCAGCTAATTTATTTTAATAAGTATTCTTACTGAAGGATCCAAAAAAAGGTGAGGGAGGGGGCATGTTAAACTGTAATGAAGCACTGGGAAAGAAAGCATGACTTAATTATTTTTCTAGGGTGGATAATGAATAAATTAGCCACACTGCCAGCTTGCCATTTGTATGGAATTTATTACTTTTTCCTTTAAGAACCATATCATGACAAAGTCAATTTTTCTCCTGACTGCAAACTGATTGATGGGACAATGTCTGTCTGTGAAAGACTTCCTCTTCATCATTGTTTTGGCAATGTTGATATCATAAAGAGTGCCTGAAGTTTTCTTGAGTTCTGCTTTCCTACAAATTATAAACAACAAGTATGTTAACACTGTTTTTACAAGCTGTCTAATCATGTAAATTACAAAATGAGTAACTTATCATATGACCAAGAGTATATATGATTTTGGGAGGCTCTTACTGTTTTTCTTGGAAGATTACACAGCTATGCTGGAAAACTGATACCTCCATTGAGACTAGACATGAGTGAGTTATATTGGGTGTTAGTTTTTTTTTTTTTTATGTGAAATGTAACAAATCAAGTTTTTAAACTGGAGAAGTTGATTTACAATTTTTTAATCATTTTGGATCATGTTAGTGACTGCGATTCAAGGGGTCGCAAAGAGTTGGACAGGACTGAGCGACTGAACTGAACTAAACTGAACTAGTGATCTATCGTGCTAGTGACCTATACATTGAAAAATGATCATGATTTCCTCTCGGAATCACTAAAATATTCTGTATTTTTAAGTTAAAAATGGTTGCATGTTTAATTAAGTAAATGTTTCTGTATATTAAATATGTTTTTCTTAAATAGATTTAACCTTGCTGCCTGCTTATACCTAAGATATCAGCTTCTGAATTGGGTTGGGGGGAAGGTACAACATAACACTGAAATAGCACATGGAAAATAAAAATAACTGCTAATCCTAACTCAGCATTGCAAAATGCAGTACCACAAAATTTATTTACTTATTTTTGCCACGTGGGATCTTAGCTCCCCAACCAGGGATCAAACCCATGGCCCCTGCATTGTGAGCATAGAACCTTAACCATGGGATTGACAAGTCCCCCAAGAAATATTTTTAAGCACTCGAAGTTCTTGGTGGTTAAGTATCTTCTAGGAAGGAAGATAACCCTGTCCTTCTTGGTCTGTTTGTTTCAACTATCTCTTCAGTTCAGTTGCTCAGTCGTGTTTGACTCTTTGCAATCCCATGGATGCAGTATGCCCTTTTAATTAATTAAAGAGGACTCTAAATGCTTGGCTCTTTAGAAAGTGAACTTCTTTACGTACAAACTAATTATGATTATGCAATAGGTGAAAGCCAATCCTTTGTTAAAACTCTTTTACATAAATGTGTCCTGCTAATTTGATTCAGTTGTGTTTGACTCTTTGCAACCCCATGGAGTGCAACCCCACCGAGCTCCTCTGTCCATGGGATTCTCCAGGCAAGAATACTGGAATGGGTTGCCATACACTTCTCCATTTACATAACATGAGTTCACATTAAATTTAAGAAATACAAATCTTTTAATCCCCACAGTTGTGTGAATCTTTTGAGCAAATTTCTTGTAATAAGTATTTTCATAAAATATATATTGACAAAGTATAAATTTCAAGGTCAATGTTTTACAATGAAATGCATATTTTATGTGCATATTCCATAATTAATTGCATTGTTAGAATACATTTTTACTCTGCCATAGATAAGTCAGTGAAGGCCTTTTGAATGTAAAATGCAGTTGCATATATAGGCACCATTAGATAATATGCAAACCATATACATACAATAGCACACATAAAAGTACATCTTGAAACTTTGTTACCTATGTCTATTCCAGTTTGTATATTTTGCTTTGTATTAACAGCAGAAACTAATATCCTTGCTTTAATTGAATACTATAAACAGAAACACACTTCCCTGATAATTTTGCCTTCAAAGTAATAATTTTAAGTGACATAGAAATGTAATATTCTATTTGAAAAGAGCGGTCTCTACTGATATGAGAAGCTTTTACTAAAAACGTACAGTGATGAGAAAAAGAAGCAAGGGACATTTTTAGTTTGTGTCTGTCATTGAGAATTAGACAAAGACTGGCAATGTCACTAGTACTTCAAACCAACTCAGTAACTGAATCAATGAGTATAGTTTATGAGTATCTCCACCTGAGAATCTGTACCACTTTCCAAGAATTAAAAAGTCTTTTCTCCTGGGTTAGAAATAATTTTTTGATCTCTGATTTTTCCTTCAGCCCCAACAATCCAGTTCAACCCTGAGTATCTGAAATGCTCAAAAGGTCAGGTTGATTCAAAGATATTTTATTGGATTCCAGTTCTGGGGGTAGTTTTTTTTTTTTTTNATGTATGAAAGTGAAAAGTGAAAGTGAAGTCGCTCAGTCGTGTTTGACTCTTAGCGACCCCATGGACTGCTGCTCACCAGGCTCCTTCATCCATGGGATTTTCCAGGCAAGAGTACTGGAGTGGGGTGCCAATGCCTTCTCCATATGAACAACTACGTGTTAACAAATTAGATAAACTGGATGCAATGACAAAATTCCTAGAAAGATAACAACTATTACATTAAAGAAGATATAGGTATTCTGAATACAATTCCAACATCGATTCATGTTGATGTATGGCAAACCAATACAATATTGTAAAGTAACTAGCCTCCAGTTAAAATAAATAAATTTATATTAAAAAATAAAAATAGTTTCAATAAGGACACATCCTGGACCAAATAATTTCAATGGTGATATTGATGAAACATTTCAAAAATAAATAGGAAAACATTCACAATTTCTTTCAAAATGTAGAAGAAAAGGAAACACTTTACTCATTCTATGAGATCACTTCTGTGCTGATAAGAAAACTATATAGACACAACAAGAAAACTGCAAAACAATACTCCTTATAAATGTGTACATAAATGTTATCAACATATTGCTGTAAAAATGAATCTAGCAATAATTAAAAATGGAACATAGCCAAGTGCAATTACTCCAGGCTTCCAAGATTCGCTTAACATAAAAAAATCAAATGACATAATATTTTATATTTATAAAATAAAGGTCAAAAGTAACACACGATCACCTCAGCAGACACAGGAAAAAAAATAAAATTAGAGAATCCAACAGCTTTTCATGATTTAAAAAAAACACACACATACACAAAAAACAGCCCTCTGCAGGTGCATCTCTGCACCCTAGGCCGGGGGCTGAGAGCTTAGCCCAAAAGTGCTTTGATATTTTTACATTTGGCCTATGAATTCTAGACCTGACCTTAAGTGTACAAAAGCTATCTTTTAGGGTAGGCTATTCCAGTTAAGTAGACAGGTGGTGGGGGTTGTTTAGTTGCTGTGTCCTGTCTGACTTTTTGTGACCCCAAGGACTACAGCCCGCTGGGCTCCTCTGTTCATGGGATTCTCCAGGCAAGAATACTGGAGTAGGTGGCCATTTCCTCCTTCAGGAGATCCGGCCCACGGATTGAACCTGTGCCTCCTGTTTGGTGGGCGGATTTTTTTTACCTGTGCCACCAAGGAAGCCCAAGTAGATGAGTCGTATACTTCAAAGTCAATATGCCAAGTATGGATCAGACTTGTTTTCGTCAAATACTGTATTGGGGAAACTATTACACTTTCAATATTTTCATAAAATTTACTAGTAGTCAGTAAGCACAGTTTTGCAAGGCTGCAAAAGGACTTGTGAATAGAGTAAGGATTTTCATTCTCCCTGGTAAAGTAAAGCAGAAAGCACTTGCATAGTATATATATATATAAGTAAATAGAGCCATCCAGTTAAAGTCCATATTTTATTAGGTCCAACCACATGAAAAAACTGTTTACAAGCAAAATGATCAAATATTAGCAATTTCATAAGATTCAATTTAATAAATAATGGATAAGTACATGTGCTAACATAGTTTATAGGTATTTTGGTAATTCTAGTAAAATCACTGCAGATGGTGATTGCACCCATGAAATTAAAAGATGCTTACTCCTTGGAAGAAAAGTTATGNGTACTTCCTTCTACTGTGTGCACTGGAGCCCAGTCACCAATCAAGATTTAAAGAATATAAGATTTTACCAAATTGAGAACTCAAATTTTGGCAGCCAACAACAACAACAAAAGACCTCATAATTTGTTGACACTTGAGCTATAACCTAGATGTAGGAAAAGACTGCCCTTCAGAGATTAGAAATAAGTGTAAGGAATGACAAAGGCAGGAATGAGATTGAAGCATTCAACAACAAAAGTGGAGACCAGAGTTTATAGAACAACATATTATGTACACTATCTTTGAGATAATCATATTATAGGAAATCCTTCTATATTTAACACTTAAAGAGTATTTTAAATAAAAAGTATTTATTATGTATATTATTATTTCCTTATATAAATATAATTAAAGCTTTTTTAATTTTGAATCAATTGCAATCATCTATTTGTTTTTAGTTTTGCTAGATAAGCATGGTAATAGGCATTAATTTTTTATATTAAATTCTTTGTTTTAAAATACTTTTCGATTTTATTCCCTATTATTTTGTTCATACATTAAAATCTAGTCAAAAGAAAGAACAAACTTTATGTTTCTGCCGTATCATTTTTTTAAGGATAATTAAAATGAGCTTGGATTTATAAACTATTTTGAAAATATTTTCTTTTTTTGTAATCTGGAGCAAATTCTGTAGAATGGGTTACACACACACACATATATATGTATGTATATACCTATATGTTTAATTTGAAAATTATTTCTCATAAAACTATGTGCAGTTTCCATAATCTAATTCATATGTTTCATTGACTACTGACTGGGAATGATTGACAGGTATGAGCTCTAGTGACACCTTCCTACATCCCCCCAGGCAGACCTTAAGGGAGCTTCAAGTAGCTATAGGAGTTACAGCGTAAGTTTGGGGACCTCCAAACTTTCTCTGCTTTTAGTAGTACTATTATCACTATTGTGTCAGGACTTAGTTTTCAGAAATGGCCATAAGTCTTGCTTGACCTGGATCTATTGACTTACTTAACTGAGGTCTTTCAGAGTATTGCTGCCAGTTAGATGAGAATGCTCATAACTGATTCCAAAGTAATTGCATATTTGATTAATTGTTTCCTTCATTGACTGATGCACTCATTCAGCAATAATTCATGAGGTTTCTTTCTGTTCCATGAGTACAGCCATGGAGTCTGTTTCAGATTGATTTCTGACCCAAATGCTTACTAGTTCTGTACCCTTGGGAAAATTACTTAAGTTCAGTGGGTCTCAATTTCTACATCACAAAATGAAGATAAAAACATCAAACTCATAGAGCTTTGCTTTAATTTTATAGCAATTGATATAGCAATTTTATAGCAATATGATAAATTACATTTCTTTTGGCATATAGTTATAGAAAATTTAGTACATTAAAACTACTGTAAAAACTAGACTACAGATCAGTCCCATAATTTCCATTCTCTCTGTTATCTATTTATATTCATACCTTACCCTCACAATGAACTCCTGACAACCACCAATCTTTTTCATAACCTTATATTTTTGAAAACATTATACAAAAGTCCAAATGAAATGATGCAACTTATAAATTTTTGAGACAGGCTTTTGCACTTAGGATAATCTTTGAGGTCCATATAGTCTGTTTTGTACATCAATTATTCTTTCTTTTTTACAGATGAATAGTATTCCATTGTTTAGATGCACAACTATTTTTTAAAAGCATATATACTATTATGTAAGAAACGAGGCACCAGTCTATGTTCGATGCAGGATGCAGGATGCTTCGGGCTGGTGTACGGGGATGATCCAGAGAGACGTTGTGGGGTGGGAGGTGGGAGGGGGATTCAGGATTGGGAGCTTGTGTACACCTGTGGTGGATTCATGTCGATGTATGGCAAAGCCAATAGAGTATTGTAAAGTAAAATTTAAAAAATAAATTAATTAATTAAAAAAAATCCTTTAGCTCATTGAAGGACATTTTTTTAATTCCCATCTATATCTAAGAAAGAGATGAATGAATTATATTGATGGCCCAAACTGCTTCCAGAGAGGCTGTCCCATTTTATATTTCCACCAGGAATGGATGGGAGTTGATTTCCATTCTCCTTGCCTTGATNCTTTAGCTCATTGAAGGACATTTTTTTAATTCCCATCTATATCTAAGAAAGAGATGAATGAATTATATTGATGGCCCAAACTGCTTCCAGAGAGGCTGTCCCATTTTATATTTCCACCAGGAATGGATGGGAGTTGATTTCCATTCTCCTTGCCTTGATAGTGACATTATCTTTTTTAGGCATTTTAATAAATATAGTGACAATTCATCATGGTTTAGTTCACATTGATCTAGTGGCTAATAATGCAGAATATCTTTACATGTATTTGTTCATTATCTGTATATTTCTTTTTGTGAATTGTTCGTTCAAGTCTCTTGCTTATTTTTAGTTGAATTATTCAATATTTTACTGTGAATTTGTTTTTAATAAATAATCTTTAATTTTGTGAGAAGTTTTAGATTCACTGGTGGTTCAGTCATTAAAGAGTCTGCCTGCAATGTGGGAGACCTGGGTTTGATCCCTGGGTTGGGAAGATCCCCTGGAGAAGGAAATGGNAATATTTTACTGTGAATTTGTTTTTAATAAATAATCTTTAATTTTGTGAGAAGTTTTAGATTCACTGGTGGTTCAGTCATTAAAGAGTCTGCCTGCAATGTGGGAGACCTGGGTTTGATCCCTGGGTTGGGAAGATCCCCTGGAGAAGGAAATGGCAACCCACTACAGTATTCTTGCCTGGAGAATTCCTATAGACAGAGGAGCCTGCTGGACTACAGTCCATGGGGTCACAAAGAGTCAGACGTGACTAAGTAACTAACTTTCCCTAACTTTTCCTTTTTTTTTAAGATTCACAGAAAATTTGAATGGAAAATACAGAGTTCCCAAATACCACACATCCTTATACATACACAGCCTCTTCCACTGTCACTGATCCCTATGACAATAGTACATTTATTACATTTAGTGAACCTACATAGACACAGCCTAATCCCCAAAGTCTGTAATTTACCTTAAGCTTCATTTAAGTTTTCTCCATGTCTTTTCATGGCTTGATAACCCATTTCTTTTTTTAATGCCAAATAATATTTTAGTTACTAGATGAACCACAGTTTATTTATCCACTCACCTACTGAAGGAAATCATGGTTGCTTCCAAGTTTTGGCAGTTATAAACAAAGCTGCCATAAAGAGACATGTGCATTTTTGTGTGAATGTAAGTTTTCCATTCTTTTGGACAACTACCCAAAAGATCATATGGTAACAGTATGATTAAATTTGTGAGAACCTCCAAACTATCTTCCTAAGTGGCTGTACGATGGCACATTGTACATTCCCACTGCTGCTGCTGCTGCTAAGTCACTTCAGTCGTGTCCAACTCTGTGTGACCCCATAGACGGCAGCCCNGATTAAATTTGTGAGAACCTCCAAACTATCTTCCTAAGTGGCTGTACGATGGCACATTGTACATTCCCACTGCTGCTGCTGCTGCTAAGTCACTTCAGTCGTGTCCAACTCTGTGTGACCCCATAGACGGCAGCCCATTAGTCTCCCCTGTCCCTGGGATTCTCCATTCCCACTAGCAATGGATAAAATCTTCTGTTCCTTCACTTTATCACAAGAAGTTGAGGTTGTCAGTGTTTGGATCTGTTAATTTAATAGGTATATAGAAGCTTTTCATTGTTGTTTTTATTTGCAATTTCACAGTAACACACCATGTTGAACATCTTTCTCATAGTTGTAGTTATCACCCATGTATCTTCTTTTGTGTAGTGTCTGTTAAAGTCTTTGCCTTATTTTTAATAGGGGTTTGCTTTCTTATTGCTGAGTTTTAGAGTATTTTGTATACTCAGGACAACAATCTTTTATAAACTATATCTTTTGTAAATGTTTTCTGCAAATCTGTGATTGTCTTCTCATTCTCTTATCATTATCTTTCTTATAGGTTTTTAATTTTAATGAAGTATAGCTTATCAATTGTTTCTTTCATGGATTGAGTGTGCCCTTGGAATTGTATCTGTCAATTACTGCTGAATTTTGAAATTTCCTTATATATGCAGATAATAGATTAATTGTAGATTGTGTAATTTGTAAATGTTTCTCCCCTTTCTAAAGCTTGTCTTTTCATTCTTTTAAGAGTGCCATTCTCAGAGTAAAATTTTTCATTTTAATGAAGGCCAATTTATCAATATTTTATTTTGTAAATCATGATTCTAGTGTCATATGTAGATTTTTGTCCTTTTAAAAAATTTTTACATCTTACATTTAAATTTATAATTCATTAGATTTAATTTTTTTAAAGGTTGTGAGAATTGGGTTGAGGTTCNTAGTAATGATGACCCTGTATGTGAGACAACAAAAGGACACAGACATAGAGAATGGACTTTTGGCCTCAGTATTTTTTTAGAAAAATCATTTATCAGTATTTTTTAATATTTTTCAGAATGAAGATTCTACAAATACTGCATGATCCAATGAATGTTGGCAATTTGATGTCTGGTTCATCTGCCTCTTCAAAATTCAGGTTGTATATCTGGAATTTCTTGTTCAAATACTGCTGAAACCTAGCTTGAAGGATTTTGATCATAACCTTGCTAGCATGTGAAATGAGAGCAGTTGTACTGTAGTTTGAACATTCTTTGACCTGTTCAGTTGGGATTGGAATGAAAATTGAACTTTTTCAGTCCTATGGCCACTGCTGAGTTTTCCAAATTTGCTAACATATTGAGTGTGGCATTTCAACAGCATCATCTTTTAAGATTTTAAATAACTCAGCTGAAATACCCTCACCTCTATTTGTTTTGTTTGTTATAATACTTCCTAAGGCCCACTTGACTTCACACTCCAAGACATCTGGCTCTAGGTGAGCAGCGTATCATCAGGATTATCCAGGTAATTAAGATCTTTTTTGTATAGCTTTTCTGTATATTCTTGCCACCTCCTCTTAATCTCTTCTGCTAGATCTTTACAGTTTCTGTCCTTTATTCTGCCCATCCTTGCATGAAATGTTCCTCTGATATTTCCAATTTCTTGAAGAGATCTCTGATCTTTCCCATTCTATCGTCCTCTATTTCTTTGTATGGTTCATTGAAGAAGACCTTCTTATCTCTCCTTGCTATTCTCTAGAATGCTGCGTTCAGTTAGGTATATTTTTTTTTCCTTTCTCCCTTGCCTTTCATTTCTTTCCTTTCCTCAGCTATTTATAAAGCCTCCTCAGACAATCACTTTGCCTCTTGCATTTCTTTTTGTTTGGTATGGATTTTGTCTTTGCTTCCTGTACAATGTTCAAACTTCTATCCACAGTTCCTCAGGCATTCTGTCTATCAGATATAATCCCTTGAATCTATTCATTACCTCCACTATATAACTGTAAAATAATTGATTTAGGTCATACTTGAATGGCCTAGTTGTTCTCCCTACTTTCTTCAATTTAAGCCTGAATTTTGCAATTAAGTTGCAATAAAGAGCTCATGATTTGAGCCATTCTCAGCTCCAGTTCTCCAGTTCTATTTTTTTTTTTTTTTTTAGAAANATACTTGAATGGCCTAGTTGTTCTCCCTACTTTCTTCAATTTAAGCCTGAATTTTGCAATTAAGTTGCAATAAAGAGCTCATGATTTGAGCCATTCTCAGCTCCAGTTCTCCAGTTCTATTTTTTTTTTTTTTTTTTAGAGGCTGTGTAGAGCTTCTCCATCAAATAACAAAATCAATCTGATTTCATTATTGACCATCTGGTGATGTCCATGTGTAGAGTTAGCTCTTGTGTTGTTGGAAAAGAGTATTTGCTATGACCTGCATGTTCTCTTCAGAGAAGGCAATGGCAACCCACTCCAGTACTCCTGCCTGGGGAACCCCATGGATGGAGGAGCCTGGTGGGCTGCAGTCCATGGGGTCACTAAGAGTCAGACACGACTGAGAGATTTCACTTTCACTTTTCACCGTCATGCACTGGAGAAGGAAATGGCAAGCCACTCCAGTGTTCTTGCCTGGAGAATCCCAGGGGCAGAGGAGGCGGTTGGGCTTCTGTCTATGGGGTCGCACAGAGTCAGACATGACTGACGTGACTTAGTGGCAGCAGCAGCAGCAGCATGTTCTCTTGACAAAACTCTGTTAACCTTTGTCCTGCTTCATTTGTACTCCAAAGCCAAACTTGCGTGTTACTCAAGGTACTGCTTGATTTTCCTCCTCCTGCATTAGCTATGATTAAAAAAAAAAAAAGAGAGATATTTTGGTGTTAGTCCTAGAAGATATAATATGTCATCATAGAACTGGTCAACTTTAGCCTCTTAGGCATTATTCATTTGAGCAAAGATGTGGATTATCGTGATTTTGAATTGTTTGCCTTGGAAATGAAATGGGAGCAGTCTGTTGCTTTTTAGGTTGCACCCAAATACTGCATTTCAGACTCTTACTGTCTATGAGGGCTATTCCATTTCTTCTGTGGAATTCTTGTCCACAGAAGTAGATAAAATTGTCATCTGAATTAATTTTTCCCATTCTTGTCTATTTTAGCTCACTGCTTCCTAAGATGTTGATGTTCAACCTGTCACCTCCTGCTTGACCACATCTGATTTACTTTGATTCATGGACCTAAAATTTCAGGCTCCCATACAACATTGTTCTTTATAGCATCAGACTTCACTTTCACCACCAGACAGATTCACATATGAGCATTATTTCCACTTGGACCAGCCACTTCATTCTTCCTGGAGCTAATAGTCTTCTGCTCTTCCTTAGTAGCAGGTTGGACACTTTCAGACATCGATGGTGAGCTTCTCATCTTCCTGTGTCATATCTATTTGCCTTTTCATACAGCTCATGAGGCTCTTGGTAAGAACACTAGAGTGCATTGCTATTTCCTCCTCCAGTGAACCATATTTTGTCAGAACTCTTCACTATGACCCATCCATCTTGGGTGTCCTTGCACAGTATGGTTTGTAGGTTCATTGAGTTATGCAAGCCTCTTTGCCAAGATGTGACTGTGGTCCCTGAGGGGGTAGTTTCATAGGTACATTTATTGGAGATGATACAAAGAGAAGCATGCTTACACCTTTTTTGTTGTTGTTATTCATTCGCTCTGTCATGTCCGATTCTTTGTGACCCCATGGAATGAACTGCAGAACACCAGGCTTCCCTGTCCTTAGCTTGCTCAAACTCATGTCCATTAAGTCAGTGATACCATCCAACCATCTCATCCTCTGCCCTACTCCAGCCTTCAATCTTTCCCAGCATCAGGGTCATTTCTATTGAGGCAGGTCTTTGCATCAGGTGGCCAAAGGATTGGAGCATCAGCATCGGTCCTTCTAATGAATATTAAGGATTGATTTCCTTTTAGATTGACCCGTTTGATCTTCTTGCAGTCCAAGGGACTCTCAAGAGTCTTCTCCAACATAGCAGTTCAAAAGCATCGATTCTTTNTCTATTTTAGCTCACTGCTTCCTAAGATGTTGATGTTCAACCTGTCACCTCCTGCTTGACCACATCTGATTTACTTTGATTCATGGACCTAAAATTTCAGGCTCCCATACAACATTGTTCTTTATAGCATCAGACTTCACTTTCACCACCAGACAGATTCACATATGAGCATTATTTCCACTTGGACCAGCCACTTCATTCTTCCTGGAGCTAATAGTCTTCTGCTCTTCCTTAGTAGCAGGTTGGACACTTTCAGACATCGATGGTGAGCTTCTCATCTTCCTGTGTCATATCTATTTGCCTTTTCATACAGCTCATGAGGCTCTTGGTAAGAACACTAGAGTGCATTGCTATTTCCTCCTCCAGTGAACCATATTTTGTCAGAACTCTTCACTATGACCCATCCATCTTGGGTGTCCTTGCACAGTATGGTTTGTAGGTTCATTGAGTTATGCAAGCCTCTTTGCCAAGATGTGACTGTGGTCCCTGAGGGGGTAGTTTCATAGGTACATTTATTGGAGATGATACAAAGAGAAGCATGCTTACACCTTTTTTGTTGTTGTTATTCATTCGCTCTGTCATGTCCGATTCTTTGTGACCCCATGGAATGAACTGCAGAACACCAGGCTTCCCTGTCCTTAGCTTGCTCAAACTCATGTCCATTAAGTCAGTGATACCATCCAACCATCTCATCCTCTGCCCTACTCCAGCCTTCAATCTTTCCCAGCATCAGGGTCATTTCTATTGAGGCAGGTCTTTGCATCAGGTGGCCAAAGGATTGGAGCATCAGCATCGGTCCTTCTAATGAATATTAAGGATTGATTTCCTTTTAGATTGACCCGTTTGATCTTCTTGCAGTCCAAGGGACTCTCAAGAGTCTTCTCCAACATAGCAGTTCAAAAGCATCGATTCTTTAGTGTTCAGCCTTCTTTATGGTCCAACTCTCACATCCATACATGACTACTGGAAAAACCATAGCTTTGACTATACAAGCCTTTGCTGACAAAGTAATGTCTCTGCTTTTAATACAATGTCTAGGTTTTTCATATCATTTCTTTCAAGGAGCAAGTGAATTTTAATATGTGGCTGAAATCACCATCTGCAGTGATTTTGGAGCCCAGGAAAATAAAGTCTGTCACTGTTTCTGTTGTTTCTCCCATCTATTTGTTATAAAGTGATGGGACCGGATGCCATGATCTTAGTTTTTTAAATGCTGAGATTTAAGTCTGCTTTTTCACTATTCTCTTTCACTTTCATCAGGAGGCTCTTTAGTTCCTCTTCATTTTTTTCCATAAGGGTGGTGTCATCTGCATATCTGGGGTTATTGATATTTCTCCTGGCAGCTTGTGGTTCATCCAGCCTGGTATTTCACATGATGTACTTTGCATATAAGTTAAATAGGCAGGATGACAATATACAGCCTTGACATACTCCTTTCTCAATTTGAAACCGGTCCATCATTCTATGTCCAGTTCTAGCTGTTGCTTCTTGACTTACATACAGGTTTCTCAGGAGACAGGTAATGTGGTCTGTTGCACAGGTAATTTGGTCACTTCCCATCTCCTAAAGAATTTTCCAGTTTGTTATGAGATCCACACAGTCAAAGATTTTAATATAATCAGTGAAGCAGATTTTTTTTTTTCTGGAATTCTGTTGCTATGATACAATGGATGTTGGCAATTTGATCTCTGGTTCCTCAACCTTTCCTAAACCAGGTTTGAACATCTGGAAGTTCTCATTCCATGCACTGTTGAAGCCTGGCTTGGTGTACTTTGAGCATTACTTTGCTAGCATGTGAAATGAGTGCAATTATGCAGTAGATTTGAATATCCTTTGGCATTGTCCTTTTTTAGAATTGGAATGAAAATTGACTTTTTCCAGCCCTGTGGCTATGGCTGAGTTTTCCATATTTTCTGGCATATTGAGTGCAGGACTTTAATAGAATCATCTTTTAAGATTTGAAATGGCTCAGTTGGAATTTCATCACATTCACTAGATTTGTTCTTAGTGGTGCTTCCTAAGGCCCACTTGACTTTACAGTCCAAGATGTCTGGCTCTCAGTGAGATAATACCATTGTGGTTATCTGGGATTTTAAGTCTATTTTGTCTAGTTCTTCTGTGTATTCTTGCAATCTGTTCTTAGTATCTTCTAATTAGTATCTTCTAATATACTAATTAGAATCTTCTAATATATTAATTAGTATCTTCTAATCCAGGTATTAAACTGATATTGTATTAGGGAATAATGCGTTAATACATAAGCATTCCTAAGAATTTTGCCTGAAATATAGTTAGGACTCAACAAATAGAAGTTATTGTCATCATTTTTATTATTTTCCAACACTGAGCTAATGCTAGGGTAAGTTCTCTGTCTTCATGACATTTAGAAGTTAGAAGAGACAGATATAATAAACACACACAAATAGTTATAATTTTTAAAAGTGTTATATAAGAAAAGTAGACAGTGAAGGGTTAGTGATAATCACATTCATGTGATTCACTATCTTTGAGAGTTGTAGTGTATATTTTGTTTATTCATGAAGCTATACACTCAGTGATCAAACAAGAAATCAAATTGCCACCATTTGCTGGATTATAGAGAAAGCAAGGGAATTTCAGAAAAAAACTGCTCTCTCTGTTTCATCAACTACACTAAAGCCTTTGACTGTGTAGATCATGACAACCTGGAAAGCTCCAAGAGAGATGGGAATACCAGAATATCTTACCTGTCTCCTGAGAAACCTGTATGTGGACCAAGAAGCAATAGTTAGGACCCTGTAAGGAAGAACTGATTGGTTCAAGATCGAGAAAGGAATACCAGAGAGATGTCTTCTTTCACCCTGTTTGCTTAACCTATACACTTAGCATACCATGAGAAATGCTAGGCTGGATGAGTTCCAAGCTGGAATCAAGATAGGTGGGAGAAACAACAACAACCTCAGATATGTGGATGATACCACTCTAATGGCAGAAAGGGAAGAGGAACTAAAAAGCCTTTTGATGTGGGCGAAGGAGGAGAGTGAAAGAACCGACTTAAGACTAAAAAGAAACCAAAAACTAAGATCATGGCGTTTGGCCACATTACAACATTGCAAGTAGAGGAGGAAAAGGTGGAAATAGTGACAGATTTCCTCTTCTTGGGCTTCAAAATCACCACGGATGGTGATTGCAGCCATGAAATCAGAAGATGACTGTTTCTTGGCAGGAAAGCAGTGACAAACCTAGATAGTGTTTTTCAGAGATATTACTGCCAATAAAGGTCTGTATAGTCAAGTGGTGTATGGTTGTGAGAGCTGGACTGTGAAGAATTCAGAACACCAAAAAAGTGATGCTTTCAAACTGTGGTGCTCGTGAAGATTCCTAAAAGTCCCTTAGACAGCAAGGAGATGAAACCACTCAATCTTAAAGAAGATCAACCTTGAATATTCAGCGGAAGTATTAATGATGAAACTGAAGCTCCAGTATTTTGACCCTCTAATCTGAACACATGACTCATTAGAAAAGTCTCTGATATAGGTAAAGATTGAGGGCAGAAGAAGAAGAGCGTGTCAGAGGATGAGATGGCTGGATGGCATCAGTGATGCGATGAACATGAATTTGGGCAAATCCAGGAGGTGGTGAAGGACAAGGAGGCCTGGCATGCTACAGTCCATGGGGTTGCAAAGAGCCGAACACTTCTAGGTGACTGAACAACAACAATACACTCAGTATATTATGAGTATATTTTGGAATTATAAGAAAGTCTCTGAGCAGTTTTATTTATAAGACATTTAACCTTTTTATTAATAACTAAATCCATGGCTTTGTTTTAATGTCTCCTCTCTATCAGTTTATTATTTTTTATTCTGGTTATCTTATTTTATTACACCACTTGATTCTCATCTTTTGCTATTATTTTATCAAGTGGCAAGATATGTTCCTGGAATGCAGCCAGCCCACCAATGTTGCCTACTGCCTCTCAGAGCTGGGCATGTTGCGAAGAGGGATAACAACAGGACCCCAAAGCAGCTGCTCTGTGGTGACCTCAAAAGGAAGGGCCCCATGCAAGTCAAGTAGAAGGGATGCTGCTAGCAGACAGAGAAGAGAAATTTCAGGATAGATCCTGACTACTGGACAGAAACAGCAGCAGAAATTAGGTCTCTTAGATGGGAATGATCTTAGTCTGAATAGCCAAATAGCACTGAAAAGCCAAAGAGAAATTCTTCATATGCATTGTAACCACGAATATGGGTTTTCAGTATTGCAAAATAGTAGGACAGAATATTTCAGCAGTTCATCTGCTGTAGTCCTTATTTTGCAGGCTGAATTTAAAATAAAAAGTATTTTAAATATGTTCAAGTCAGTGTTTCCTCAGGAAACCACGTCTCTTTCCTCTTAAGGCCTTTGGAAATGCTTATTACCTATTACCAAACTTATTACTCAGTTAAATTTTACATAATATTGACTTTGTAACTGAAAACTCACTTCCTCAGGGAAGATTTCCCTGAGTGACCTCCAGAGTCAGATATTTTGCTTTCATAGGTCCTTAAACTCTAAGTGGCACTTAAACCATGTCTATTTTGCTCACCATTGTATTTCCAGAGCCTGGCACTTCATAAATGCTTATTAAATAGTTAGCTAATAATGTAATTAGCTAAAATAACTACAGAGCACTCTGTAAACATTAAACACCCTGTCACAAGAATAAATTAATATGATTTGTGTTCTGGAGATGTTTATAATCTAATATGTAAAGGTACACATGCAAGAGAATAAATAAGCACGCAGGAGTTCTATCTTTACCATTATTTATAAACAAGATTGCTAAGAAGACAGTGTTCAGTCTTCTGGGAAGGCGAAATGAAAGAGGTTGACAAGAAAGGCATTTTAGAAAAACTGTTATTGAATTGAAACATGAAGAACAATTTTCCATCTCCTGGGCATAAGTATGTTTTTCTGAGTGTAAGTATACACACATACTGAGTATACATATACACACGTACTGAGTAAATGTATATGCACATACATAGTATATGTATATACACATACATATATACTCACAATATATAAGTATTACAGCGCTTATATGTTTTATATTGTATGTGTATATTTATAATAAAAGGTATCCATATGTATTTTTAAAATACACATATATAACATGCACTTTTACTATGACTGGACTAACAGAGTTATTATAAATCACCTCCTGCTATACACACAAAGTGGTCTAATAGATTAATTATGACATCTTCAATATATGATTTCAATAATATTGCCCATGTATTATTTTGCTATTACCCCTAACTTAACCGTGCATAAACATGGCTTTTACTTACTACAGGCAAATTTTGCTACAGTGAATTCTAATATTGAGAATATATTTCTAAAATAAATCATTCTGTGACCCAGAAAATATTATTTTGGCACCCTCATTCATATTTGCCAATTCTTTGTAAGACTATATGGATATATGCTTTTAATCATTTCCTAAAAAAACAATATAACTGTGTTATTTGTAATGATTATTTAGAGCCATAGCCTATTAACAAGGCATATTTTCTTAAGACTTCAATTGTCTGTCTCTCATGACCTTTCTCACTATTCTAATGTTATAGTGTCTCACACATAATCTCTACGTTCTTGAATTCGAATTCTCTTGTATGATGATAAGATTTATTCATCACTTTGTAACTGAAGCATTCTGTATAGCACCAGCTGAGAATATTTTTGTTCCTGCTTCTCAGTACCATAGAAATGGAGTGACAGCATTGTAACTGCAAAGTAATGTATCTTCACTCAACTTTGTTATTTACCCTGTTCAGAGAACTCACACATTATTACGGCTCACATAAGTTTACCCATAAGTTTACTATTTATCAGTCCTAAAATGTCACTTTTTCTCTTATACTGATAACAGAAGTTCATTGTTGAGGTAAAAAGTCCAACTTTAAGAAGCAGACTGTCCCTGAGGCTTATCCTTTAAAAAAAAAAAAAAAAAAAAAACTCATTAAGCCAGAATAAATTGCAACGTATTCAAGTATAACTGTGGGGAAGGTTTTTTTTTTTTTTTTCTTATTGGCCTGATGGTGATCCACAGGTGCAGGAAAATGCAGACACATTTAGATGAGCTTTAGCATCACACCTGTGCTGACAGAATGTGCGCTGGGAACAGTCAACAGGAAAATGAAGGCTCTATCCACTTTGTGGACTTGCTAAGGCCACGGGTTAAACTTCGGTTTTTGTTTCTTTTCCTCCTGCTCCATTTGATGGTCTATATAAAGTCCTGGCTGATTAAAAACATATCTTCCTTTATCTTTGAGTTTTAGAGTGTCTTTTAAAGTAAGCCTCTATCTCGTAGGATACTGATTATAAAAATAACATGTTAAAATTACCTTTTTTTATATAAGAAAGCATTTTGGCAGGAGACTCAGCAGTTCTTCCATCTTTTTTTTGTTCTTTAATCACTGATGGTGTCCCAGTGGTTTCCTTATTAAATTGTATAAATAATACAATAAAACTTTAAATGGCATATGGATACTTCAACATTTATTCCTTTTAAGAGCTTAATATTTGAATAAATTTTAACCATACAGACATAAACTTTATAATAAACTAACAATTTTTAAGTATGAGAGCAGGAGCCAAAAGAAGAGACTATTTATCAGTTTTCTGTGCAGTGTCTGGAAATTTTACACAGCTGAAACCCAATAGTCATGGTTAAGGTTACCTTAGTTTACAAATTTTGATCTCTTTTCATATACTACCTGAAAAGATACTATACATTTGCTGACTCTTAAATCATCTTTCACTGGACAAGATGTAAATAAAGTTGGGATTTCCAGTTGGCACACTTGTAAAGAATCTGCCTGCTAATGCAGGAGACACATGAGATGCAGGTTCAATCCCTGGGTCAGGAAGATCCCCTAGAGAAGGAAATGGCAACCCACTCCAGTATTCTTGCCTAGAAAATGTATATCTATGGGGTTCCAAAGAGACACAACTGAGCACAGATTCATTCATACATATAAGCTTTGATTTTTTGTCATACATTATCTCTGTATGTACATTTGCTGACTAAAACCACCTTTCATTGGACAAGACATAAATTACATACAATTTGAAATAATTGTTTTGTGTAAAGAGAATCTTATTCCATACTTATTCTAAAAAAATCCTTTACATTTATTGACAGTGTTTCCAGTTAACAAGGTCTTTGACAGAAAGAAATTTGTGAAGACAAATTTTCTTAATGGACTCCTCAATCTAAGCACAAATATATTCACCAAACACTAACTTGAAGTTCATATTTTAAGAATATGCCTAGCATATATTTTAACTTTGATTTTATAAAAAAACCACTTTATTACATATTAAAATTCTTAAACTAGATCTTCTTATATATTTAATAAACATAATATATAAAAATACATGTAATAAAAGTGAAAATGTATAATTACTATAAATTACTTCATACACCATTATAGATAATGCAGAGATAATAGACACTGAATTTTGTAGGTTCCAAATCCTCTTTGTAATAGAACTAATAAAACCTTGATCCATATGAAATACCTCAATCTTGGTCCCACCCAGATTTATTTCTTGATATTCATTTGCTGCCTATCCTGGTTATCTTAATCTCTGTTCCATATTTGCTCATCTTACTATCCTTTTTATTAGAAATACCTTTTATGAAGTAACAGAAGATCTAGTCTATCTGAAAGCAAATTTTCAAGATTCATACATAATCTCATGCCATTTTTTACTTCTGATTTTTTTATTGCATCATAATATCTTGGACATACTTCATAAAAAGCACATATCCATTATATATACTCAGTGATGCAGATTCTGGTCAATATTTTTGAAAAGGATGCAATTATTCTGAAAACAACAGTAGATTATAATCATAAAAAGCAATTATTCTGAAAACAACAGTAGATTATAATCATAAAGTGATTTCTTATTATAAAAGACACAACACATAGAGAATTGAAATAAGATTCATATCTGTTTCACATTCACAACCAGACATTTGTTGATAAAAATTCTTTCAAAGCTGTATAATTGGTTCTGTTTTACAGAAATTGCCAATATCCAATAATATTCTGGACATCAACCTGCTGTTTCATATGAGTGTATTTTATTCATACATTCTTCATCCATTGTGAAGACTTATTTTCCTCTTTGTTTGAAATAATACAATTGATTCAGTATCAATATTCTTTTCTCTCTGACATATAAACAAAAAACAGATTTTGCTGCATTTAATTCCCCTGCCGACAATTCCTCTTGACAGAGACCTAGGTCACCTTTCTTATTTTAATATAGGAGATTTTCTGAATACATATCGCAAGTTATGGCAGTTGTGATGAATTATCCAAATATAAGATGACATGGAGAAAGTTATAAAAAGTTTCTTTTTTTTGTTTTTTCACACTTTAATCCAGCTGACATATATACATATATATGTTTATATATTGTAAAATTCTACAGAAATCAACTTGACATTGGTCACCTGTCCATGAAAATTATATACCATTTTAAGCATTTTTGTTCATGCCCATTCCAGAATCTCCAAAGACTCACAAAGCCCTTGGATGCACGTTGTAAGATCTTTTTCTCTAGTGACATTTCTCTTTTTCACCCCATTTGCCTTTGAAGATTTATGATTGTTTTCATCAAAGTCATAGTCTACCTTCTACTGAGACTCTGATTTTTAAGCTTTAATATACCTGAGGATCACACAGGCTTATTTAAATAAGAGTCCTATGCTGCATATTTAGAAATTCAGTGCCTTAGTTGGAGCTTAGAGACCTGATAAAGATGTACCGATTAAACTGTAGATTTCTTAAGTGAAGGATGAGGTTTTATCAATATGTGTATTCCTGATACTTGGCACCATGCCTGACAATAAACAATATAATTGCTTGTTGAGATGAATTAAGAGAATTAATTTGAAAAAATTAGCTTCAGGTATTTTATTAATATTTTCTGCTAGAAAATTTTATTATCCCAGCTAGACTGTGTCAAACTTTTGAGGCTAGAAACTAGTGAAAACATGGACTCAGGGAGCATTCTTCTCACAATACACACACTTTTCATACGTATCTTGTGAATTCACCTGACATCTATTTTACACCTAAGTCCTAGGTCTGTACTAGATGCTGTGATATTAAATTGCGTGGGGTTAATTCTTCACCTTCAAGGAATCTAAAAGTTAGGGAAGAGGTATATCAATAGTTCTAAACTAACATAATGGTTTATAACAGAATGAACAAGGCATTTTAAAAGCATTGAAAAATGAAGGTTGAATGCTGTTAAAGATTCTCTCAATATTAAAATCTCAATAATCAGCATTCTATAATATTTTTATGCTCATGCAAATCATTCTCTATGCCAATTTTTCAAAGAATTTGATGGCATTAAAAATTATCAGTGCGCCAACACTGTTTGTCATTAAAAATGAAAGCAATCAGAACATCATCCTGTGCCACTGTGTCTTTCTCATTTGCTTTCTCATTTATATGCAATCATATATATTGTGCCTTTGATTTTAACTTCCTTTTTCTGTAAGAATTCATGATTTTTACTTTTATTTAAGTATGGGTACAATCATCTATCCTTTACTCAGCCTCCATTTGATTAACCTCTCAGCAGAAATGTTTCCTTTCCTGGCCCACGTACTGGAACCTTCTCTTTAAAATCAAGCTAATGTCTGTTTTTGTTAAAATGTGAACAATCCTTCCTGTCACTGCTGCTTTTCCTCCAAAGATCCCTTCTCTCCCCAGTATTGGAGTTATCTTTACATCTCAACAATTTTTAAATGTTCCCTAAGGCCCTCATGGACTTCCTTCATAGTTCAGTTGGTAAAGAATCCTGCGGCAATGCAGGAGACCTGAGTTTAATCCCTGTATTGGGAAGATCCCCTGGAGAAGAGAATAGCTACCCACTCCAGTATTCTCTCCTAGAAAATTCCTTGGTCTGTATAGCGCATGGGGTTGCAAAGAGTTGGACACAACTGAATGAATTTCACTTTCAAGGCCCTCATGACTGACATTCATAATTGTAATTCCTGCTCTGATGAACCTGCACGATGCCTGGTTTCACGGAAGGCAGTCATATGCCTCCTATGGTAGACTAAGTAGAAAAAACAAATCCATCCTGTTCTCATCCTTTGATGACTGAGGAAAAGGCTTGTGACCCCAGCTTAGTCATCCAGATTCTTCCACCTTGGACACTGAATCTTCAGTGAGTGAAGCGGAGATAAGAGGAGTGGAAGGGATGTGTTTCCCCATGGCAGCATCCTGACCAGATTATCTGCTGAACAGGAGCTTCTGGTGAATTGTCTTGCATTCCTGCTTCTTGTGAGCTCTGGCTCAAAAATTACTTTTAACTTAGAGCAGCTGAAGTTAAATTCTACTACTGCAACTAAGAATTCTGAGTTGACTTCTAGTTAGTGAGAATAAAAAGCAAATAGTCTCAATATTTTCCCTAGTGTTGAGTATTTATTGTTAACATATATAATTTCATGGCAACTTAACAATGCTTTTATAGTGAAACAAATGTTTTACTTAACTACATTGAAGTAAGTTCTTAAATATATATTCTTACATCAAATATACTATGAACAGATAAACTATAAGTAGACATATTGATAAGGTAGGACTAAAGATATATGCAAACTCAGCATTTTCCTATGCTAAATAATATATATTTAAATAACTTGTATCATCTTCAGCTTTAATGGTATTTTATTTTGATTCCCATATAACAGTATGGTCTATTCATTGCAGTCAGGATTTGCATTTCCCATTTTTTAAAATTGTGTTTTAGTCTGCCCTTATATAAATTATTCTATTTAAATGATAATGCTATGTCTAGGCTATTTTCAGACTCCAATTTTCCCATTAAAAAAATTGTATTTGACAAGACAGGTTCAGGATTCAATATAAAAATTATCTACAATCTTTAGAAAATTTCATGTTATTCAATACTAAGGAATCCATTCAATGATATAGTTAATTTCCTATAGATCGGCCATTGCAGCATTGTTCTTACTTTGGGGGTTCCTCATATTGTTGCACCTTGAGAACTATACATAGATTTTTGTGAAATATTTCATAGACTTGAATGCAGCTCTTAAACACAAGCCCTAAATAGTCCATGATCATTTGATATTTATCAGTTCACTTCAGTTATTCAGTTGTGTCTTACTCTTTTCAACAACATGGACTGCCAATACAACAGGCTTTCTTGTCCGTTACCAACACCCGGAGCTTGCTCAAACTCATGCACTTACAGTCAGTGATGCCATCCAACCATCTCATCCTGTGTCATCCTTTTCTCCTCCTGCCTTCAATCTTTCCCAGCATCAAGGTGTTTTCCAATGAGTTAGCTCTTCACATCAAGTGGCCGAAGTATTGGAGCTTCAGCTTTAGCATCAGTTCTTCTAATGAATATTCAGGACTGATTTCCTTTAGGATGGACTGGTTGGATCTCCTTTCAGTCCAAGGGACTCTCAAGAGTCTTCTCCAACACCACATTTCAAAAACATCAATTCTTCAGCTCTTAGCTTTATTTATGGTCCAACTCTCACATCTATACATGACTACTGGAAAGACTATAGCTTTGACTATACAGACCTTTGTTGGTAAAATAATGTCTCTGCTTTGTAATATGATGTCTAGGTTGGTCACAGTTTTTCTTCCAATGAGCAAGTGTCTTTTAATTTCGTGGCTGCAATTACCATCTGCAGTGATTTTGGAGCCCAAGAAAATAAAGTCTATAGCTGTCCCCATTGTTTCCCATCTATTTGCCATGAATTGATGGGACTGGATGCCTTGATCTTAGTTTTCTGAATGTTGAGTCTTAAGCCAACTTCTTCACTCTCCTCTTCCACTATCATCAAGAGGCTCTTTTGTTTCTCTTCACTTTCTGCCATAAGCGTGGTGTCATCTACATATCTGAGGTTATTTATTTTCCTTCCTGAAAGTTTCCAGCTTGTGCTTCATACAGCCTGGAATTTCACATGATATATTCTGCATATCAGTTAAATAAGCAAGGTGACAACATAGAACCTTGATGTACTCCTTTCCAAATTCAGAACCAGTCTGTCATTCCATGTCCAGTTCTAATTGTTGCTTATTGACCTGCATACAGATTTCTCATGTGGCAGATAAGATGGTTTGGTATTCCCATCTCTTTAAGAATATTCCACAGTTTGTTGTGATCCACACAGTATATTCTTATAGGAAGTAATCACACTACACATAGAATGAGAAAGAAAAAATATATATCCTGTCTTCTATTCATATTTTCCACAGGACTGAATCATTTTTTGTCTTGTTTTATATTTTTTCTGTTAATTCTTTACCTTTTCTTTCACATATCAGGTCTTCCTTATTTCTATGAAGTATTTGGGCTGGTTGTAGGCAATAGAGTACATGATGGGGCTAAAAATATTTCACAAGTTGAAAAGAGGAAATTAAGCCTGTTATTTTCCCATCTGAAAATCTGAGACAATATCAAACTTGAAAGAATAGTAGTGGTTACAGGTTTTTGTTTTGTTTTTTTTTCTGGAAAGAGAACCTGATACATAGTAGTTACTCATGAAAAGATAATCTTTTTTCTCTAGCTTATTTTAAGAAATATCAATATAAAATAAATTTTATATTAAGATAAAAATATTATCTTAATAGTTTATCTTAAAAATATTATCTGTGATTTGTAACTGCTTATATATAATAGAAATACATTTCAAACACCTGGTTACTATTCACATACCCTCATATATATTGTAAAAATCAGTTAACTTATATTATAAAAAGGATATAAAGCAAGTTCAGATGTCTCTCTTGATTCTTCTTTCCTACTTCAATTTTCTGTTATACTGGAGAATAGAGTTATAACAGTTTCTTTATAAGTAGAATAGAATCAAGCCTCTGCTGTGTGTCTGCTTAAATTTGATAACCTAAAGAATAAGATTAAGAAGCATTTTCTTTTACTATTTAATATTTTTCTGCTAAATTTGACAAACTTGTCCATACCTATGATTAAATTACATATTTATTTGATCAAGATAATTAAATGAAATTAAGATATTTAAGCTTAAAAACTTTCAAGCATCATTTAAGAAAAGTACTGTATTAAATAAAAATCAATTCTTTTTATAATACTTCCTGGAAATATCTTACATATCTAAGGTAAGTGAGTATTATAACAGTCGATTATACACTGATATTCAGAATTATATACAGTAGACTTAATATCAGCACTTGTACACAAACACTTATCAATAGATGATACTATTGCTACTGCTAAGTCAACTCAGTCGTGTCTGACTCTGTGTGACTCCATAGATGGCAGCCCACCAGGCTCCCCCATCCCTGAGATTCTCCAGGCAAGAACACTGGAGTGGGTTGCCATTTCCTTCTCCAATGCATGAAAGTGAAAAGCGAAAGTGAAGTCTCTCAGTCATGTCTAACTCTTAGTGACCCCATGGACTGCAGCCTACCAGGCCCCTCCGCCCATGGGATTTTCCAGGCAAGAGTACTGGAGTGGGATGCCATTGCCTTCTCTGAGATGATACTATTAGGCTGGTGCAAACATAACTGTGGTTTCAGACTATGAATTTTAAATTATTATAATGAGGCTCAAACATATCTTTGTTAATCAAAATAGGAACCATTACAATTAATACATTTTTGCCAACAAGAAATGTTTGTTTATTCTTATAGGATAAAAAACCATGCTTTGGGATTTGATTAATGCTTGGAAAGATTTTCTACTGCCTGCTGGTTGTGGAAGAGTTTTCCCTACAGTTGTTTGATGCTTGAAGAAGTGGTAGTTGGTTGGTGAGGGGTCAGGTGAATATGCTGGATAAGACAAAACTCAATTCGTTCAATTTTCAAATCATTGGTTGTGTGATGTGTTCTTGGGCATTGCATAGAAGAATTGGGTCCATTCTGTAGACCCATGCTGGCTGCAGGTGTTGTAGTATCAGTGCATCTCATGATTTGCTACGTATACTTCTCAGGTGTTATGGTTTCATCGGGATTCAAAAAGCTGTAGTCAATCAGATCAGCAGCAGGCCACCAAATAGTGACCATGACCTATTTTGGGGGCAAGTTTGGTTTGGGGAAGTGCCATGTAGCTTCTTTTTGGTCCAACCACTGAGCTGGTTGTCGCCATTTGTTGTGTAAAATCCACTTTTCATCACATGTCACAATCTAATCAAGAAATTGTTTCTTGTTGTTGCATAGAGTTATCGAAGACAGTGCTACAAAATGACGATTTTTAAAATTTTTGCTCCTCGCATGAGGCACCCACTTATTGAGCTTTTTCACCTTTCCAATTTGCTTCAAATGCTGAATGACTGTAGAATGGTCAATGCTGAGTTCTTTGGCAACTTCTCATGTAGTTGTAAGAGGATTGGTAATTGTCAACTCTCAATTGGTAATTGTCAACTTCTGATGGCCGACTACTGTGCTCCTACAGTGCTTTCCTCTCATTTGTAAATCTTCTTGAACCACCACTGCACTGTACATTCATTAGTAGTTCCTGGGCAAATGGGTTGTCGATGTTGCAAACTGTCTCAGCTGCTTTACAACCCATTTTGAACTTGAATTAAAAAATTGCTCGAATTTGCTTTTTGTCTAATTTCCCTAGTCTAAAATAAATATAAAATAAACAGCAAGTAATAAGGCACTTGCCAAAAAACCCACAAAGTAATAAATGCACATTAAAATGATGTATAACATAACCACATTTATTTAAGAATGTATCCAATATCAAGTAGCAAATTTCAACAATGTAAAACTGCAATTAATTTTGCACCAACCTAAGAGTAGGCTTTCACTTGAATGTCAGTATCAAACAAACTGTAGCATTCCAAAAGGACATAATGGGAAATGATCTCTTATTCCGTAATTTTTCAGTTCACATATTTTGAACATTATTTTGGTACAAGACATTGTCCTAGGTCTTAGGAATACAAAGATAAACAGAGCATAATCTCTGTTCTCAAGAACTTTAAAATGCATTGAGATCAAGGAAATGAAGGCAAGTCAAATGGAATATTCAGGTGCTGCATAAGCGACATGTGTGGAGGTGAAGAAAAGGAAGTAAACCTCAAGGAAAAGAGACCAAGACATTTTAAATTCTAAACAGGTATATCTGAAAGTGATTTTAATAAAACAATAGAGAAGGAAACAAAATACACTTGAGAATGATTGAAAATCAGGAGCAAAGTTAGAGAACTGAAGACATGCCTGGCAGGAAAGTGTGGAAAGTATGAAGAGGACTGGTGTGGGTAGGAGGAACTGAAGTTCAGAGGAAAAGCAAGCAACATTCTAAAGGTCATTTTAAGGAGTTGCATTGCCCTTTTTGGGCAATGAGGAGTCTTGGTAGCTTTTTGATTCATACAGTGATACAATCGTTGTTTTGGAAAGGTAACTGCCATGAAGGATGAAATAAAGAATCAGATGACTAGAGGACTGGATTGGTACAAGGGATGATAAAGAGTTGAATGTGGACAAACTGGTGACTAGAGGAAATGATTTTACATACTGAGTGGCTTTTCTGGAGTAACTGATGGGCTATACTGATGGGCTGATAAGTTCTGAGCAATCCTATTACCAACATGATGCTAAATTTTAATGATATAATCTTATAACTGCATTTGTCAGAGGTCAAGCTCCCTAAGAGCAGCACATATTTAGAATATTCGTAAAATCCTTTGATTGGAGCATAAATAGCAGAAAATGAAAAATTATATCTTTAGGAGAGAATCATCGATGTCATGATGTGGAATATAGGAAATTGTATTTAGTGATAATTAAAGTGACTGGCAAAAGAATAGCAAATATTTTCTTCTTGCCCTATAGTGTTTTGTGCCAACATATATACATGTAGCTCTCTAAAACCACTTTTCAGAGAGCAGAGCACATTAAATGCATTCATGATTTGTAATTTAAAACTACAGTTGTGCGAAATTGCAGTTTAAGCTTGTATGGATCTATACCCATTGAGTTTGAATCAAGATTTACAAATATGTATTAGGTTTGATAGGACAGTCATTGAATGAAAAATACAATTTGTGGTATTGAAATGCAGCAAAAATATGAAAATTTAAAATATGTATAAAATCTTTCTCAACAATATGCTTATTAGATCTTAGGTGATGCATATAGCACATTCAGAAGTCAATTGGGGTGTATAGTCTGAATGCCATGATTCTAAGCTTCTTAATTTAAAAATAAATTGGAGGACTTATTCTAGAAGTAATTATTTCAGAGAAACATCATGTCCTACAAAACTCATTCACAGTCAAGAGACTCATAAAACAAATCAACCTTTTAAAGTCCCTGGTTTTAAGTGGATATGGCTGAAAACATTTTTTTTTTTTTTTTGCCATAATTGTGCACATCTTCAATCAAAAGATAGTTCTGGAATTAGTTAAATCCATGCAAAGGGTGAAAAAGCAAGGTTAAATGTTGAAAAAAATCATGTGCCATCATGTTGAATAATACAATTGTATTATCCTATAATGAGTAAACTAATTACAAACTGGTCCAAAAACACAGTTAGTGCAGGAATTAGCACAGCAACTCTGCTTCTCAGCCCTAGTTGCACATTACGGTAGACATGCACAGCATCATAGCTAGTTTATCTCATTTAGTAGGCCTATTTAAAAATATCCCTAGATCATTTTAATGTGCAATCATGGTTGAGAACCACTGCTTTCCCACAAGATATTAACCAAGATGAAGCACATGATTTTCCAGTTTGGGGATAATTTTTATCCCAGTAAACATCTATTAAGATGTGATCTGGGTTCTTATAACTTCCATCCATTGAAATTGCCTCAGCATGTTTTATTTTTGAAATGTTTTCTCATTTTTACTTATACTATTTCCAAATAAAGTATGCATTATATAGCAGAAGGGCTATTTGCATTCATTTCTATTACTGTCAATAATAGTTGATACATAATATAGGCTTTCTATGAAGCTGACACTAACTTATGTGCTTTATTATAATAATTTTAACTTTTAATTAGTTCTAGAATGTAGATATCATTAGTAACTCCACTTTAAATATAAAAATTTGAAATAGAGGAGATTTTTAAAACATGCCTTAAATTACATGACCAGAGTTTTGAAAGTGGGAATTTGACCCAAGCATTTATGTTCTCAGCCACTCCATGCTACATGACAGTATGCTTAACACAAATCTGTTGAGCTAACCCAATTGTACCTACCAATCATTTTAAGATTTAAAGAAAATATTATCTTTTCTCAACATTTTTAATAACCCAAGAACTTTTGTTTCTTTTTTATATGACTTTTTTCTTCTCAGATTTACTTGTTACTAGGAAATCCAAACTTTTCTGAAACACTGAATTCTAATTTGCCAATATCACTACTTGTGAAATTTAAAATGATGAACTTTAAGAATTCTTGGAGCTTAGGCCTTTATGATTTCCATTGTATCCAACAACTAAATTGTCATTAAAATTCTTTATTTTATATTGAATGTGAAACCCTTCTCTTTCATAGGATTATAAACACATACCAAGATCCTAATCTACTAATATTATGAATTTTGTAAAATCTGTTTGATTTATTAAATTTTTTAAATTAAAAAGTTACTACAAATGGAATAATGCCTCTGATGTCTTGTGGGCCCCACTTTCTCAGTTTCCTCTTTTCATCTCTGCATCTCATTACTTCCCTGAAAACCAAGCATCCCAAATCCATCAACTAGCTCAGTAGAAAAAAAATGGGTTGTCAAAAATCCTAAGAATGCAGTTAAGGTATAAATGTTTTGCTTGTTAAGTATCAAATTATTTGCTTCATCTCTCACTGTCTAAATGATAATTTTCCAAATATCTTCCAACTAATTATCTAGTTTGTTTTCCAATCTAGAAAACTAGCCTGCTAGTTTTTCATTAGTGTATCCTTCCCAACAATTCAAAGGTAAAGAATTTATTGAATCTTTCTTCTCCTTTGGCTGTTGCAGTGACAGTTATAATAAAGAATAGTTCATTAGGTCCACTGTTAGTCATATAAAGGAAATGTACCTTTATATGACCCTCAGATATGCTGCTAAGTNCCCAACAATTCAAAGGTAAAGAATTTATTGAATCTTTCTTCTCCTTTGGCTGTTGCAGTGACAGTTATAATAAAGAATAGTTCATTAGGTCCACTGTTAGTCATATAAAGGAAATGTACCTTTATATGACCCTCAGATATGCTGCTAAGTCACTTCAGTCGTGTCCGACTCTGTGCGACCCATAGATGGCAGTCCACCAGGCTCCCCCATCCCTGGGATTCTCCAGGCAAGAACACTGGAGTGGGTTGCCATTTCCTTTTCCAATGTATGAAAGTGAAAAGTGAAAGGGAAGTCGCTCAGTAATGTCCAACCCTTAGCATGGACTGCAGCCTACCAGGGTCCTCCATCCATGAGATTTTCCAGGCAAGAGTACTAGAGTGGGGTGCCATTGCCTTCTCTGCTCATATATGAGGGCCCCTCATATATTTTCTATGTCCGTCATTCCAATGATCATGTCTTCAGTCTATTTTAAATGTGTCAATCTAGCACCAATTTTTAATAAGATAGAAGCCCAAATAACATAATGGTTACTTTGCCTGAAAAACTGGTCATGGCTTTGTCACCTTGGAAAAAAATAATTTTGACCATTTTAGGGGGCTTTGTTGGGTTTTGTCTTTTAATATTTTGTTGCAAGGGAAGAAGTCACCTTACTGAAAATGATTACAGAAATATTTGAAATTTAATCGATGAAATATTGTAATTATCAAAAGAACAGCAAAGATCTTATGGTAAAAGACAAAGTTTAAGCAATGTGGACCAAATAAATGAGCTGAGCTGCTCTGCATAGTATTAAAAAAAAAAAAAAGTGGGTGAGGTGTATGTACAACACATGTTTTCTTTAAGAAATGTTTGAACATTCAGTCACATTATTGGTTTTTCCCTTTGGTCAATATGTGTGTGGACATGTATGTGTGAGTGTATCTCTGCATTACATACTTTTCTCTAAGCAGTTACCCACAGGGTTGCCAATGAGTGCTTATGTCTACTGGAGAAGGAAATGGCAACCCATTCCATTATTCTTGCCTAGGGAATCCTGTGGACAGAGAGCCAGTGGGCTGCTGTCCATAGGGTTGCACAGAGTCTGTCACGACTGAAGTGACTTAGCATGCATGCATGCATTGGAGAAGGGAATGGTATCCAATTCCAGTGTTCTTGCCTGGAGAATCCCAGGGACAGAGGAGCCTGATGGGCTGCCATCTATGGGGTAGCACAAAGTTGGAAATGACTGAAGCAACTTAGCAGCAGCGGCAGCTTATGTCTATTAGCATACACAGACACGTAGATATTCATATAGTCCTATCCTTTATGGAATTTGCAGCATTAGACCAATATATGACTTCCTTGGTGGCTCAGATGGTAAAGAATACACCTGCAGTGCAAGAGACATGGATTCGATCCCTGGGTCAGAAAGATTCCCTGGAGAAGGAAATGGCTACCTACTCCAGTATTCTTGCCTGGAGAATTCTATGGACAGAGGACCCCTAGTAGACTGGTCTATGGGGTTGCAAAGAGTCGGGCACAACTGAGTAAATAACAGTTACACTAGACCAATATAAACTACTTTGGGAGATATGGAAAAGGCGTTGAATATATTGGGAAGGGACGGAGTGATGTCAAGAGGATTCTCATGGGATGTTGTCTGGTTTTCACTTACCTCACTTCTCCTCTCCTTCAAACCACCCTTGCTTAAATGTGCTCATACTGGAATGATAGGGCTCAGCCCTTGCAGCTACTCATATTTATCTATACTTTCCTTCCTAGGAAACTCATTCAGTATTGTGACATCAAATCTATTTTCACTTTTCATACTATCAATGATTCAGAGTATTGTAAAGTCAAATTTTAAAAAAAATAATAATAATAAAATAAAATTAAAAAAAGAAAAGATATATGTAAAAAAATAAAGTTCATACTTCTTAATCATTGTAATATATATATATATATATATATATATATATATATATATTTAGTGTTTATTTTTTCCCTGATATC
>SJYV01020387.1:0-106536 GCA_006410875.1 Neotragus pygmaeus | reverse complement strand
TAATATATATATATATATATATATATATATATATATATATATCTTTAGTGCTTATCTTTCCCCTGAGCTCAAGACAAGGAGTGTCCAAATATGAACATCAGGATCCCTGTATTGGTCAGGTGCTTGCACAAGATGAATTACACATAATTAGATACTTTGAGGGAAATTGAATCAAGGGACAATTTTGAAGGCTTAAATAAGGTATAAAGACACCACAAGTGAGAGTACTGGGTACTGTGCTAGGATTGGAGGGGAAGTCACAGGAAGAGGTTACTAGAACTCAGAGAGACAGCTGAGAGGGCTATTTTGTAGAAGCCAGGATTTTGGTTCACAGGAAGGCATGAGAGGCAGCCAAGTTCACAGGAACTCTGCAGAGAGGGAAGTTGGGGAATACAAATTTCAGCTTCATTCTCTTTCCTCCAGCCTTTTGTCATTGGTGTTCCCTGTTAACTGAACTGTACTAGAAGGTGGAAAGTAAGAGAGGCATAGATGCAACTTGCAAAATTAGCCTCCCTGGGGCACAAAGCAAAAGGAAGGAGGGTAAATGTGAGGATGAACTAGTTCTGTATAAGTAGAAAGAGAATATTCCAGAGAATAGTGCATGAAAAAGCCACAAGAAGAAAGCACTCAGGCCAGTAACTAGTTCAATACATCTGGAATTAAAAAGAAAATTCAGAAAAGCAATTTATAAGGTGAAAGAGATAAACATCAGCCAGATTATGAAGAGTTTTTTAAGCTAAATTAGGGACTTTGGATATAGAATTTTAAAGCAGAGGAGTGTCTTGCTAATATTTATGTTGTAGAAGCAACGTCCTGGCTTTTGACTGGAGTCAGGATTATAAAGAGAGGAGGGCTTGAAATTGAAGGAGCCATTGAAGGGCTGATAGTGAAATCACCAGGTATAATCAGCACTGTGATAGGATAGAAATAAAAAGACAAATTGATGGAAGATTTTAAATGTAGAATTTGATAGGATTTGGTGATTATTCAGATATTGAAGCTAAGAGAAAAAGAAAAATCAAGGATGATATGAAATTTCTGGTATGTATTACTTAGAAAATGGCAGTACCATTTCTAGTGACAAGAAAGAGACTAGAGAGAAATGAGGAAGGAAATGATGAGTGAGATATCGCATGCATTTTAAAATACTAAGTTCAAGCTGCTTTTGAAACATTTTAGTAGAAATGCCCAATAAATACATGGATAAGTATTCTAACCCATAGGGGAGAACAGTGATACAGATGTATTTTGGGGAACTATTGAGGTAACTATGTGATTTAGCCAAAAATTAATTTTAGGTACGACTGATTTAATGCTTACATGTTTTTCAATATACTCACCTAATGACAAGTTTAGTAATTTTGCTAAAAATGATACTTAATGCCGAGAGTAAAAGACAGCTTGTTTCTAAAGCCCATCTTTCAACTCTAATTAACTTCTATGGATATTCCCTTACTGTCATTTGTCAATTTAATGCTTTATGAAGTAAAACTTCTTAAACAAGCTGAAGAGAAAATATTCTTACAAAATTATTGGGAAAAAGGATTCCAAGTATCCAAATATTACAATAAGACTTTGAGTTTTAGAATGCACATTCAAGGTCACATAGTGGTCTCAGAGTCTCATGTTTTCGGTGAGAAAGCAAAGGACCAGTTATCTATGCTAATGGGTGAATCATTCTAAAATACAGTAAATTATAATGAGAGTAAATGTTTAGTTAAAATAAATAATGATTATATATATATATATATGTTAATCAAGCATTTTCACATAGATCGTACTTATGGTGTAAGACTAATGGGGACTAGGGAAGAAGGGAGATACTAAACAAGAGAGGATATACTATAGATTAGATTTTAATTAATATGCAAGTCTCAAAAGCTCAATCTCCAATGCTCCCAAGAAACTCCATAAAATATAAACGTACTGATGTTTAAAGACTGAAATATGGAAAGCCTCTAAAACATGGATGCTGAAATTGCAAACATTACATAAGGGATGAAAAAAATCTCATTGCCTTCATGGAAACTGAATCAAATCCATAGAGAAGCAGATGTTTCCCTTTAGCAAATTTTCAAAGCAGAAGGAACTTGCATTCAGTCAGGAAACTGGCAGAGCCTCTGGAGTTATTTCTAAGTGGCTGTGAGAGTTGAGAGAATGTCCTTGAAGACCTGTGTTCTGGTTAAAATGGAAGTGGAGGCTTTGACAGACTGTGCTTTCGGCTGCCTGCCAGTGACTTTGAAAAGTATGACAGCTAATACAGCTGCCCAGATAGTTCTTTGGCTGCACCTCTGGTTGGAAGACATGATTTTGAAAGAACTCCACGCAAGGAATTCCATTTGGCAAAGGTCTGCTTTTTGGCAAGGATGTGGAAAGTCTTCTTGCATAAACATTGAAGAATAAATTGTGTCCGCCTCAGGATAAAACTTCTGGGGAATAGGAAAAGAGGCAGAAACTTTTCAGACTGACAAGAGACACTAGAAATTTGCAATCAGTAAAAATAACCCAATTGCTAAAAGAACAACAAAAACCCGCAAAGTTCTTCAAAGAATCCAGAAAAAAAGAGAGCTGGCCTGGCTGCTCAGTCACTGCTCTAGATGAGGCAATCAAATAATAAAGATCACATGTGAGTCAGAAATGGGGAAATGTACAGTTGAGAAAACGTTTATCTAAAAATATTAAAAAATAGTTTGCATTATGTAAAACAGATTTTATAATGTAGAAACCTGACACCATGCTAATCATGAGTTCATAAAATGCTGACCTAAATTTGCAGACTTGGGTTCCTCTGTTACGTACTGTCTGAGATCTTTTGGAGGAAGACTTGCTAGATATGCCTTATTAGCATGAAATCTGACATTTAGCACACAGTGCAGTATCTTTATGAGGCCAGAGTGTCCACAGGCTTCCCTGACATGAAAACTGTCATCAAGTCTTAAACTTCATCAGTTCACACACAGCTTCTGATGTGTGGAAAGCAGTATAATGTCTTGCCATTGGTTGATAATAAAAAGTAATATTGACTATCTTCTTTCTTTTTTAAAATACGTAACCATGACTGCTTAAACCCTGTAAGAGAAAGGTTGTTTTCCCTCAGGTTTCCAGGTAAACTATATGGTCTTGGTTCAATTTGAATTTCAGACGGACACCAATTTTTTTTTTTTTTTTTAAGGTTCAGTTCAGTTCAGTTCACTCAGTCATGTCTGACTCTTTGCGATCCCATGAATCATAGCATGCCCGGCCTCCCTGTCCATCACCAACTCCCTGAGTTCACTCAAATTCATGTCCATCAAGGTGATGGACATCCAGCCATCTCATCCTCTGTTGTCTCCTTCTCCTCCTGCCCCCAATCCCTCCCAGCATCAGGGTCTTTTCCAATCAACTCTTCGCATGAGGTGGCCAAAGTGTAGTTTTTAGGATAGGTATCCTATATTTTATTTGCTAAATCAGGCAGCAAGTTTTAGGGACAGTTTTATGAGTGAGGGAGATCTCTCATGAATTTCTATTGCTATGAAATATATAAATTTGCTTGGATAGAGTCCAGCATAAGTACACCTAACAACACATTTTGCTCTATTAAAACATTGATAGCAATGTTTTATTGCTATCATGCCCCAACCTTTACCCAGTGCATGAGCTTATTTATTTTTGAAGAAATGTGTTTTCCAACTGGAATTCCAATAGGAATGCTGAAGTGAAGTGAAATGAAGTCGCTCAGTCGTATCTGACTCTTTGCGACCCCATGGACTGTAGCCTATCAGGCTCCTCCGTCCATGGGATTTTCCAGGCAAGAGTACTGGAGTGGGGTGCCATTGCCTTCTCCAGAGGATATTCCCAACCCAGGGATCAAACCTGGGTCTCCTGCACTGTAGGTAGATGCTTTACTATCTGAGCCACCAGGGATTTAGGCGTGTTGAAGAACTGGGCAAAATATGTGCTTAGTGCAAATGAGGGGTAAAGAAAAGGGGGAAGGACAGAGGGAGATAAATAATAAATATTTTTGATGGTTAAAAGCTTATACTTCAGAGAAATCTCTGAAGTTGAATACCAGTCCTGCCAGGTACCTACCCACATAAACTTGCCTAATTTAAATTAAATACAACCATTACTGACTAGGGTGTTTGACCATATACTCTGTGTGTGTGTGTGTGTGTGTGTGTGTGAGTCTGTGTTCTGTCAGTGATTTTACAATATTGTTATGGAAATGCTGAGAGCTCAATTCATATCTTATTGCTTAAAGGACATTGCTCAAAATGACAGTGCTTTAAGCTGATATCAGGGGAAATAGACATTTGATGGTAATTCGATGAAAGAATCAAGGTGCAAAATGTTATTATAATTTAAAATTTAAATAGACTGCTACTGTTCTGCCATTTTAGAAAACACTTAACCATAAGGCAGTTTTACCCAGTTTCTTGGGGATATTTGACTTCTATGGACAATCTCCTAGTGTAAACCCAGAAGACACATACTATATTTAGCAGTTTTGAGAAATAGTACCAAAGGGTATTTAAGCCTTGCTTGTGATATCCATCCTCCTTGGGTTCTGTATGGTGAGTTTAGAAGATGATTTAGCTCAGAAGATTAAATATATGAGATTATCCATTAGAACATTTGACTATAGCATCACACTATAGTCTACAAATATATAGATCTATAGTATCTATATGTATATATATACTTGACTATAGTATCACAAGCTATTATGAATTTTGGGGAAAAAAATGTATTTTAACCTCATTATTTCAGTTGGATCTAAAACTATTTCTAAGTAAATGTTGCTACTGTGCCCATTGTTCCTACTAGATTAAAACTCTCTTAAATCAGGGATTGTAGATATCTTATCTATAGATTATCAGAGCCTTACACAGTGTATAATGGGCAAAAATGGTAAATTGTGGAAAATTAAAAATAATGAATAAAGTTAAAGAAACAATAAGGAAAATTAAGATTCAGAAACTAGAGTAAAACATAGGTGGTTCATAAAAATTGTGTGACTAACTGGAATGAAATTATTGAGATGTTTCTTTTTTTCTACTCGCCTTGAAAACTGTTAGGCACAATTTTCCCCCAATTTTCTAAAGTAGTTGATAATTGTTTTGCCCTCAGTTCAGTTAAGTTCAGTCACTCAGTCATGTCTGACTCTTTTCGATCCCATGAATTGCAGCACGCCAGGCCTCCCTGTTCATCCTCATCTCCCGGAGTTCACTCAGACTCATGTCCATTGAGTCAGTGATGCCATCTAGCCATCTCATCCTCTGTCATCCCCTTCTCCTCCTGCCCCCAATCCCTCCCAGCACCAGAGTCTTTTCCAGTGAGTCAACTCTTCGCATGAGGTGGCCAAAGTATTGGAGTTTCAGCTTTAGCATCATTCCTTCCAAAGAACACCCGGGGCTGATCTCCTTTAGAATGGACTGGTTGGCTCTCCTTGCAGTCCAAGGGACTCTCAAGAGTCTTCTCCAACACCACAATTCAAAAGCATCAATTCTTTGGTGCTCAGCTTTCTTCACAACTCTCACATCCATACGTGACCACAGGAAAAACAATAGCCTTGACTAGACNCGTCTAGTCAAGGCTGTGGTTTTTCCTGTGGTCATGTATGGATGTGAGAGTTGGACTGTGGAGAAGGCTGAGTGCCGAAGAATTGATGCTTTTGAACTGTGGTGTTGGAGAAGACTCTTGAGAGTCCCTTGGACTGCAAGGAGACCCAACCAGTCCATTCTGAAGGAGATCAGCCCTGGGATTTCTTTGAAAGGAATGATGCTAAAGCTGAAACTCCAGTACTTTGGCCACTTCATGCGAAAAGTTGACTCATTGGAAAAGACCCTGATGCTGGGAGGGATTGGGGGCAGGAAGAGAAGGGGATGACAGAGGATGAGATGACTGGATGGCATCACAGACTAGACGGACGTGAGTCTGTGTGAACTCCGGGAGATGGTGATGAACAGGGAGGCCTGGTGTGCTGCGATTCATGGGGTCGCAGAGTCAGACATGACTGAGCGACTGAACTGAACTTTATATCATTTTGCTTATGAAAGATTTGTCTTTTTGCCGTTTTTCTTTTTGTGTCTTTTTTCTTAACAATTACTTGAAGGTTATTTCTCTGTTAAGGAAATTAACTTTTTATGATGGTTGGGAAATGTCTTTCCTCAGCTATTTTCATGCTTTATTTTCTTTATGATATTTCTTTAATTTTAATTTTTATGCAGTTTTGTGTTGCTATTTACAGTTATTACAAAATATTGGCTCTAGCCCTTTGTTATATAATAAATGGTGCCTGGATACTTAGTCATGGCCAACTCTACAACCCCATGGACTATAGCCCACCAGGATCCTATATCCATGGGATTTTCCAGGCAAGACATTTTAATGACTGCCGTTTCCTACTTCATGTGTAATGCATCCTTGAGTCTATCTTACACCCAATAGTTTGTACCTCCTACTCTCCCTTTCCTTTATTGCCCCTTCCTCTCTCCTCACTGGTAACCCTTAGTTTGTCCTCTATATTTGTGAGTCTGCTTCTGTTTGGCTATATACTCACTAGTTTGTTGTATTTTCAAATTCCATATATAAGTGACATCACTCAGTGTTTATCGTTCTCTGACTTTTTCACTCATCTTTATGGTATTTCTTTTTGTTGTGCAGCTTTTTAAGATATATATTTTTTATTTTTACTGTTTCAAATTTGAAATTTTTATTTTTTTACCTCAAACCATCTGAATTGAAAATTTGCTATGATGAATTTACATATGTGTCATAGCAAAAACATTAAAGTAACTGCTGAGCATTTGGTAGAAAATGCAGATTGTATTATCACATTGTCTTAGCTGCAGTCCCTGTAGCATCAACCTCCTTTCTGAAATGTTTACAGGTTCAAACTCTCACTAACCTGTACTCACTACCATTTGAACCGTGCCTATAGATCCTATGTCTTTCTTGCTGTGAAATCTCCCTTGAGCATTTCAAGTGGCAAATGCCATGTTTATGAAATTGTCATTTCTGTTTATTTTGCTAAGTATTTTCCAAATTTTTTTTATGTTTGAAACAAAATGTTTAATGGAGTTTATTTATATAACAGCTTATGTTCATTGCAGTATAGAAACAAAACATAATTTGTATTGAACATTGTAGAAGTCACTGCATGCAAAACACAAACTTACTAATTAATAAATTCATTAAGTATTAAATTATTAGGTAATTGATGTTTTACATGCTTTATGTTATGCAAAAGCCCACAGTGGGGTTGTCCTATTGCTGTTTCAGAGTGTTTATTGACATCTGGGAAAGTTAGCTGGAGGTTTTGGATGGACCAATCATATTATTATTATTTCCATTCAGTATAATGGAAATAAGGCTCCCTCTATCTGAAAATCTGCCATCCAGCATGTTGACCAGCTTGCGTTAGATTCAGATAAACAGTGTCATTTGTACTTGTTTGAGTCATTTTCTCTTTATTTTACATATCATCTTTGATGTATTTGAGTTCTACCCTGGTGTTTGGTGTGATCTATAATACCAAATTTTTTCTTCTGCTATATGGCCATCTAGTTATCATAACTCTATTTATCAATAGACCTAATCTTTATTCAACATCTTTCAGATGTTATTTCATAAACTGTATTCATCAAAGTACTTGTGTATATCTAACTCTTAAATATTATCTTTTTTTTTTAAGGTGCAGATATCTCTTTGTGATGGTAATCATCTTTCTTTTGCTACATATTCAGAGGTAGAATTACTGGATCATATTGTAATTCTATTTTTAATTTTCCAGGAAATGCCAAACTCTTTTCTCCCATGTCTGTCCAAATCTAAATCTCTTCCTATAGTGCACAAGAGTTCCATTTTCTTTACACTTATTTCTTATCTTTCTGATCACAGCTGGCCTGAGAGATGTGATATGATATCTCACCATTATTTTGATTGCATTTTTCTGATGATAATGATGTTGAGCACATTTTCAAGTACCTGTTACCATCAGAATAACTTCTTCAAAGAAATATTTATTTAGATCTTTTATCTATTCTAAATTTTTTCAATTTATTTAAGGTAAAAAAAAGTTTATCCATTTCTCTCACTCACCGCTGGCAACCACCAATTGTTTCATGACATCTATGAGTTTGCTCTTATTTCAGTTAGTATAATGCCCTCAGGGTCCATGTATGTTGATGCAAATAGCAAGATTTTATTCTTTATTAAATCTGAACACTATCCTATTATATACATATATATGTGTATGTGTATATACATGTATCTATGTATATATATATATGTATTATTTAAAGGTATACATGTATACACATCGTTTCTTTTACCATTTATTTGTCCATCAGTGGACACTTAGGTCATTTCCATATCTTGGTTATTATAAATAATGCTTTAATGAACATGTGTGCATATATATCTTCTGAAGCTAGTGTTTTAATTTTTTCCTGATATATACTCTAAAGTGGAACTGCTGAATCATTAGTGGTTCACTTTTTTAACCTCCATACATTTTAACATTATTCACAGTAGTTTAAACAAGGAAACAAACTAAATATCTATCAATGGATGAGTGGATAAATAAAAAATGATACAGATGGAGATACAGGAATATTATTTACATGTAAATAAGAAGGAAATCCTGTCATTTACAACAACATCGATGAACCTGGAGTACATTATGCTAAGTGAAATAAGCCACATAGAAGGATAAATGCTTTATGATTTCACTTTTACATAGAATCTGAAAAGGTCAGACTCGTAGAAGCAGAGTAGAATGGCAAGTGCCAGTGGTGGGGGAAATGGGGAGATCTTAGTCAAAGCAAGCAAACTTGCAATTATAAGATAAATAAATTCTGAAGACCTAAGTACAGCATGATGTTTATAGTTAATAATAGTGTACTGTATATTTGAAATTTCCTGAAAGAGTAGATCTTAAATGTTCTCACTATACACACACACACATACAAGGTGACTGTGTGAGGTGATGGATATATTAATTAACTTGCAGGGCTTCCCAGGTGGCGCTGTTGGTAAAGAATCCTCCTGCCAAGATAAAAGATGCAAAAGACCTGAGTTTGATCCTTGGGTTGGAAAGGTCCTCTGGAGAAGGAAATGGCAACCCACTCAACTCTTCCTTTCTGGAAAGTTCTATGGACAGAGGAACCTGGAAGGCTATAGTCTATGGGGTCTATAGTCAAACATGCTTAAGTGAGCACACGTGTCATATTAAATCATGACACTGTTCTTCTTAAACAAAGATAGCACATTGTACACCCTAAATATAAACAATTTTTATTTGTCAATCATACTTCAATAAAGCTGGAGAAAGCAATTAACAGCTAAAAAAATTCCCAAATTAATGACAAACACCAAACCACAGAGTCAAAATCACTAACGAGAATAAATACATGCAAGTATGCACATGTCTCCCCCAACTCACACAAATCATCCCCAGACATGTTACTAGATGTATCATATTCAAACTGTAAAAAAAAAAAAAATCAATTGACTATGAATCTCATCATATTTAGACATTATCTTCTGTACCAGTGATCTATTTGTCCATCAATATGCCAATACTAAATTTTCATGGTTATTAAATAATCAAAAAACTCTTAAAATAAAAAAAATAAAATTAAAATCCTTATGGTTTGCCTAAGCTTTATTATCTTCTCCTTTTAATCATTCTTAGAATTTCATCTTCTATATGCTGATAACTCTCAAATATAAACTTCCAGCTATGTTCTTTCTTGAATTTTATATCTGTATATTTAACTGCATACTTTACTAATTTGCTGTCCAAATTTTCTAAGATTTCAAAAGGAATCTCAGCCTCAAAATGTTCATAACTTTGTCATATTTCCTTCTCATGGATGTGCAATATCCAATCTTTTATTGCAGTTAATGACACCGTTTTTTTGTCATAAAGCTTCTCAAATATTTTCTTCCTCACTTATCCAGACTCATTTCCAAGTGATCTCTTTAATTTCTTAAATAACTGTCAAAATTATTCAATTCTTTCCACTTTCACCACTACAACACTAGACAAGAAATGATGATCTGGTTTCTTTTTCTCCTTTCACTCATTTATGCACCAGGTTAGTCCGTTCTTCTCAGTGCTTCCCATACAAACATTTGTAGTAGAGATTTAATATTGCAATTCCTGATGACAGCTTATTTATGAGTTCCATTTAGCTATATAATAGAGTCCAATATCTTTTACAGTATTTACAATACTCCCATGATATGTTAATGACCAACCTCTTATCTTTATTAAACTCCAGTCATGAGTTTCTTTTGAGTCCCAAATACATAACACTTTTTCTACTTCTAAAACTTCACATCCATATTCTCACTTCCAGCAATTTTCACTCAATCTCTATTTATTTTTCCTGGCTAATATTTCTTCATTTTCAAGTCTTAAATGACATTCCTCAAGAAAGCATTTACCAGTCATTTCTTTGAAAATTTATATTAAGAACATATGAAGTATCAAGCACACTTTAAGGTATCGTGGAGAATAGTATTTTACCAAAGTTTAAGGAAGCTATCTTCTATTGTGGGAGAAGGCAAATGTAAGCAAATATGAATAAGTAAATCTGCAGAATAATAGAGATAGGCAGTACTGATACACACACTCATTATGCACTGGAAAGTAGGTCTGTTTGTCAGAATACTGAGATATATAGTTTAGCTGTTGTCCTGAGTTCCAAAACATCTCTGTGTGAACAGATTAACCCAGTTCTCCACCCCAGCGCTCCCAGACTATCTAGTAAAGAAAGGTTTAATGCCTAAAAGAGCAGAGGTTCGCCTCCTCTGCCTCCTGCATTTATTTTGCTTATCTGGTACTAGAACCTTTCAATCCTTCAGAGGTCCCAATTGCCAAGCATTACCAATTGATTCCCTCAAGGACTCTGAAGCACTTTATCTTCTGGCATGCATGGCCCTGTGCCTCTGGTTCAGTTCAGTTCTGTCACTTAGTAGTGTCCAAATATTTGTGACACCATGGACTGCAGCATGCCAGGCTTCCCTGTCTATCATCAACTCCCCGAGTTTACTCAAACTCACGTCCATTGAGTGGGTGATACCATCCAACTATCTCATCCTATGTCATCCCCTTCTCCTCCTGCCTGCAATCTTTCCCAGCATCAGGGTCTTTCCCAATGAGTCAGCTCATCGCATCAAGTGGCCAAAGTATTGGAGTTTCAGCTTCAACATCAGTCCTTCCAATGAACACACAGGACTGANAGGGTGTTTACTATGACCAGTGCATTCTCTTGGCAGAACTCTATTAGGTCTTGCCATGCTTCATTCTGTACTCCAAGGCCTAATTTGCCTGTTACTCCAGGTGTTTCTTGACTTCCTACTTTTGCATTCCAGTCCCCTATAATGAAAAGGACATCTTTTGCGGGTGTTACTTCTAGAAGGTCTTGTAGGTCTTCAAAGAACCATTCAACTTCTGCTTCTTCAGCATTACTGGTCAGGGCATAGACTTGAATTACCATGATATTGAATGGTTTATTGGAGTCAAAGAGAGATCATTCTGTCATTTTTGATACTGCATCCAAGTACTGCATTTTTGACTCTTTTGTTGACTATGATGGCTTCTGTGTTTCTTCTAAGGGTTTCTTGCCCACAGTAGTAGATATAATGGTCATCTGAATTAAAATCACCCATTCAGTCCATTTTAGTTTGCTGATTCCTAGAATGTTGACATTCACTCTTGCCATCACCTGTTTGATCACTTCCAATTTGCCTTGATTCATGGACCTAACATTCCAGGTTCATATCCAATATTACTCTTTACAGCGTGGGACCTTGCTTCCATCACAAGTCACATCCACAGCTGGGTGTTGTTTTGCTTTGGCTCTATCTCTTTATTCTTTTTGGAGTTATTTCTCTACTGATCTCCAGTAGCATATTGGGCACCTACTGACCTGGGGAATTCATCTTTCAGTGTTCTATCTTTTTGCTTTTCGTACTGTTCATGAGGTTCTCAAGGCAGGAATACTGAAGCGGTTTGCCATTCCCTTCTCCAGTGGAGAAAAATGTGGTCCACTGACAAAATGTGGTCCACTGGAGACTGTGGAAGGTGACTCTGGTAAAGCATACTTATAGTCATCTTGCTGTCCAGTATACCAAGTTTTCTGTTCATTAATCTCCCTCCACTTCTTAGAATCCCAGGAGCGCAGAATCCAACAGTAGAAATAATATCCCCTTAAGACAGCACTGGCACACTTGCAGACAAATGTCTAGCACCTTTCTCCAAACATGTCTATGACCACTGGCCTGCAAATAGTCTCTGAGTCATCTTTTAGTGGCTGTTGGTGGAAATAACTTGAAGAAAAAGATCCACTAGTAAGAAAGATGATGATGATAAAAGAGATAAAAGAATTGGCAGAGAGATTCTTTGAATAGTTTTCAGGAATGATCTGGCCTTAGATACAGGAATGAGTGGTTCATACAAAGCAGTAAGATAAAGGCAGGAGTTACATGCACAGGTGATGGTAAGGAGTCAGTATGACTATAGAATCCTTGATTTTGCTTCTAATTTTTGATAAAATGAGATTCATGCTATAAAGTGAGAGAATAGAGAGTGACTATTGTAGAAACTACAAAGTTTACACTAAATATCTTTGCTACATATTTCTTTACCACCTTTTACTTCCTGTTTCCTAGCAGTCTTATATTTTTAATTTCTTGTAAAACATATGTCTTCATTATAAATTCTTCCATGTTGTTTACAGCTTTGTCTGGTATGGTATGGCCATTCAATAAATGTTGATTGAATTGAATTAAAATAAATTGAAAGATATGGACTAAAAAGGAAAATAACAATATGGAATGGAGTGGGACAGTTTCCAAGTTTGAGTGACTCTGGTTATTCACTAAAAAAACACCAGAAAGAGAATATAGTAAGATAAGAAGAATGTTAAGAATCTTTGTGAGGAATGGCAAATTTGATTTGAATATGCTGATTTTCATGTTGTTAGAATCCATCTAAATGGAGTGCTTACATAGGAAGTGCACAAGTGGAAAGTTTGAGATTTAGTCTACATATATAGATTCAATTGGTCTTCCCCGGTGGCTGAGCAATAAAGAATCTGCCTGCAATGCAGGAGACAGGTTTGATCCTTGAGTTGAAAACATTCCCTGAGGGAAGGCATGGCAACTCTAGTATTCTTGCCTGGAAAATCCCACAGATGGAGGGGTCTTGTGGGCTACAGTCCATAGGGTCACAAAGAGTCAGACACGATTGAAGTGACTTAGCATGCATACACATAGATTAAATTATCATCAAGCTGATCTCCAGTGGCCTTGGCTGCAAGAGATCAGAATGGAGCTTAGAATGAGGCTTGCAGTGGTGAAAGGACCAGATTCTAGCCACTAGACCAGTGGTCAGTGACAAGGGTGCTGGCCCTATGGCTTTGCAGAAAATAATTTCCACAAAGACAAAAAGTAGTGAAGCAAGTAAAGTGGTAATTAGGAGGAAAAAGAGTAGAGTATGTGTAGTAGACACACGGGCAAACTCAGAAAGAGATGGAGTTGCTGAGTAGCACCCTCATGGCTGTTTGAATTACTTTTATGGGGCATTTTTTCTGGATTTTCTTTGGCCAGTCATTTTGATTTGACTGATTCACAGTCCGTATTTACTATATCCCCCTTGTGTGTGCACACATCTCTTAGCCAAGATGAATTCTACCAAAAAGGTGTCTGGGTAGAACATTTCTTGACATAACTTCTGTTTGACATCCAAGAAGCCTTTTCTGTGCCTGTGTGGTCGGGGATGTCTCCTGACTTTCAGAAGAACTGTGTGGTCTGAGCAAGACCCAGCCTCCTCCCTTAATTGCCCGGCCTTTCTTGTCTTGGTGTTTCAGTCAATAGAGAATGAATATCCAATTGCTTTACCCTCAGGGGACCCATCTGCCTCCTGCCTCAAAGCTATGAGTACAGGTAGTAGCTGAAAATGTATAGATTGTGTGTGTTGTCAGCTAAGAATGCTTTGTAATTAGAAGCCTAAGAGGCAAAAACTAACCCTAAGATAACAGGACCATTGATTTAATGAACTGGATCTTACATCTCCCTTCCCTTTCCTTGTTAGTCATTAGAGAGTTCCTGCATTTTTCCTTTTCCTCATTTTCTCCATTTCCTCTTCCCCCAGCCCTCAAAGAGATTTTAAGCTCCTAGAAGGTAACATTTAAAGCTTTTGTTTCCTAAATCCCAACTGTTGATCACATTAAGGTTGATAACTATTTGTCACTTTTTTATCTAGCTATTTTGGTTGTCATTGAAAGTGAAAGTGAAGTTGCTCAGTCCTGTCTGACTCTTTGTGACCCCACAGACTGTAACCTACTAGGCTTCTCCACCCAANGATCACATTAAGGTTGATAACTATTTGTCACTTTTTTATCTAGCTATTTTGGTTGTCATTGAAAGTGAAAGTGAAGTTGCTCAGTCCTGTCTGACTCTTTGTGACCCCACAGACTGTAACCTACTAGGCTTCTCCACCCAAGGGATTCTCCAGGCAAGAATACTGGAGTGGGTTACCATTTCCTTCTCCAGGAGATCTTCCCAACCCAGGGATCAAACCCGGGTCTCTCGCATTGGAGGCAGATGCTTTAACCTCTGAGCCTACCAGGAAAGCCCATTAGAGAACAGATATATTGAGTTTAGATCTAAACTTAGAAAACTCCTTTGGAGAGCTGACTCTGATGACATAATCATAGAAAACAAAGTAAGTTTTTAAAAAAGGCAAGCTGGCTTTGACAGTTTAATCATTTTTCACCTTTTGATTACTATATAATCTCACATTTCTTTTTCTTATCTATTATTGTCCCTAATCCTTATTCTTTCAAACCCTACTATTTAATCACACATTTCATTCCCCATTTGAAAAACTCCCATTATCTTACTCTTTATAAGATAAATGTAGTCTAGTTTGTGGCATAGGACCTGAAATTCAGAGTGCTGTAAGTTATTTCTACTTAAGCACCAGACCAGAGTAAATAAAGACTAGTATTGCTAACAGGCAAAGATATTGAATACTTCTGAAGACTTTTTTCAAGGAAAACAATCAAAGGCCCATGTGTGAAAAGGAAAAGTTGACACTATGAGGTCCAAAGAGCAGTGAAAGTGAAGTCACTCTGTCGTGTCCAACTCTTTGCAACCCCATGGACTATAGCCCACCAGGCTTCTCTGTCCATGGAATTTTTCAGTCAAGAGTACTAGAGTGGATTGCCATTTCCTTCTCCAGGGTATTTTCCTGACCCAGAGATCGAACCTGGGTCTCCTACATTGCAGGCAGATGCTTTACCATCTGAGCCACCAGGGAATCCCTCAAAGAGCAGTAGCTGGTATAAATTTAGCCAGGCAATAAATGGCTTTCAATAAACCTAAGTTTTATTAATGAGGTAAGAAGTCTTTCCTTATAGGAACTACAGGTTCACACAATGCTTGGAAACATTCTGAGTGTTGGTGGAGAAAAGTGTTCAGATAGCTCAGTTGCTGAGTTGTGTCTGACTCTTTGTGACCTCATATACTACAGCATGGCAGGCCTCCCTGTCCATCACTAACTCCCAGAGTCTACTCAAACACATGTCCATTGAGTCAGTGATGCCATCCAACTATCTCATCCTCTCTTGCCCCCTTCTCCTCCTGCCTTCAATCTTTCCCAGCATCAGGGTCTTTTCCAAGGAGTCAGTTCTTCACATCAAGCAGCCAAAGTATTGAAGTTTCAGCTTCAGCATCAGTCCTTCTAATGAATATTCAGGATTGATTTCCTTTAGCATGGAGTGGTTGAATCTGCTTGCAGTCCAAGGGACTCTCAAGAGTGTTCTCCAACACCACAGTTCAAAAGCATCAATTCTTTGGCACTCAGCTTTCTTTATAGTCCAACTCTCACATCCATACATGACTACTGGAAAAACAATAGCTTTGACTAGATGGACCTTTGTTGGCAAAATAATGTCTCTGCTTTTTAACATGCTGTCTAGGTTGGCCATAACTTTTCTTCCAAGGAGAAGTGTTAGTGGACTCAGAAAAAGTTCTAGTGCTTCAAGCTGCTTTACTTATGGATATGCTGAAATTAGATTAATAGAAATACCATGACTTATTCTCCTTATACGTAAAAGAGAATTTTAGTATAGACAGTGATTAATTCTTACACTTTTATTCACATATTAATACAACACTTCTATAAATACGAATTCCAGTTTTTAGAATTGATTTACAAGATAATAAATTTTTAAAGACCACTGACTTTTCTATTTGTCCCTTCATAGACCCTATCTTCAAATCTTTTTCTTAACTCTGCCCTTTTATCTCTAAGCCTTGCTCCTGGGTCTCCCTTAGCATCTAAGATCCATCGCTTGTTACAGTCCTAGAGCTCACCCCACTGTCTCTGTGTAGATACAGCCAATATGTTTCCCTCTTTGTGTACTGTATTCACCTACTGATGTGGGAAGTGATTGAAGAGGTAGGCATGACAACAAGAGGAGAAAACAACATTCATAAATAAAAGCGAGAACAATGCAATTCAAATTGATGATTAGAACAACAGTGCTGTAAATAATGCATCCACAAAGTGAACAAATATATCTACTCTGCAATTGCTACACTCCCTATTCCTGATCTGGCATGCTGTTCAGCTACCTTTGAACATTTTAAGGAATGGAAGCTAAGAACAAAAGATTTAGAACATTCCAACAAGTAAATCCTTGCCTAGCTTGTCAAATTGTACATAGTTACTTTACAATTTATCACAGCTGGTATTCTTGACCTGACTCCAGGCTAAGAGATTCACAAACAGTGTGTTTCTATGTGTTAGCCTACTTGCCTATAGAGACATTTTGATAGCTTCTTTGGAAAACTGTATATGCTCAAAGACAGAATAAGTAGCAGGTTTTAACCTCACAAATGCTGAAATTTAATGTATTTTCTTTGTATTTATTTTTATTTTGATCATCTGTTTTGTCCCACATGAGGCTTTGTTTTTCTCAACTAAATGATGAACTCCTGAAGGGTATGGACTTACAATATCTAGCAGAGTACCACCTACTTAACCATGCTACTCCATGAGAATGTGGGGTGTTAAAGATGGGAAAAGTGAGACATCATTTATGGATAAATTCAACAATTTATGTGCTTGACCCTATGCTGTATTTTTGAGATGCCAATATGATGAAAAGACTCTCAGTCCAAGGGAATGTCTTTTTCTGTTTCTCCATAGATAGTAACATACTGAAGGAACTGGAAGGTCATTGAAGAACAGATATTGTTCCTATACTTGTGAACTTTATTTCAAATCAGTATGAAGACAGCAAAACATTGTAGATTTTTGCTTTTAATTACAATTTGATTATGCAAAAACAGATATACAGGGAGCAATAAATATATATCAGGGGTAGATGAGGTAGTCTGAAGGGTATATTATAAAGTGTGTTTTTTGTTGTTTTGTTTTTGCGTGTGTCATTTTAAAAGGAAGTGACATTTGAGTTGAATTTTAAAGACTGAAAGGATGACTAGATTGTAGTAGGAAAAAAAATTCCAAACAGTGGGAGCAGTCAATGCAAAGATCCTAAAGATGACAAACATCAGAGGGGGGGAAAAATATCTAAGGAGATGGAAAACTTCAAGAGAAAGGCGGTGGTAACGTCACAGCCATTAACAAATGGTAACAAGTACTTTGTTTGTGTTTTTGTTTTTGTTTTAAACTCTCATTTTAATCAAATGAGCCATAGTTCATTTTAATCAGGGTACCAACATAATTATGAGCCCATTCTGTCAGATAGTCTTACACACTAGCTATCAGCATACTGCTATTCTTATGAAAATATTTAGATTAAATCACAGAAGAATAGACTTTACACTCAAAATAGGTAAAAACTCTTTCGATTCACACTGTAAATTTTCACGTATTCGAAAAGTCAACCTTACACAAACACATTTACGCCCCACTTACACTTACCCCGTGTCACTTTTCACATTATGTCTTCCTCAAGCCCACTGAGGTATGTATTATCACTGCTGACATCTGCTTGGCTTCCTTCAACGTGACACAGTTATATCCAAAACCTGGTGATCCTTATCTAATTTTTCATTTTCTGGCATTTTTCTCTCCTCCAGCTTGCTCAAAAAAGGTGTCTCTAGATTTTTACTCTGTCTCTCTTGACTTTCTTCTCTGTATCCCCTTCCTTAAGAATTTTGAATACTGTAGCAGTTGATAGTGGGTATCTCTGATGGCTCAATAGGTAAATATTCTGTCTGCCATGTAGGAGACACAGGAGATGTGGGTTCGATCCCTAGGTTGGAAAAATCCCCTGGAGAAGGAACTGACAACCGCTCTAGTATTCTTGCCTGAAAAATCCTAAGGAAAGAGCAGCTTGGCAGGCTACAGTCCAATGGATTAGAGTCAGACACAGCTGAGCGACTAAGCACACAGCATAGTAGTTGATAGCATTTCTAATAAAAGTGAACTTTATTATTAGATACTATGGTAAGTGGTATGTTTTATTGTGGGATTTTGGGTTTTAATTTTTTACAAGATCTAATATTGCAATTACCCCTTAAAACAATCTGCTTTCTATCTGCTGCCCACTCTTCCTTGGTTTATAGTGTAATACACAAATGACACAATAAGGAAGTATTAGTAGTATTTCCATATTATAGATGAAAAGTACGAGCCTTAGAAACATTAGCTCAAGATCACACATTAAGTAACTGCAGGCGAGAGATTCAGACTAGAAAGACTGACTTGGTATCATAAGCCTGGATCACAAATCTGCCTCATTAAAGACTGAACACAGTAAGTAGACTCAACCCCAGAACAGATGCTATGTGATAATTGTATAGACTTGACTTAAAAACTATTAAGTAATATTTTTGAATCCTCATTTCATCAGTTACTAGCTTTATAATGCTGGATAAATTTCTGAATTTCTCTGAATTTGATTTTCATCAATAAAATTAATATTAAAAAAACCTCAACTATAGTTTTATTATGAAAATAATATATGTAAGCATTTAGTACTCTGCCCTGCACATAGTCAACATTTAAAACCATTATTCTTTTTTGGTAATCTCTAAGAAAGCCTTCTTCAGCGATCAATGCAAAGAAATAGAGGAAAAGAACAGAATGGGAAAGACTAGAGATCTCTTCAAGGAAGTTAGAGATACCAAGGGAAAATTTCATGAACAGATTGGCTCGATAAAGGACAGAAATGGTATGGACCTAACAGAAGCAGAAGATATTAAGAAGAGGTGGCAAGAATACATGGAAGAACTATACAAAAAAGATCTTCATGACCCAGATAATCATGATGATGTGATCACTCATCTAGAGCCAGACATCTCGGAATGTGAAGTCAAGTGGGCCTTAGAAAGCATCACTACGAACAAAGCTAGTGGAGGTGATGGAATTCCAGTGGAGCTTTTTCAAATCGTGAAAGATGATTCTGTGAAAGTGCTGCACTCAATATGCCAGCAAATTTGGAAAACTCAGCAGTAGCCACAGGACTGGAAAAGGTCAGTTTTCATTCCAATTCCACAGAAAGGCAATGCCAAAGAATGCTCAAACTACCNGTGTCACCCTGCTTATTTAACTTATATGCAGAGTACATCATGAGAAATGCTGGGCTGGAGGAAGCACAAGCTGGAATCAAGATTGCTGGGAGATATATCAATAACCTCAGATATGCAGATGACATCACCCTTATGGCAGAAAGTGAAAAGGAACTAAAATGCCTCTTGAAGAAAGTGAAAGAGGAGAGTGAAAAAGTTGGCTTAAAGCTCAACATTCAGAAAACGACGACCATGGCATCTGGTCCCATCACTTTGAGAGGGTAACAGGCAAGATGGCCAGGGGTCTCCAAATGGAGAAAATAGCCTGCAAGTGTCAGACATTTTTATCTCTCTTAAGTGGCAGGAGGAAACAAACTAGATATTTTTTTCCTTCTCTATACAAATTTAAAAGGAGGCTTTCCTTAAAATTCTGTGTTGCCATGACACCTGGTTTCACCTGAAGTTAACTAATGCCTATTTCTTATGGAAATGTTTATCTTAAGCTATGTTAATGTACTATANATATTTTTTTCCTTCTCTATACAAATTTAAAAGGAGGCTTTCCTTAAAATTCTGTGTTGCCATGACACCTGGTTTCACCTGAAGTTAACTAATGCCTATTTCTTATGGAAATGTTTATCTTAAGCTATGTTAATGTACTATACATTTACCCCAAACTCTGTCTTCAAGTTGGTTCCGCCTTTTGGCTCAGAACCTACTTGACAAACCAGTATGTTATACTCAGATATTGTTCCTCTAATCTATGTTAATGAAACTATTTGTATGGTGACCTGCCCTTCTTCAAAATTCAAGTTAATCATTTTATGGCCCAGGATAAACCTTTGGTGCCAAGATTACTACAAAATGCATCTTATGCGTGAGGGGCCTGGTGCCATTGTAAGTTTTAAGACATTCCTTTCTTTCATTAACAGACTGTTAGTGACTATATAACATCCAGCTGAAGACTAGCATGTATGGATGTGAGAGTTGGATTGTGAAGAAGGCTGAGTGCTGAAGAACTGATGCTTTTGAACTGTGGTGTTGGAGAAGACTCTTGAGAGTCCTTTGGACTGCAAGGAGATCCAACCAGTCCATTCTGAAGGAGATCAGCTCTGGCATTTCTTTGGAAGGAATGATGCTAAAGTTGAAATTCCAGTACTTTGGCCACCTCATGCGAAGAGTTGACTCATTGGAAAGGACTCTGATGCTGGGAGTGATTGGGGGCAGGAGGAGAAGGGGACGACAGAGGATAAGATGGCTGGATGGCATCATTGATTCGATGGACGTGAATCTGAGTGAACTCCGGGTGTTGGTGATGGACAGGGAGGCCTGGCATTCTGCGATTCATGGGGTTGCAAAGAGTCAGACATGACTGAGTGACTGAACTGAACTGAACAGAACTGAAGACTAGCAGGGGGGCACTCTTTCTGCCCCCTTCTGATTCCTACATCAGAAGCTTTCTCTATCTCCTTTATGACCTAATAAAACTTTATTACACAAAAGCTCTGAGCAATCTAGCCTTGTCTCTGGCCCCAGATTGAATTCTTCTCCTCTGGGGCACAAGAATCCCGGCGTCATGATTCAATAACAACCTTTCAACTTCATGGGAAATAGATGGGGAAACAATGGAAACAGTGTCAGACTTTATTTTTGTGGCTCCAAAATCACTGCAGATGGTGACTGCAGCCATGAAATTAAAAGACATTACTCCTTGGAAGGAAAGTCATGACCAAATTCAATGGCATATTCAAAAGCAGAGACATTACTTTGCCAACAAAGGTCCATCTAGTCAAGGTTGCGGTTTTTCTAGTGGTCATGTATGAATGTTAGAGTTGGACTGTGAAGAAAGCTGAGTGCTGAAGAATTGATGCTTTTGAACTGTGGTGTTGGATGAGAATCTTGAGAGTCCCTTGGACTGCAAGGAAATCCAACCAGTCCATCCTGAAGTAAATCAATCCTGAATATTCATTGGAAGGACTGATGCTGAAGCTGAAACTCCAATACTTTGGCCACCTGATGCAAAGTACTGACTCATTTGAAAAGACTCTGATGCTGGGAAAGATTGAAGGCAGGAGGAGAAGGGGATGACAGAGAATGAGATGGTTGGGTGGCACCACTGACTCAATTTACATGAGCTTGATTAAACTCCAGGCTTTGGTGATGTACAGGGAGGCCTGACATGCTGCAGTCCATGGGGTTGCAAAGAGTCAGAGATGACTGAGTGACTGAACCGACAACTGACTGAGTGACTGAATAGACTGCCTGACTGACTGGAGAAAACCTGAAAAGCATTTATTTAAGAAAAACAGGTTACTTTTCAAAGTAATAATGAACTTCATGGCATTCTACTTTTCTCTGTTCTTTCTATTTTCCCAATTCTGTATTAGCCTTGGCATTAAAAAGTAGTTTTTTTTTTTTTTTTTTTAATCCATGTAGAGCAAGACTAACAGATCAGGAGATGATTGCCAATTGAAAATACAACTTGTTACTATCAGTTCTATGAGGAAGAGTGCAGGAACATATGGGGAAGCATCAGGGTCAATTCAGAAAGAAAGAGAATGAGTCAAAAGGTGGACAAAAACCCTTGTGGTTTCTATTGTAAGGAATGCTTAGCGTATTATGAATAGACCCAGGTCTGGCCAGTAAAGAGATGTATTTCGTTTTTCTGGTGCTTGTCCCTTGGCTGGCTAGGATTGATATCCACACCTGTATATTTCACAATCAAACTATGGATAGGCAAAAAGACCATACAAAAAGCTCCAAGAGAGAAGTTACTTAGATCCTCATTTAACAGCTCAATTAATATATTCAATTAACATTCAAATAAGAAAGATTAACAGCTGTTTTTTCTTGAGAAAAACCCAGGAAGCCAGGAAATAGATGACATACTTAAGGATTTTAATAAAAACTATCAACCAAGAAACCAGCATGATTATACTAACCAGGTTGAAATAGCTAACATCATGACATTGCTAGTAGAATCACGTGGAATCGTGCTTAACTTTTACACAAATCAGTTTTTATGTGCATGAATATAGCACATACAGGAAGATAAAAATTTCTTTCCTTAAAGATCTTATTGTCTGCAAAACCGATATTAAACCACAATGATTTAATCATAAGTACATATTTATGTGTGTGTGTGTGTGTGTGTGTGTTTGAGAGGAGAGAGGATTGACTGCTAATATGAAAAAAAAAAAACAACCTAATGCTAGGAAAGATTGAGGACAAAAGGAGAAAGGGGTAACAAAGGATGAGATGGTTAGATAGTATCACCTATTCAATGGACATGAATTTTAATAAACTCCAGGCAGTAGTGAAGGACAGGGAGGTCTGGTGGGCTGCAGCCCATAGGGTCTCAAAGAGTCAGACGCGACTTAGCAACTAAGCAAGAATAGCAACAATGTATAACAGAGTCACTGATATGGTCTGGATTGATCTATAAAGGCTTCCTTAAAGAAATGTGTGGATAGAATTGCTAAAGGTGAGTACCTATTGTATCTTACCCTATTTTTGTTCAGTTACCCAGTCATATCTGACTCTTTGCAACCCCATGTACTGCAGTATGCCAGGCTTCCCTGTCCCTTATCATCTCCCAGAGTTTGTCCAGGTTAATGTCCATTGCATTGGTGATGCCATCCAGCCATCTCATTCTCTGAAGCCAGCTTCTCCTTCTGCTCTCAATCTTTTCCAGCATCAGGGACTTTTCCAATAAGCCAGTTCTTCGCATCGGGTGACCAAAATACTGGAGCTTCAGCTTCAACATCAATTCTTCCAATGAGTATTCAGAGTTGATTTCCTTTAAGATTGGCTGGTTTGATCTCCTTCCTGTCCAAGGGACTCTTAGAAGTTTTCTCCAGCACCACATTTTGAAGGCATCAATTCTTTGGTGCTCTACCTTCTTTATGGTCCATCTCTCACAACCATATGTGACCACTGGGAAGACCATGGCCTTGATTATATGGACCTTTGTTGGCAGAGTGATGCCACTGCTTTTCAACAGATTGTCTAGGTTTGTCCCATATTCAGCAGTAATTTATTCATCCCTGAGGTCCAAGTACCATATCTAAGAGCATGCCTATTATGTTAATAATGTCTGACCCACAACTTGTACCAAATCAATGAGTCTTTAATTCAGCTACCCATAATGCATGGAAAGGTTTTCATATAGCAGTACATAAGAGCCAAAACAGCTATATTTCTAACTAAGAAGAAATGATTCTGAGGTTTACAATTCACAGCTGATAAGGCATATTAAAGTGTCATGATAAATATACAAATATTTTTTAAATAGCCAGCATAGAAAATAATCTAAACAATATCTTTATATTAATAGACTAAAACTCATTCACTCTTTCATCAAAAATGTCATTTTTGCATTTTTATGAATTACAGGCAAGGAAAGTTTTTATGGGTATGTATATATATGCATAAATATATATATTATATGTATTTTATATGTATGTACATATATATATTATACAGATATACAGATATTCTGATATGCAGAAAATTTTATCCATTTTTAAGGAGATTTTTGAAGACAAAGCTTTCCTTTAATATTTTCTAAAAGTGTTCCTAAACATTTTTATTATATTGCTTAGCTTATACAGCTCTATATTTGGACAAGTTTATCACTGGTAATTACTTTAGAAATGGTCAAGTTGTTATGTTTATAACAACACATAGATTATTGCTAATAAAATGTAACTTTGACTTTAATGAGTCTGGAAAATTTGACAAACAAATATGCCAGATACATCTTTTGACTACTGCCTAAGACTCATTAATATGATTATTTTGTCAAATATCTGGACTGACAAGTTAAATATTACTGCCATAGTCATGTGAGTTGTAAGAATGTAATAGTGAAAGGGAAAGCATTTTCCTCTGATTCTAATTAAACAGGATATTATCTTACCTTGTTTTCAAGGTACTACATGCTTTCAGGTTCAACAAAATAAATGGGCAATTGAAAATAGCATATTTCACTCCTTGTTTAAGCTCTATGGGCAAAGAACATTGTTTCTTTAGGATATGCAGTAACTCTTCAGCCAGAATCACCTTTTCTTCAATTATATGGTCCAGGGATCAATAGCTAAAATCTTAGCTTTATTCTTTATAATCTAATACACTTAGATTATAAGTTTATTCTTATAAATAAACACTTACTAATCCACTATGGTATAGATGGCAGATAGTCACACAGTTCCAATAAAGGAAAAAGTCAAGATTTAGCTTCTGTCTAAAAGAAAAATATCTGTAAGATTGTGGTTTACAGAAATATTTCTGTAAAATTATGGTTAATAGAAAATGTCCTAAAAAAAAAAATGTCCTATTTTGGGCCACCATATTATACAGTATGTACAAAAGGATCACTCTAAAGGAATAATCAATTATTTTACAACCAATATAATAAATGTATCTTGTATTGTATCCTTTATAACTTTTAATAAAATCTGTGATATTTAAAGAATTTCCTTAGTAAATATGAAATTATCAACACATTACTAAAATCAGTGAGTAGTATATGTACATGTGTGCTATATACACATATAGACTATGTATATGTTATACACATATATATCAATACTTATACAATTTATATGTATTCCATATATGATTTAAATATGTGTGTATTTAAGCTCAAAGGGTAGAGTCAAATGGGCCTTTGTCCATATATGGACAAACCCTATCAATTTTCCCAACATTGAGGAGAATAGTGTTATATGAATTATCAGTATCACCTGACAAATCATTGCTAAAACTGGTGCTGAAAATCACTTCATTCTGCTATTTTGCTATTTCTTTTTCATTTTAGTAACAAATTGGAATTAAAAGATTATTGTAAAATAAAAATATATACCTTTCCTTTTTATTCAGAAGCATAAACAAAAGCAAGGTAAATAACTGTTTAGTTTCACAGCATCAGTGCCTAGAGATGATTTTTCATGGGTTTTAGCTTTCCATCAGCATCAGTCCTACTTAGTCAGTATGAAATCAAGGTTCTCCTTGCTGTGCAAACACAGTTCAAGACAAGTCACCTAGTGTTCCCAGAGCCCTACCACATACTCATTCCAACTGTATCCCCTGTGTGCAAAGGACATGTAATTGTTGTTTCTTAAAAGAAAATGGCCAATCAAATGTGACTTAGCAGGAAAGGGGATACTGAATCTGGGTGTACCTAGAACAATCCCACTCAACAAACTGTATTTACTGATGAAGAAATTTGCCTCTTCTATTTTATCCACGCCCTTATATATTTCAATGCTCTCTTTGGTTGCAAGTTAGAATTTTATTTGACAAATTCCTTAAATAAAACTAGCACAGTTAGCTTTGCAAAAAACAAAAACTAAATTTACATTTATATTTCTTCATCTTGGCATATGAACAGATTGATATAATGCTCTGAAATAGGTCTAAAACAAATAACATAGTAGATTTGGTTTGCATGTTTGAAACATTGTATGTGATTAATCAGTTCAGTTCAGTTCAGTCGCTCAGTCATGTCCGACTCTTTGCGACCCCATTAATCGCAGCCTCCCTGTTCATCACCAACTCCTGGAGTTCACTCAGATTCATGTCATACCATGATGTTAATCACATTTAGTTACTATACTAATAGTAATATTTGTTGTCAAGCACTGGTCTACAGCACTTTATGTAGATGGTACATTTTAAATCTTTACTAGAATTCTATGGAATCATTCCACAGTCATATTTGGAATATGTCAAATATTGCTATTTATTTAGTGCTAATTCTTAATATACTAATAAGTAAGCCCTCTTCTTATATTAGCTGTATATATACTAAATAATCAATCTAAGCAGCACTATGAGGTAAACACTATCCCTGTTCATAACTGAGGAATCTGAAGCATAAATTTTGAGTGATTTATTCAAGTTCATCCAGCAAGAAAGTGGTGGAGTCCAATTTGAACTCAAGCTTCAAATATTAATGGTATAGTTACTCAGGAATATTATATTAATAAAGTACCATAGAATTGCATAGTCAGCCATAATTCACAGCCCAGCTACAATACAGTGAAAAAGCATAGAACTACAGTATAGTGAAAGAGCATAGAACCAGCAAACAAAGGGGTAGAAAGCCTCTCGCTCAATTTTATCATAATAAATTCACCTTAGTCAGTTTCCTCATATATAACATAGAGATCATTTTGATGAATGAATGAGATTTTCTGTTATGTGAACAAGCTGAATACAGTTTCAACCACTTAGTAGCTGCTTAACATTGATTATTTTTGTCAATCAATAATTGATACATTTGTACAAAGAAAATTAAGCTATTTGCATGGAATTACTCACCTGTTTGATCTTCCCTGGTGGCTCAGCAGTAAAGAATCCACCTTCAATGCAGATATGTGGATTCCATCCATTGATCAGGAAGATCCTCTGGAGATGGAAATGGCAACCTACTCTAGTATTCTTGACTGGGAAACCCCATGACAGAGGTGCCTTGTGGGTTACAGTTTATTGGGTCACAAGAGTCAGACACCACTTAACAGCTAATCACCACTGCCACTCAACTGTTTAGAAGAGAAGATACTAAATTGAGAAGATTGTATACAAAAGGAATATAAACAATTAGAAGCTGTGCTACATTATTAAAAATTGAATATTGAAGCCATTGTTGTTGTTCAGTTACTTAGTCTTGTCCAACTCTTTGCAACCTCATGAATAGCAACAAACCAAGCTTCCCTGCCTTTCATTATCTCCAGAGGTTGGCTCAAACTCATGTCTATTGAGTCAATGATGCCATTCAATCATTCCATCCTCTGTCATCCTCTTCTCTTCCTGCCCTCAATCTTTCCCATCATCAGAGTCTTCCAATGAGTTGGCACTTTATATCAAGAGGCCAAAGGATTGGAGCTGTAGCTTTAGCATTAATTTTTTCAATGAATATTCAGGGTTGATTTCTTTTAGGATTGACTGATCTGATCTCCCTGCTGTCCAAGGGACTCTCAAGAGTCTTCTCCAACACCACAGTTCAAACACCACAGATTCTTCAGCACTTGGCCTTCTTTATGGCCAACTCTCACATCCATACATGACTACTGGAAAAACTACAGCTCTGATGATAAGGAGATTTGTTGGCAAAATGATGTTTCTGCTTGGTAATACACTGTCTAGGTTTGTTGTAGCTTTCCTCCCGAGGAGCAAATATCTTTTAATCTCATGGCTGCAGTCACCATCCAGAGTGATTTAGTAGCCCAAGATAGTACAATCTGTCACTGTTTCCATTATTTCCCCATTTATTCACCATGAAGTGGTGGGACCTGATGCCATGAACTTAATTTTTTTGAATGATGAGTTTTAATCCAGCTTTTTCACTTTCATCAACAGGATATTTAATTCCTCTGTTTTCTGCCATTAGGGTGGTATCATTTGCATATCTGAGGTAATGGATATTTCTCCATATTTCACAATTATGATTCCAGCTTTTGCTACATCCATCCCTGAATCTCACATGATGTACTCTACATAGAAGTTAAATAAGCAGAGTGACAGTATACAGACTTGTGATACTGCTTTCCCAATTTTGAACCAGGCTGTTGTTGTTCCATGTCCTATTCTAACTGTTGCTTCTTAACCTGCATACAGTTTTCTCAGAAAACAGGTCAGGTGGTCTGGTATTCCCATCTCTTGAAGAATTTTCCACAGTTTGTTATCCACGCAGTCAAAGGCTTTATAGCATAGTCAATGAAGTAAAAGTAGATGTTTTGCTGGAATTATTTTGCTTTTTCTATGATCCATCAGAATTTGGCAATTTGATCTCTGGTTCCTCTGTCTTTTCTAAATCCAGATTGTATATCTGAAAGTTCTCAGTTCATGTATTGTTGAAGCCTAGCTGGAAGGATTTTAAGCATGACCTTGCTAGCATGTACAATGAGTGGAATTTTACAGTAGTTTGAACCTTCTTTGGAATTGGAATGAAAACTGACTTTTCCAGTCCTGTATCCACTGCTGAGTTTTCCAAATTCACTAGCATATTGAGTGCAGCACTTGGACAGCATCGCCTTTTAGGATTTGGAATAGCTCAGCTGGAATTCCATCACCTTTACTGTCTTTGTTCATAATGATGCTTCCCAAAGCCTACTTGACTTTGCACTCCAGGATGTCTGGCTCTAGGTGAATCATCACACCATTATGGTTATCTGGGTCATTAAGATATTTTTTTGTACAGTTCTTTTTATTCTTGCTACCTCTTCTTAATATCTTTGGCTTCTGTTAGGTCCATAGAGTTTCTATCTTTTATTGTGCATATTTTTACATTAAATGTTCCTTTGGTACCTCAAATTTTCTTAAAGAGATTTCTAGTCTTTCCTATTCTACTGTTTTCCTCTATTTCTTTGCATTGATCACTGAGAAGGGCTTTCTTATCTCTCCTTATTCTTTGGAACTCTGCATTCAGATGGAAAAATCTTTTCTCCTTTTCCTTTAACTTCCTTCTTTTCTCAGATATTTGTAAGGCCTCCTCAGACAACCATTTTGCCTTTATACATGTCTTTCTCTTGGGGATGGTTTTAAGTCATCACCTTCTGTACAATGCTACGAACCTCAATCCATAGTTTTTCAGGCGCTCTATCATGTTTAATACCTTGAATCCATTTGTCACACCCACTGCATAGTCATAAGGGATTTGATTTAGGTCATGCCTGTGTGTCCTAGTGATTTTCCCTATTTTCTTCGATTTTAGCCTGAATTTTGCATTAAGGAGTTCATAATCCAAGCCACAGTCAGCTCCTAGTCTTGTTTTGCTGATTGTATAGAGCTTCTCCATCTTCTGCTCAAAGGATATAATCAATCTGATTTCAGTATTGACCATCTGGTGATGTTCATTTGTAGAGTCATTTCTCATCTTGTTGAAAGAGTGTTTGCTATGACTAGTGCACTCTCTTGGCAAAATTCTTTAAGCCTTTTCCCTACTTCATTTTGTACTCCAAGGCCAAACTTGCCCATTACTACAGGTATCTCTTGACTTCCTACTTTTGCATTCCAATCCCCTCTGATGAAAATGACTTTTTCTTTCCTTTTTTTGGGGTGTTAGTTCTAGAATATCTTGTCAGGTTTCATAGAACCATTCAACTTCAGCTCCTTCGGTATTGGTGTTTGGGACATAGATTTGACTCTCTGTGATGTTGAATGATTTGCTTTGGAAATGAACCAAGACAATTTTGTCGTTTATGAGGTTGCAGCCAAGTACTGCATTTCAGACTGTTTTGTTGACTATGAGGACTACTCCATTTCTTCTAAGGGATTTTTTTTCCCATGTAATCGATATGATGGTCATCTGAATTAAATTCACCCATTCCTGTCCACTTTTGTTCATTGATTCCTAAAATGCTGATGTTTACTCTTGCCATCTCCTGTTTGACCACTTCCACTTAACCTTAATTCATGGACCTAACATTCCATGTTCCTATGCAATATTGTTCTCTACTGCATTGAACTTTACTTTACTGGGCACTTCCACATCTGGCCATTGTATCTGCTTTGGCTCAGCCTCCTTGTTCTGCCTGGAGCTATTTTCTGCTCTTCTCCAGTAGCATATTGGACACCTATTGATGTGAGGGGTCCATGTTTCAGTGTCATATTTTTTGGCCTTTCACACTGTTCATGGGGTTCTCAAGGCAAGAATGCAAAAGTGACTTGCCATTCCCTTCTCAGGCGGACCACGTTTTGTCAGAAATCTTCGCCATGATGTGTTGGTCTTGGGTGGCCCTACATGGCATGGCTCCTAATTTCATTCAGTTTTACAAGGCTGTAAATCATGTGATCATGTTGGTTAATTTTCTGTATTCCGTATGCCCTTTGTGGATATGGATAAGAGAATGTACAAGCTTCCTGATGAGAAGAAATTGTTATGGGGAAAACTGGATCTTGCTGTGGTGGGAAGGACCAGTCAGTTCAGTTCAGTCACTCAGTCATGTCCGACACTGTGACCACAGGGATTGCAGCATGCCAGGCTTCCCTGTCTATCATCAACTCCCAGAGTTTGCTCAGACTCATGTCCTTTGAGTCAGAGATACATCCAACCATTTCATCCTCTGTTACTCACTTCTCCTACCTTTAATATTCCCAGCATCAGGGTCTTTTCCAATGAGTCAGTTTTTCACGTCCAGTGGCCAAAGTATTGGAGCTTCAGCTTCAGCATCAATCCTTCCAATGAATATTCAGGATTGGTTTCCTTTAGGATGGAATGGTTGGATCTGCTTGCAGTCCCAAGGACTCTCAAGAGTCTTCTCCAACACCAGAGTTCAAAAGCATCAATTCTTTGAATCTCAGATTTCTCTATGGTCCAAAAACTGGATCTTGCTCTGGTGGGCAGGACCTTCCTCAGTAAATATTTAATCCAATTTTCTGATGATGGATAGGGCTGTGCTCCTCCCTGTTGTTTGGCCTGAGACAGCCCAGTTCTGGGGTTTGTAGTCTCCATGGAAGGGTCATAGTCTTTATGGTAGACCTAATGGCAACCTCCTTCAGAAGAGCTTATGCCAACAATACACACCTTCCAGAAATGCTGCTGTCAGTGCCCCAATCCCCACTGCAGGCCATTGTTGACTTGCACTGCTTCCAGAGACTCCCTAACACACACAAGTCAGGCTCTGTACCTATGGAGAGGCTCCTCTCTCCTGGCTCCTGGTGCACACAACATTTAGTTTGTGCTCTCTAAGAGTCTCTGTTTCCCCAGTTCTGGGGAAATTCTGTAATCAAATTCCACTGACCTTCAAAGTCAGATTCCCTGAGGATGAGTATGAAGTCATAGCTTTTTCTATTTATACTATCACACAGAACCTATCTAGAATATCAAGAAGTGTTTAGGGAATGATTACTGAACTAAACTAAAATCTCACTAACACACATGTGTTTTGTTGTTTGTGAAATCTAGTTATTTCAACAAGCAAATAAAAATACTACATCTACATCTATTTGGTACATATTAGAACAGGTTGTTTGTCAAGTAAACTTAAACAAACTTGAGTTGATTTCTCTCTCCTTACAGGAGTCAGAAAGCATCCCCCAGTCCTCACTGAATCTGGATTGTGGACAGAGGCAGAATCTGAATTGCAGAAGGGCCGCTGGAGCAAACACAGGACTGAGCAAGCCTTGGACTCCCTGTTATCTGTCATCACAGGATGCTAGTGTGGTCACTGCATTGTTAGGACCAGCTTACTCCTACATAATAGTGCTCCTGAAGAAATTTATTTCTCCAAATGCCAGCAAAAAAACAAAAAACAAACAAACAAAAATTTTAATAGTCTGTCAGGGACGAGATAGGAAAAAGGATTTTCCTTTTTCAACTGCCTATTTTTTTCCCTCTGTCCATATATCATTTCACTTCATAGAACAAGAAAAGTACAAGTGAGCAAATGAATTTTAAATTACTAGGTACATTTTCCTTACATGTAACCTTTGGAAAGTTCCACAGAACCAGTTAATTAACCCAATTTGTGATTGAAGTGATCATGCTGAGCGTCCATGTTAAGTACATTTTTATTCATGCTTCTCCCACCAGAGGATTAGTTTGTTGTTCTTGTACCACAACTAAGAAATTAAAATATATATAAGTCTTGAGAGTCCCTTGGACTGCAAGGAGATCCAACCAGTCCATTCTGAAGAAGATCAACCCTGGGATTTCTTTGGAAGGAATGATGCTAAACCTGAAACTCCAGTACTTTGGCCACCTCATGCAAAGAGTTGACTCACTGGAAAAGACTCTGATTCTGGAAGGGATTGGGGGCAGGAGGAGAAGGGGACGACAGAGGATGAGATGTTTGGATGACATCACGGACTCGATGGATGCGAGTCTGAGTGAACTCCGAGAGATGGTAAGATAGTAACGAACAGGGAGGCCTGGCATGCTATGATTCATGGGGTCACAAAGAGTCTGACACAACTGAGCGACTGAACTGAACTGAACTGAACTGATAGTCAAATTTACATTTTAAAATATGTTCAATTTCTCTTTAACACTTTGCTTCTTCTAATTTTTCATTTTTTTAAATGTTTTTCACAAAAATTCAACATTTGCTTTCAGTTCAATGCATTTTCAGTTCCTTAGAACCTGCTTATTCATATTTTTTTTTTCTAAGTAGTTGTTCTAAAATTTTTTATCATTATAATTACCAAAAAGACCAGCTAGTCCTAACCTCCCCCTTCCACATTTGACAGAAGAAGATATTTATCTCCATGGAGTTTAAATGATAATCTGATGTTCACCAAGTTAGTTGACTACATATGCAGGTGAAGATGGTGGTGATGTGGTCAGACTTCATTTAGCCTAACTCTTTTTAAATAAAATTTATAATTAAAATGTTTCTAAATTATCACTAAATTATTATACTTTAATTAAATTATGAAATGTTACATTCATTTAAAATATTAACACATAATATCTTATAAAGTTTGCTATCTGTTTATTATATTGTATTTTGAGGTTTCTTATGTTTTTAATCCCCTCAAAAATATAAATTGCTATTATCAAGACACATAAAGGTACGTGTTCTCCATATTTAATTCTAGATTATTTGATGTGATTGATTTTACTGAACACTTCTAAAAAATATACTCCATGCTGACATTACACAGGATGTGTGTGTGTGTGTGTGTGTGCGTGTGTGTTCTGTTCACAATTGAGCAGGTAAAAATTGACAAAATTATATTGAGTGGTCTTGTCAGAATGTATCCAATCCCTTCCTTGACCTTGATTGATTTCGGCTAACATTCCAAAAAATTTTTGGCATTTTACAGATAATCTTATTCAATCACTCTCTTGAAAGTCTTCATAGGAAAATCTAAGGAAAACAGAAACGAAGATGAAGAAAAATTAAACTGTCAGCTATAACTTTTTACTGAAGGCAATAGTTCATATATTTCTAAACAGATAAACATGTAAGGACATTTGCTGAGTTAAATGTCAGGGGGGAAAACAAAACAAAACAAAACACCTCAAATCCCTCCAGCAGAGTGTGTGTTATTTTTCAAAGAAGATAATCAGGTGGGATGATTTATTCTCACTGTGGTCAGAAAATTGTAAGAAAAAGTCTACAAGCAAACCACACTGTAAGGTATAAGTTTTCTACTTGGCCTAAGAACATACCTTCTACTTGAACTGAATGCTATAGCGGAACTGAGGCATCTGCTCAAGTAGGGAACCTCAGAGATGTTTAAAATGGCCTTTAAATAAACTGGAAATGGCTGCTACGTACTCATTTGGAAAAAGGATGACCTGGAACACCTGTAATCAGTGCAGAAGTTTAGCCACAGGTGCACAAATAAAAAAACATGCAAAGTGAAAAAAAATGTACTGTAACTTATTTAGTTTGGGACTTTCAGAAACTATACTCAGTATTTGTCATCTTCTACTCTAACTGAATGGGAAATAGATGGGGAAACAGTGGAAACAGTGTCAGACTTTATTTTGGGGTGCTCCAAAAGCACTGCAGATGGTGACTGCAGCCATGAAATTAAAAGATGCTTACTCCTGGGAAGGAAAGTTATGATCAACCTAGATAGCATATTCAGAAGCAGAGACATTACTTTGCCAAGAAAGGTCTGTCTAGTCAAGGCTATGGTTTTTCCAGTGGTCATGTATGGATGTGAGAGTTGGACTGTGAAGAAAGCTGAGCACCAAATAACTGATGTTTTTGAACTGTGGTGATAAAGACTCTTGAGAGTCTCTTGGCCTGCAAGATGCAACCAATCCATCTTAAAGGAGATGAGTCCTGGGTGTTCATTGGAAGGACTGATGGTGATGCTGAAACTCCAATACTTTGGCCACCTCATGCGAAGAGTTGACTCATTAGAAAAGACCCTGATGCTGGGAGGGACTGAGGGCAGGAGGAGAAGGGGATGACAGAGGATGAGATGGCTGGATGGCATCACTGATTCGATGGACGTGAGTTTAAGTGAACTCTGGGAGTTGGTGATGGATAGGGAGGCCTTGCGTGCTGTGATTCATGGGGTTGCAAGGAGTCGGACACGACTGAGTGACTGAACTGACTCTAACTGAATAGAGAAATGTCCACAGTTACAATTTTATTGCATGAAATATTCCAGGTGATTATAGGTATATTATGCCAACACAGTATCATTTCCTCCAAATCACTTTGCACTATAACTATCAGCTAGAGGAAATGAGAATAAAGATTCAGTAAAGAAGCAGGAAAAGCCCTTCAAAACCTTGTGCATTTACCTGAAAATATAGCTTCAACATTTATAAAGTAAAAGCTTATGGAGCGAAGAGGAAATACAGATAAATATACAGACATAGTTGGACATTTTAATATACTTCATTAAACAACATGTAGAACAAGCAGAAATAATTAGTAAATTAGCAAGAATATTGATGATTTAAAAAACATAATCCACTAACCTTTACTTATTGACCTATATAGGATTCTACAACCAAACTTTACAGTGTAATTTACTTTTATGTTCTTGTGGACATTTACAGGAAAAGACCATACATTAGGGGAAAAAAAGTTAAATTAATTATTAATCTAGTGACAAAAATCACAAAAATGATTATTCAGATGCTAAGTCATATGTGATTCCTTGAAACCCTATTAACTGCTGCACCATGGGTTCCTTGTCCTTCACCTTGACAAATGTTGAGAGGGAAGGGATACAGAAGAGTATCTGGAATGGTAAAAATATTCTATGTTTTCTTATGGATAGTGTTTATATAGTAGTATACAAATGTATAAATTGATGGATTTGTGCAAAAAAAAAAAATTGTGTGATTGTATGTATTTTATCACAGAAAAGGAAATGGCAACCAACTCCAGTATTCTTCCCTGGAGAATCCCATGGACAGAGGAGCCTAGAAGGCTATAGTCCATGGGGTCACAAAGAGTCAGAAAGGACTAAAGCAACTTAGCATGTAATTTATACCACTATAAAAAACTAAAAGCATGACTAATACCTAATAGAAAATTCAGTAAGAACCTTGATCTAGATTCTAGCCACATTAAGAACTTTTATGCCCCAGACCCTAAAGTTTCTCCCTTTAGCCCCCATTCTCACATAGCTGCTTAAGAAATAAAGAAATGGTAAATAATGTAAGATACGCCATTGATATATATCTATATTTCATATAACATATACACCACACACACACATACATTTTTAAGGCATCATCTCTTGACCAACATCTACCTATGTGCATAGTCTATTATGGACTTATACTGGTAGTCCCAAGTGAACAATCCTCTAGAAATTCCTTTTAATTTAGACTGAAACTGTGACTTATTTTAACTAACAGAACGTGGTAGAAATGACTTTGGTCTTAGTGGAAATTCCTGGCCTATGCCTGATGAAGGCCTAGTAGCTTCCAATTCTATACACTTGAGAATCCTGATGAGCCAAGAAGACCAACATTTCTGCTGGGGTGACCACACAGAGCACACACATAGAGAGGTCATGCTAAAAGAGAAAGGTCATAACAATCTGGAGGGGGAGCAGTCCAGGTGTTTCAGGGTCTTACCTAAGCCGAGTCTCAGGCCAACCCAGTACCAGAATCTGACCATCCAGTANCTGAGCGTCCATGTTAAGTACATTTTTATTCATGCTTCTCCCACCAGAGGATTAGTTTGTTGTTCTTGTACCACAACTAAGAAATTAAAATATATATAAGTCTTGAGAGTCCCTTGGACTGCAAGGAGATCCAACCAGTCCATTCTGAAGAAGATCAACCCTGGGATTTCTTTGGAAGGAATGATGCTAAACCTGAAACTCCAGTACTTTGGCCACCTCATGCAAAGAGTTGACTCACTGGAAAAGACTCTGATTCTGGAAGGGATTGGGGGCAGGAGGAGAAGGGGACGACAGAGGATGAGATGTTTGGATGACATCACGGACTCGATGGATGCGAGTCTGAGTGAACTCCGAGAGATGGTAAGATAGTAACGAACAGGGAGGCCTGGCATGCTATGATTCATGGGGTCACAAAGAGTCTGACACAACTGAGCGACTGAACTGAACTGAACTGAACTGATAGTCAAATTTACATTTTAAAATATGTTCAATTTCTCTTTAACACTTTGCTTCTTCTAATTTTTCATTTTTTTAAATGTTTTTCACAAAAATTCAACATTTGCTTTCAGTTCAATGCATTTTCAGTTCCTTAGAACCTGCTTATTCATATTTTTTTTTTCTAAGTAGTTGTTCTAAAATTTTTTATCATTATAATTACCAAAAAGACCAGCTAGTCCTAACCTCCCCCTTCCACATTTGACAGAAGAAGATATTTATCTCCATGGAGTTTAAATGATAATCTGATGTTCACCAAGTTAGTTGACTACATATGCAGGTGAAGATGGTGGTGATGTGGTCAGACTTCATTTAGCCTAACTCTTTTTAAATAAAATTTATAATTAAAATGTTTCTAAATTATCACTAAATTATTATACTTTAATTAAATTATGAAATGTTACATTCATTTAAAATATTAACACATAATATCTTATAAAGTTTGCTATCTGTTTATTATATTGTATTTTGAGGTTTCTTATGTTTTTAATCCCCTCAAAAATATAAATTGCTATTATCAAGACACATAAAGGTACGTGTTCTCCATATTTAATTCTAGATTATTTGATGTGATTGATTTTACTGAACACTTCTAAAAAATATACTCCATGCTGACATTACACAGGATGTGTGTGTGTGTGTGTGTGTGCGTGTGTGTTCTGTTCACAATTGAGCAGGTAAAAATTGACAAAATTATATTGAGTGGTCTTGTCAGAATGTATCCAATCCCTTCCTTGACCTTGATTGATTTCGGCTAACATTCCAAAAAATTTTTGGCATTTTACAGATAATCTTATTCAATCACTCTCTTGAAAGTCTTCATAGGAAAATCTAAGGAAAACAGAAACGAAGATGAAGAAAAATTAAACTGTCAGCTATAACTTTTTACTGAAGGCAATAGTTCATATATTTCTAAACAGATAAACATGTAAGGACATTTGCTGAGTTAAATGTCAGGGGGGAAAACAAAACAAAACAAAACACCTCAAATCCCTCCAGCAGAGTGTGTGTTATTTTTCAAAGAAGATAATCAGGTGGGATGATTTATTCTCACTGTGGTCAGAAAATTGTAAGAAAAAGTCTACAAGCAAACCACACTGTAAGGTATAAGTTTTCTACTTGGCCTAAGAACATACCTTCTACTTGAACTGAATGCTATAGCGGAACTGAGGCATCTGCTCAAGTAGGGAACCTCAGAGATGTTTAAAATGGCCTTTAAATAAACTGGAAATGGCTGCTACGTACTCATTTGGAAAAAGGATGACCTGGAACACCTGTAATCAGTGCAGAAGTTTAGCCACAGGTGCACAAATAAAAAAACATGCAAAGTGAAAAAAAATGTACTGTAACTTATTTAGTTTGGGACTTTCAGAAACTATACTCAGTATTTGTCATCTTCTACTCTAACTGAATGGGAAATAGATGGGGAAACAGTGGAAACAGTGTCAGACTTTATTTTGGGGTGCTCCAAAAGCACTGCAGATGGTGACTGCAGCCATGAAATTAAAAGATGCTTACTCCTGGGAAGGAAAGTTATGATCAACCTAGATAGCATATTCAGAAGCAGAGACATTACTTTGCCAAGAAAGGTCTGTCTAGTCAAGGCTATGGTTTTTCCAGTGGTCATGTATGGATGTGAGAGTTGGACTGTGAAGAAAGCTGAGCACCAAATAACTGATGTTTTTGAACTGTGGTGATAAAGACTCTTGAGAGTCTCTTGGCCTGCAAGATGCAACCAATCCATCTTAAAGGAGATGAGTCCTGGGTGTTCATTGGAAGGACTGATGGTGATGCTGAAACTCCAATACTTTGGCCACCTCATGCGAAGAGTTGACTCATTAGAAAAGACCCTGATGCTGGGAGGGACTGAGGGCAGGAGGAGAAGGGGATGACAGAGGATGAGATGGCTGGATGGCATCACTGATTCGATGGACGTGAGTTTAAGTGAACTCTGGGAGTTGGTGATGGATAGGGAGGCCTTGCGTGCTGTGATTCATGGGGTTGCAAGGAGTCGGACACGACTGAGTGACTGAACTGACTCTAACTGAATAGAGAAATGTCCACAGTTACAATTTTATTGCATGAAATATTCCAGGTGATTATAGGTATATTATGCCAACACAGTATCATTTCCTCCAAATCACTTTGCACTATAACTATCAGCTAGAGGAAATGAGAATAAAGATTCAGTAAAGAAGCAGGAAAAGCCCTTCAAAACCTTGTGCATTTACCTGAAAATATAGCTTCAACATTTATAAAGTAAAAGCTTATGGAGCGAAGAGGAAATACAGATAAATATACAGACATAGTTGGACATTTTAATATACTTCATTAAACAACATGTAGAACAAGCAGAAATAATTAGTAAATTAGCAAGAATATTGATGATTTAAAAAACATAATCCACTAACCTTTACTTATTGACCTATATAGGATTCTACAACCAAACTTTACAGTGTAATTTACTTTTATGTTCTTGTGGACATTTACAGGAAAAGACCATACATTAGGGGAAAAAAAGTTAAATTAATTATTAATCTAGTGACAAAAATCACAAAAATGATTATTCAGATGCTAAGTCATATGTGATTCCTTGAAACCCTATTAACTGCTGCACCATGGGTTCCTTGTCCTTCACCTTGACAAATGTTGAGAGGGAAGGGATACAGAAGAGTATCTGGAATGGTAAAAATATTCTATGTTTTCTTATGGATAGTGTTTATATAGTAGTATACAAATGTATAAATTGATGGATTTGTGCAAAAAAAAAAAATTGTGTGATTGTATGTATTTTATCACAGAAAAGGAAATGGCAACCAACTCCAGTATTCTTCCCTGGAGAATCCCATGGACAGAGGAGCCTAGAAGGCTATAGTCCATGGGGTCACAAAGAGTCAGAAAGGACTAAAGCAACTTAGCATGTAATTTATACCACTATAAAAAACTAAAAGCATGACTAATACCTAATAGAAAATTCAGTAAGAACCTTGATCTAGATTCTAGCCACATTAAGAACTTTTATGCCCCAGACCCTAAAGTTTCTCCCTTTAGCCCCCATTCTCACATAGCTGCTTAAGAAATAAAGAAATGGTAAATAATGTAAGATACGCCATTGATATATATCTATATTTCATATAACATATACACCACACACACACATACATTTTTAAGGCATCATCTCTTGACCAACATCTACCTATGTGCATAGTCTATTATGGACTTATACTGGTAGTCCCAAGTGAACAATCCTCTAGAAATTCCTTTTAATTTAGACTGAAACTGTGACTTATTTTAACTAACAGAACGTGGTAGAAATGACTTTGGTCTTAGTGGAAATTCCTGGCCTATGCCTGATGAAGGCCTAGTAGCTTCCAATTCTATACACTTGAGAATCCTGATGAGCCAAGAAGACCAACATTTCTGCTGGGGTGACCACACAGAGCACACACATAGAGAGGTCATGCTAAAAGAGAAAGGTCATAACAATCTGGAGGGGGAGCAGTCCAGGTGTTTCAGGGTCTTACCTAAGCCGAGTCTCAGGCCAACCCAGTACCAGAATCTGACCATCCAGTAGATTGGGGGCAGGAGGAGAAGTGGACGACCGAGGATGAGATGGCTGGATGGCATCACGGACTCGATGGACATGAATCTGAGTGATCTCCGAGAGATGGTGATGAACAGGGAGGCCTGGCGTGCTGCAATTCATGGGGTCGCAAAGAGTCAGACATGACTGAGCGACTGAAATGAACTGAACTGAAGCTAGTCAACAAAACAACCATTCAGGTGAACCGAGCCCAGATTGTAAATTTATGACAAGTTTCTTTTTAAACCACTAAATTTTAGGGTGGTTTGTTATTCAGAAATAGATAACGAAAACATTTTATCATTAATTTAGCTTGGAGTTTGATGTTAAGTATGATCATTAGAACGGAAATGGAATGGGCATTGAGATTGTCACCAGAGTGACTTTTATGTTCACCTCAAGTAAGAGTGATGAAGCATATAATGGATTTTGAGTCTTTTAAAATCTAGCCTGAATTTCTATCAAAAGAATTATCTTTATCTTAATTGGAGTTGAGTTAGTATTATCTTTGCAAAAGAGCCACGGGGAGGCCTACTAACCTGACTTTTGTATAGGAAATCAAAGCATGAATCTTAATTTCATTGGCATTGAAAAAGTTTTTGGCTCATGTGTTTTAATCCATAAGTTATCATTTTTAAAGACTTTTCATATTGTCTTAGTAGGATGATTTAAAAAGAAAGTACAATGTGTATTCCACAAAGAGAATGTTTCTCTTGATTGCTTGGATAAATGAGGTGGGGGGAGTCTCAAATTGTATAAAGAAGAAATAGTATGTTTGACAGGTAAAATATGACACCCAGTTAAATTTAACTTTCTGAAAAATAATGATTTTTTTAAATTAACTATAGATATGTCCTGTGCAATATTTTGAACATATTTATACTAAAAATGCATTCCCTGATTTATGTAAAATTTAAATTTAACTAGCATCTAGTATTTTTATTTGCTAAATCTGGCAACCTTACAGTAATGGTAAAGTCAATGTTGGTTGGTAGAAGGCAGAGGAGGATTCAGAAAGGTGGGAAAGGGTAGAGCAAAGAAATTTAAGAAGAGAGGTAGATACAGTCATTGCTTTGGAAGTGGGAAAGTAAATGTTTTTAGCAAAGAATAAAAATTTTCCAGGTAATTGTAAATGTATAGTCAGGGATGTATAAAAATATGACTCTATTATTTTATATAACTTATCTCAACCTCTTGTCCTCAGCTGATAGGGAACAGTGGCTTGACAGTTCATGGTATCTGACTTTCTCCTCCTAGCTTAACATTTCTTTTTGGATGACTGTCTATTTTAAGAAAATGTTTACTCTTTCAGATTCCACCTCTTCCCCCTCATCCTCCTTGAGATGGTGCTTGGAGGGGATATGAGAAGCTGATAGTGATGGGGGAGGGGAGCACCCACATACTGGCTTTGAGCTGAGACACCTATTTCCACTTGTGTCTGCATTTTCACTTTGGTGCCTTTCATGACCAAACGTGCAGGCGATGTTAAGGAGCCCTACCTAGAGAAGAGCACCCACTGCAGCTGAGGGCTGACCTTAATACTTCTGACTGCTGCCTCCCACATATTCAGTCACACTGAGAGCTTCTCTTAAACACCTGTACCCAGTAAGAAAGTTGCCAAAACCAGAAATTTTGTACTTCCACATGTCAAAGAAAAAGATTTGTCAAGAAGCTTGTGAAAAATTATTTATGCATAGGTTCAGTTTTGTAGAATAGTCAAGACTTTGAGAAGAATCATTTTGTGTTCTTTATTTGAAGAAAATAATATTTCTATGAAGTTGGGAAAGATCAAATATTTATGAAAATAAGGTAAGGTTTTAATATCTACTGATTGATGGCCTATGTAGATTCTATATCTACTGTCTATGCTTTGTTCTCACTAATCTTCTTTATTTCATATGAACTTTGTGTTTACCTAGGGGTATATCAATAGTTCATGATTTTTTTTTTATAATAATGTTTAACTTCTTTATTTCCACTGGCAAATAATAAATGAAAAATCTTGTTATGTCCAGATCTTTTCATATTAACATGCCCATGCTTTATCACCTTGAGTTACAGGAATAATCAAGAATGCACTGCCTTAACTGAAGAAAAGTAAAGAATTTTGCCTTTGATTTTTAAAATTTTATTTTATTTTTTAATATAAATTTATTTCAATTGGAGGTTAATTACTTTACAATATTGTATTGGTTTTGCCATACATCAACATGAATCTGCCACAGGTATACACGTGTTCCCCATCCTGAACCCCCCTCCCTATCCCTCCCCACACCATCCCTCTGTGTCATCCCAGGGCAACAGCCCCAAGCATCCAGTATCATGCATCAGACCTGGACTGGCAATTCATTTCATATGTGATATTATACGTTTCAATGCCATTCTCCCAAATCATCTCACCCTCGCCCTCTCCTATGGAGTCCAAAAGTCTGTTCTATACATCTGTGTCTCTTTTGCTGTCTCACATACAGGGTTATCGTTACCATCTTTCTAAATTCCATATATCTGCATTAGTATACTGTATTGGTGTTTTTCTTTCTGGCTTACTTCACTCTGTATAATAGGCTCCAGTTTCATCCACCTCATTAGAACTGATTCAAATGTATTATTTCTAATGGCTGAATAATACTCCGTTGTGTATATGTACCACAGCTTTCTTATCCATTCATCTGCAGATGGACATCTAGGTTGATTCCATGTCCTGGCTATTATAAACAGTGCTGTGATGAACATTGGGGCACATGTGTCTCTTTCAATTCTGGTTTCCTCGGTGTGTATGCCCAGCAGTGGGATTGCTGAGTCATAAGGCAGTTCTATTTCCAGTTTTTTAAGGAATCTTCACACTGTTCTCCATAGTGGCTGTACTAGTTTGCATTCCCACCAACAGTGTAAGAGGGTTCCCTTTTCTCCACACCCTCTCTAGCATTTATTGCTTATAGACTTTTGGATCACAGCCATTCTGACTGATGTGAAATGGTACCTCATTGTGGTTTCGATTTGCATTTCTCTGATAATGAATAGTTCATTATTTTGATTTGAAATAGAATCACTTGTGTTGTAGTATGGGGAGACATTTTTCTTTTTAAAATGTAATCAGTACCCCAAATCAATATCACTATTCTCTTTAAAGGCTAAGTTTTAGTTAAGGAGGTTGATGTTTTATTGGTTTAGAAAAAGAGCTATTTCTTTTCAAACATTAAAAAATAAACAAATCTCTTAAATATGCTTTAGAAACTGTTTCTAAACTATTTAGAAATGATTAAAGCTGAAGAAAGCTCTAGCTGCTATAACTTTTGTATAATACAGCTTTTTACCTCTTTTGATAAAGTTAATTTTTTAAAGACAAATCTTAAAAGAAAAAATGGCTAAGTATTTTAAATTTAGTTCATTTAAACTTAAAAACAAAAATTGTAAATCCATTTCACCTACTTACTCTGTAACCACAACTCTGGCAGCCACCAATCTGTTCTCTGTATCTATGAGCTTGAGCATAGTTTCTGTTTGCTTGTTTGTTTTATATTCCACATACAAGAGGGGCTTCCCTGGTAAAGAATCTTCCAAAAATGCAGAAGAGTGATCGATCCCTGGTTTGGAAATCCCCTGGAGAAGGAAATGGCAATCCACTCCAGTATTTTTGCCTGGATAATAACAAAGATGGAGAAGCCTGATGACCTACAGTCCATGGGGTCACAAAGAGTCAGACACAACTGAGTGACTTTCACTTCACTTCACATACATCTATATAAACATATATTCATACACACACACACTGCTACTGTTGCTATTGCTAAGTCACTTCAGTTGTGTCCAACTCTGTGCGACCCCATAGATGGAAGCCCACCAGGCTCTGCTGTCCCTGGGATTCTCCAGGCAAGAACACTGGAGTGGGTTGCCATTTCCTTCTCCAGTGCATGAAAGTGAAAAGTGAAAATGAAGTCGTTCAGTCATGCCCAACTCTTAAGGACCCATGGACTGCAGCCTACCAGGCTCCTCCGTCCATGGGATTTTCCAGGCAAGAGTATTGGAGTGGGTTGCTATATATACATAAACACATATTACACACACACACACACACACACACACACACGGAGAAGGAAATGGCCATCCACTTCAGTATCCTTGCCTGAGAAATCCCATAGACAGAGGAGACTGGTGAGCTACAGTCCATGGGGTTACAAATGAGTTGGACATGACTTACTGACTAAACAACAACAACAACATATATATATACATACATATGCATGTATGTGACACGTATATCTCACATTTTTTTTTCCATTCATCCTTAGAGAGATCCTAAGGTTGCTTCCATATCTTGGCTATTGTAAACAATGCTGCAATGAGCATGGGGGTGCATATATATTTTGGAAACTGGTTTTATTTTCTTTGAATAAACCCTTAGAAAAGGAATTGCTAGATTATATTGTAATTATATTTTTATTTATTTGGGGAATCTCCATACTGTTTTTCATAGTGAATGCACTAATTTACATTCTTACAAATAGTGTTTAAGGCTCCTTTTCCTCCACATCTCTGCCAGTGCTTCTTATTTCCAGTCTCTTTGATAACAATCTTTCTAGCATGTGTGAGGTGATATCTTATTGTGGTTTTATTTGCATTTCCCTGAAGAAATGGTGCACATGTGGATCATCTTTTTTTATACGTATTGTACATCTGGATTTTTTTTTTTTTAATATAAGTTCTCCTCAGATCCTCTGTCTATTTTTTAACTGGAATGTTTATTTAGCTATTGAACTTTATGAGTTCTTTACTTATTTTGGATATTTGCCACTTATCAGATTTTGCAGGTTGTCTCTTTGTTTTGCTAATGGTTTCTTTTGCTTTGCAGATAATTTTTTTGTTAGAAATAGCGCCACTTGTTTATTATTTCTTTTGTTGTTTTTGGTTTCAGATTAAAAAGAATTATTACCAAGTCCTATGTTAAGAAGATTACTGTCTTTTTTCCCTTCTAGGATTTCTATGATTTCTGGTGTTTTCAAGTATTTAATTCATTTTGATTTAATTTTTGTCTATGGTGTAAGACAGTGGTCCATTTTCATTCTTTTATTTGTGGCAGTTCAATTTTTCCAATACCATTGTTCTTCCTTCCTTGTATATTCTTGGCTCCTTTGCATAAATTTATTTACAACTTATGTATGGATGTAATTCTGGTGCCTCCATTATATTCCATTGATCTATGTGTCTGTATTTATGCCAACCATATAGTCTTAATAGCTTTAACATAATTTGAAATCAAGGAAGTTAATGCCTGCAGTGTTCTTTCTCAAGATTTCTTTGACTATTTGGAGTATTGTGTGGTTCTGTATAAATTTTAGGATAGTTAAATATCTGTGAAAAATATCATTGGAATTTTGATAGGGCTTGAATTTATTCTGTATATTGTTTTGTATACTATTAGCATTTTTTTAATTTTTTATACTTTATTTTACTTTACAATACTCTATTGGCTCTGCCATATATCGACATGAATCCACCACAGGTGTACACGAGCTCTTATCCCCCTCCCACCTCCCACCCCACAACGTCTCTCTGAATCATCCCTGTGCACCAGCCCCAAGCATCCTNTGAATCTGTAGATTGCTTTGGGTAGTTTACTCATTTTCACTATATTGATTCTTCCAATCCATGAACATGGTATATTTCTCCATCTATTAGTGTCCTCTTTGATTTCTTTCATCAGTGTTTTATAGTTTTTGATGTATAGGTCTTTAGTTTCTTTAGGTAGGTATATTTACTATTAACATTTAAAGAATATTAATACTACCAAGTCATGAGCATGAAATATCTTTTAATTTGTGTCTTCTTCCATTTTTTCTCTTAAAGTCTTGTAGTTTTAAATATACAAATCTTCTATCACCTTTAAATTTATTTCTATGTATTTTATTCTCTTTGATGCAATTGTAAATGGTATTTTAAAAATGTCTTTGATAATTCATTATTAGTGTATAGAAATGCAGCAGATTTTTGTATATTGATTTTGAATCCTTCAACTTTACTAAATTTATTGATTCTAATAGATATTCGAAAGCATCTTAAGGGTTTTCTATATATACTGTAGTTTTAGACATATTGTGCCATGTCCTTCTGGGTTACAAAGTTTCTGCTGAAAAATCGATTGATAGGCTTCCCTTCCTCTTTCTTCTCCTTCTGGGAACTCCATGATATTAGTCTATCTGATGTCATTCCATAAGTTTCTTAATCTACCCTTTTTTTTTCTTTTTTTTTTTTTTCTGTTTGCTGCTCTGCTTGGTTAAATTTCACTGCCTTTCCTTTAAGTTTATTGCTCTTTTCTCCAGCTTCACCTAGTCTGTTAAATAACTAGTATGTTTTTCAGTTCAATTGTTGTATTTTTCAACCTATGACTTATCTTTGGGACTTTCTTATATTTTCCATCTCTTTGTTGAAGTTCTTACTCTGTTCATCTATTCTTCTACACAGTTTGGTGAAGGTCTTATCATTATTTTAAACTCTTTATCAGATAAATTTTTGATCTCCATTTCATTAAGATTTTTTCTGAGGTTTTATTGTATTCTCTTTAAGGAATGTATTCTTTGTTTCTTTATTTTGTGAACGCTCTATGTAGATTTTTATACAGTACATGAAACAATCACCTCTCCAAGTCTTGAAGGAGTGGCCTTGTGTAGGTGATAAATTCATCATTCAACCTGTCTTTACCTTCTAGTTTTCTCTTAAACATCTGTATTTGTCCTTGTTGCCTATTGTATTTTAATAGCTTCTAGTTGTTGGGATGTGCCAAGACCTGTCAGTTTCTCAAAGAGAAGAATTTCAGCCTAGATTCAGGCTGATTAGAAGCCAGACCCTCAGGCAGTAGCTTCTAAAGTATGCAAATATATACAGACCAAATACTAAGGCAATCTGGAGGTGTCCCCTGAGCAGCAGTCACAGAAATCAGGGATCCAGATGAATGCATAAGATTTTTTCTGGGCAATACCCATGAGCTGGAGCACGGCAGATGGAGAGTACCAAGATGATACCTAAAGTTTACATTCCTTGAGAGCAGCTTCGCATCACTAGGTGACTAGATGTGTGCCAAACCTGCAGCCTGCCGCTCAAGCCAAAGCTTAAGGACAAGCAAAAAAGGACTCATTCACACAAAGACTGGTGAGTGTGCCCACTGTCTGTACAATGCCCTGGGGTGGTAGCCTGTCAAGAATGGTCTGTCTATTTGCCACAGTAAGTATTTATTTGAAATTTAGTAATGCTTGTGAATCTACATAAAATATTAAAGAATTTTAACGTTGAAATCAGAATTATTTTTCAGATTTTAGGTCTTTAAAATGTGTTTTCTTTCCCTTGGTGGTGAGCTGTAGTCTGGGCAAAGAACTGCATCTATGGGCTGCCAGAGTTATTCTTTGTACAATTTCAAGGTATTTGATTAAATTACTATATACCTAAAAAATATTTCCACAGAGTGATTAAAAAGTAGATAATGTTAATTATATCATTCTTAGAAAAAGAATTACACAAAAATCTTTGTTAAGATTTTGATATACTGTGTTATTTTTGCATCACCATTTGACTCAAGGAATAAAACAAAATCAATTAGAACTGTATATTACTTAAGAATAATATTGCTAATTTTTAATGGATTTCAAAGGACTTTTTAATGACTCATAACATTTGATCTTCATAGCAGTCCTATACTAGAAAAAGAGCAGAAATTTCTCCTCTTTCTTCTATAAGGTGATTAAACCTCAGAGAAACCAAATTTATAAGCAAATGTCAATAAATAGATATACATAGCCATGTAGACAGGCTCCTGTATTACCCTGTTCTTTGCTTAGTGCTTCCGTCTTTCTAATTATTGTGGATTCAATGTGTCTAAATTTATATATATATATTTTTTTTTCTGAAAGTTCCACCTGTATTTATTGAGAGCAAGGATTATGCTTCATTTATCAGTTCTAGTTTACATTAACATATATTTGGTGAATCTGAGTTTTACATTAGTATTACTACACTATGATCTGGATAATAATGTATGATAATTGGAAACTTTAAAGGTTTTAAGGTTAAAATGACCTTATGATAGAAATTGGAAATGAAAGCAATCATCTCCTGTTTAATCTTCAATTGAGAAGAAAAAAATACTTTAATATCATAAGTTTTTCACTCTCATATAGTTCTTCAAATATAATAGCAATGTCACTGCACAGTATGCATAAACTAGTGGCACAGGCAGAACCAACACCCAGAAGTCACATCTGCCAAACTTCGTGAAGCAAATATTTTCTTTTAACTCAAGACTAACCTCTGTAGAGGGAAATTTATTTTGTGATAAACAGAGTCTTACAGTATTATGCAATTGACAAAATTTATTATGCATTTATGGTATTATGAGTTTACTGTATTTGGGTTTGTTCAAATAATTTCACATACCTAGTAGAAATTGTATCTTATGTGATGATTTAATCTAACCACAGCTGCTGCAATATAAATTACACTTAAGACTATGCTGATTGATTATAATCAGTTGTAATCATGTCTTATAATTACATTCTATTCTAGAGACAGAGTCTGTTTAAGCCTACTCAGCACTGAGCTATATAAAGAAGATTATTTGTTACTTCTGACAGTCTCAGTCAACATTCAAAATTGCCTGCAAACAATAAGTTTTATTAAATTTATTGTCCAGGCATCAAATAGGTTTCATGGTTTATCAACAGAAGTTGAAATGGAATTTCAAGGGAGTCTAGAACTTATTATCTACTATGTAAAGAAACTTTCCTCCAAACAGGAGACACAAGAGACATGGGTTTGATCCCCTGGTTGGGAAGATCCCTGGAGAAGGAAATGGCAACCCACTCCAGTATTCTTGCCTAGTGAATCCCATGGACAGAGGAGTCTGGTGGGCTTTAGTCCATAGGGTTGCAAAGAGTCAGAAACAACTGAAGCAACTTAGTAATCACACTCAAAGTATCTCTCTAAAAACATTCATAATCTATGTTGTGAGTTACATTGATGTATTAGTTTTTTTGGTATGTTGTATTTAAAAATATGCACATTACCTAATAATCAAGGGAGAAAGTGGGGAGTATGGGAGGACATAGATAAAACAAAATTGGCAGAATGTTGATAATTTATTAAAGCAGGCTAGTAGGTACAGAGATTCATTATAAAATTATATGTAATGTTTATATGCTTGACATTTCCATGATGAAGCAGGTTCTTTACCACTAGCACCACCTGGGAAGTCCAAAACTCAAATAACATTACGCATAAACATGTATGTATGTTAATTACTCAGTCGTGTCCAACTTTTTGTGACCCCATGGGCTGTAGCCCACCAAGCTCCTCTGTGCGTGGGATTCTCCAGGCAAGAATACTGGAGTAGGTTGCCATTTCCTTCCCCATATAGAAACATGTTATATCAATATTCAGTAATTGCAAAAGTGTTCTTTAACATTTAAATATCTAAGTTGCTGTTTATTGTTTAAATACTTTGCCTTTAAATTCCCCATACCCTAATGAACTATTTCTGAACACTTTTTATAGTATTTCACCTAAATTCAAAGTCCCTATTCTCTCCTTTTAGCCTGACCTCTCCCATCCCTTCTTATCAACAATGCCCACTTTTCACCTGCACTCTTAGTAAGTTGTAGTCAGCAGTCATGCAGCAAACAATGTGCTACTCTATAATCAATGCCTTATTATTAAAGATGAATATGCTTTATACACTTAATTATAGCTCCCACAAGAAACACATTAATATTATAAACCAGTTGCACAGAACTGTCTGGCTAGGCTTATTCTGACTAGACGTCTCCCTGTATTAGAGTAGCAATGGAATAATTGAAAGGTAAGTTTTCAAGTAAGATTTTAAATTACTAAATACATTTCTTTAGATTTCAGCAACTTACATAAGTTATTTAGTTTTCATGTTTTTCCTTTAAATATCTGGGTATGTAGGCTTCCCAGGTTGCTCAGCAGTAAAGAATCTGCCTGCCAATGTAGGAGATGCAGGAAACGAAGGTTCAATCCCTGGATTAGTAAGATCCCCTGGAGGAAGAAATGACAACCCACTCCACTCTTCTTGCCTGAAAAGTCCCATGGACAGAGCAGCCTGGCAGGCGATAGTCCATGGGGTCGCAAAGAGTTGGACATGACTGAGCAACTGAGCATGCACACATCTGGTTATCTAAACACATATCGTAAAAGTTTGATCTGTAGAATGAATATGGATCATTCTTTTTTGTCTCTGATTTTCCATCCACATTTACTATCTAATCTTTTACGTTCTTGAATGAGGATTGGATTGTGGTTTGCCAGTTCCTTTCTGGAGCCGAAAGAGTAATACTGATCTAAAGCAGTTTCATTAACATTAACATTTTTACACTACTTTAGACTTCTTAGGCTTTCTCTCATTATTTGTGAGACAGGATGCCAAAAGTTCTTTTCTCTTGATTTGGGACTTAAAAATGGGACTGATAGAAACTCTCATTACTTCCAAACAAGTACCTTCCTGAAAGATCTGGAACCAGCACACAAGTCATACATGGCTGTTATTGTTCAGTTCCTAGGTCATGTCTGACTCTTCATGACCCCATGGATGGCAGCATACCAGGCTTCCCTGTCCTTCACTAACTCTCGGAGTTTTCTCAAAGTCAGGTCCACTGAGTCAGTGATGCCATTCAACCATCTCATCCTCTGTCACCCCCTTCTCCTCCTGCCCTCAATCTTTCTCAGCATTGGAATCTTTTCCAATGAGTCAGCTCTTCGCATCAGGAGGCCAACGTATCAGAGCTTCAGCTTCAGCATCAGTCCTTCCAATGAATATGCAGGGTTGATTTCCTTTAGGATTGAGTGGTTTGATCTCCTTGCTGACCAAGGGACTCTCAAGAGTCTTCTCCAGCACTGCAGTGCAAAAGAATCAATTCTTCTGCATTCAGCCTTTTTAATGGTCCAGCTCTCACGACATACATGGTTACTGGAAAAACCATAGCTTTGACTGTACAGACCTTTGACTGTACAGACCTTTGTCAGAAAAGTGATATCTCTGCTTTTAATACATAGTCTAGGTTTGTCATAGCTTTTCTTCCAAGGAGCAAGCATCTTTTACTTTTGTGACTGCATACATGGCTAATACATCTAAAATAGTCATTTTTTACATTATTTTATGAACTGAAACTGATGTACTACATGAAAATGTCTTTAAACATATTATAACATATAAATATGTGCATGCTCAGTCGTGTCTGACTCTTTGCCACTCCATAGACTGCATCCCACCAGATTCCTCCATCTATGGAGTTTTCCAATCAAGAATACTGGAGCGGCTGCCATTTCCTTCTTTAGGGAGTCTTCTAGATACAGGGATCGAATTCACATCTGTTACATCTCCTGCATTGGCAGGTGGATTGTTTATCACTGTGCCACCTGGGAAGCCCCCCAAAGTCACTTTATTTTAATAAATCATTGAATCTCATATAGTCCAGAGATTTAAAAAATCACTAGGAAGAGATACGAGGCAAAATTGCATTTTTATCTTTTCATTCTCATAATAGTTCACTCAGGGAATAAAATTTCACTAGAAAGAGGTAGTGGAGTTTAAGTTCAAAGGATAAATCTAAGTTTCTCTAACTACATTATAACAGTTCCCTATGAAAATCTTTGCAGTATATGTAGCCAGATTATTTGAACTCCAGTCCCTTCTCTGTCATTTCTTGGTTGAAAGACCTCAGATTCTTTAATTGTCCTCTCCCAGCTTTAGTNTTCCAGTCCTGTAGCCACTGCTGAGTTTTCCAAATTTGCTGGCATATTGAGTTCAGCTCTTTTACAGCATCATCTTTCAGGATTTGAAATAGCTCAACTGGAATTCCATCACCTCCACTAGCTTTGTTCATAGTGATGCTTTCCAAGGCCAACTTGACTTCACATTCCAAGATATCTGGCTCTAGATTAGTGATCACACCATCATGATTATCTGGGTTGTGAATAGTGCAAATGGTCACCATCATAAAGTCTACAAATAATAAATGCTGGTGAGGATATGGAGAAAAGGGAAGCTTCCACACTGTTAATAGGAAAGTAAACAGGTGCATCCACTATGAAAAATAGTATAGAGGTTCCTTAAAAATGAAAAATAGAATTACTATATGATCCTGCAAACCCATTCCTGGGCATATTTCCAGAAAAGATGAAAATTCTCATTCAAAAACATAGGTGTACCTTAGTGTTCATATAAGCAGTATTTATTGTAACTAAGACATTGAAGCAACTAAATATCCACCTATAGATAAATGAAAAAAAGAAATATATATTCCACATACAATGGAATATTTCTTATTCAGCCATAAGAAAGAATGAAATAATGTCATTTGTAGCCAGATGGATAGACCTCAGATCATCATACAGAGTGAAGTAAGTCACATAGAGATAGGCAAATATCATATGCTATCACTTATATGTGAAATTTTAAATGATGCAAATAAATTTATCTACAAAACAGAAAGAGACTCATAAAGAAAAAACAACCACCAAGGACCTACTGTATAGCAAAAGGAACTATATTCAATATTTTGTAAAAACCTATAAGTGAAAAGAATCTAAAAAATATATATATTCACATATATATATATATATATATGTAACTGAATTACTTTGCTGTACACCTGAAACACTGTAAATCAATTATACTTTAGTTTTTAAAAAGCCATAAACATCCTCCTGATATTTTTTAAAGCCTAAAACAGGTAATTCATTTTTTTGGTGTACAGGGATTCAAGAAAAGGAAAAAGATTAATGTGGAGACAGATATGCCAACTAAAGAATGTAAAGAAATTCAATATAATATGATAATTAAAATCTATATTGCAGTTAATAAGGAGCAGAATGTATGCTCTGGGAAATGAAATCAATATGTTGATCCAGTTTTACATTATATCCAAATATCCCAGATGTGATGTTAGGCCTTATTTTAGCTATTCATCCCAGTTCCAACTTTATTTTCTCCTTCAACCTCACTCAGATTAAATTTGTTTAACTAGATCAGAATTTCTCAATCTTGGCACTATTGACATTTTAGACCCATTCATTCCTCAGGTATGTGGCCACATCCCTGGCCTCTAACCACTAGACACCAGTACCACTGTCTTTTTGCCTCTGCCAGTTGTGATAAACAAAAATGTCTCCAAAATTGCCCAGTGTTCTCTGGGGGGCAAAGTCACTAACATTGAAAACCAGTGGTTTAATTCAACAATGAGAAATTAAGCATTTTGTTAGTTTGATTGACTTTGATTGAATGACACATATTGACAGAATTAAACTTCATTACCCCTTAATAAATATTCACTACAAAATGCACAGAAGAAACAAAAGAAAATTTACTTTTTAATACAATCAAGAATTTCCTCTAACCACTAGAGGAAATTCCCCACATATCTGTGGTTTGTATGTCTTTCCTATTCTAACTGTTTCCTGCACATGACTGAAAATTCTTGTACTTAAAGTACAGAGAAACAGAAAAAATTTGAAAAGCTAATAAAGAGGATATAAAAAATATGCTAATGTACAAATCTTTTGATAACCAATGGTACTAAAATCTCACTCCAACATATGCTTACTATTAAAAAAAAACATTTGTTTCATTGGGTTCTGGTGGAAGTAGAAGACTGCATATGCAGACATTTCTAAAGGTATCAAGAGAACCACAAATTATATGATGAGTCTACCTTTCTACTGTTATAGTGGTATTTTCCACATTTTTTGTAAAAAAAATTATACTTGAGACTAAGTGACATGATTAGTGACATTCTCTATGTCCGCTGCCGCTGCTGCTGCTGCTGCTGCTAAGTCACTTTAGTCGTATCTGACCCTATGTGACCCCATAGATGGCAGCCCACCAGGCTCCCCTATCCCTGGGATTCTCTATGCCTAAATTACTTTAAATTAAAAATATATATGTACTAGTTTTCTATTGCTTCTAAAATAAATTGCTCCAGAATACAGGGTATCAAGATATTAAACACATAACAAGCCTTTTCCATCTTCCCTTACCTCTCCACTATGTTAATTTTTTTGCTAATCCGTGTCTTGGTAGATTCATCTCTTGCACTGATTTCTCTGTGAGAATAGTGAGTTTAAAGCTTTGCAAATGGTTTTGAGAATCTAAGTTTTTGAGGCCTCTTCTATGCTTTCTCTGTTATTCTTCTTGGCACTTTTTACCTAGGAGGGTGGATATTCATTTGCAACCTCTAATTAAATAAAATGCTAAGAAAACACTTAGGGAGAAACACTGAGTATTCTTAGAGAAAACAGAGAGAGAAAAATATTCATTGAAATTAGTGTTTATATTATTATTTCATTCTGAATATTCAAAGCAATGATTTTAAATGAATATGTATCATGCATTATAGTGTATCCACAAATAGTCATCTTACTATGCTTCCTGGGTCTATTAGGAAAGAAAGCAAAAAGCCACTTTAGAATTGTAATATAGACTAACTCTGAAACATATATTTATTAGAATTAGCCTTATTCTATATATATTGAGAGCAAAATGTCACTATTATTCCTAATGTTTACAAAACATTTTCATTTTTTATTAAAATATCCAAAGATTTACATAATTTTTCATTTTATATATCATAATCAGAAAGAATTTTGCCTAGTAGTACTGATAATTCCTAACTCTATTAAAAAAATAGACAAAAATAGACAGCGATCTGCTATCATTCTAGGCAAATCACTGATATTTCACTGTTTTGAATGAATCTTCTCTTCATACTAACTTAACATACTTTGCTGACAAGAATGAAGGAAATCCCCATATTTCTATAAAATCACAGTGAAAAAAGCACAGGGTACCAAAAGGTATCTGTGAGAGAGAAAGAGAGAGAGAAATAATAGACAGAGACAAAGAGGACCCCCATTTACTTTCAGTTCAGTTCAGTCTTTCAGTCGTGTCCGACTCTTTGTAACCCCATGTATTGCAGCACACCAGGCCTCCCTGTCCATCACCAACTCCCGGAGTTCACTCAGACTCATGTCCATTGAGTTCTAATGCCATCCAGCCATCTCATTCTCTGTTGTCCCCTTCTCCTCCTGCCCCCAATCCCTGCCAGCATCAGGGTCTTTTCCAATGAGTCAACTCTTTGCTTGAGGTAGCCAAAGTATTGGAGTTTCAGCTTTAGCATCAGTCCTTCCAATTAACACCCAGGACTGATCTCCTTTAGAATGGACTGGTTGGCTCTCCTTGCAGTCCAAGGGACTCTCAAGAGTCTTCTCCAACACCACAGTTCAAAAGCATCAATTCTTTGGCACTCAGCCTTCTTCACAACCTAACTCTCATATCTATACATAACCACTGTAAAAACCATAGCCTTGGCTAGATGGACTTTGTTGGCAAAGTAATGTCTCTGCTTTTGAATATGCTATCTAAGTTGGTCATAACTTTTCTTCCAAGGAGTAAGCAACTTTTAATTTCATGGTTGCAGTCACCATCTGCAGTGATTTTGGAGCCCCCCAAAATAAAGTCTGACACCGTTTCCACTTTTTCCCCATCTATCTGCCATGAAGTGATGGGACCAGATGCCATGATCTTCATTTTCTGAATGTTGAGCTTTAGGCCAACTTTTTCCTCTCTCCTCTTTTACTTTCATCAAGAGGTTTTTTAGTTCCTCTTCGCTTTCTGCCATAAGTGTGGTGTCATCTGCACTGGGCATAGCAAACATCCTCTTCCAACAACACACGAGAAGACTCTACACATGGACACCACCAGATGGTCAATACTGAAATCAGATTGATTATATTCTTTGTAGCCAGAGATGGAGAAGCTCTACACAGTCAGGAAAACAAGACCGGGAGCTGACTGTGGCTCAGATCATGAACTCCTTATTGCCATTTACTTTAGTATCAGGTAATTTTTTTTAATGCCACATTGAAATAAGTTTATCTTCCTGTTGTCACTCAGTATTTACATCCAGAATCTATGATGATCAGACTCTGTGGGGATTAATAAAATAATTGAGATTGTGATGAGCACTGGTGACACATCATGAAAACTGCCAACTGGCATTTAAATGAGAAAAAAAAAAATCATTTCAAGCCCGAACATATGCCTACAGCCTGCTCAATTGTAATCCTGGAAATTTGTACATTTAACTAGACCTATCTAAGCTCAAATCATCAAATTACTTAGGGAATAGTTTAATTTTGGCTGAAGAATCTTTGTGTAATAGTAATAGCTACCATATATATTCTGGGCTTCTCAGGTGGTGCTAGTAGTAAAGAACCTGCAAGCCAATGAAGGAGAGGTAAGAGATGAGGGTTCAATCCCTGGGTCAAGAAGATCCCCTGGAGGAGGAAGTGGCAACCCACTCCAGGATTCTTGCCTGGAGAATCCCACAGAAATAAGAGCCTGGTGTGCTACCGTCCATAGGGTTGCAGAGTAGGTACAACCGAAACAACTTAGCACACATACCATATATTCTGAATTTACCACATGTACTCAATGCTAAAGGCACTCTTTATTACCACTGAATGAAATAAGAATAAATATGTTCATTGCATAGATAAAATACCTAAAGCTCAGTTTGGTTATTGTCTACACAAGATCACTCATCCATTAAGGGATGTGAAACACTGACTTCTTCTGACTCCAAAATATGTGCAATTAAGGAAAAAGCTATACAGAAATATTTAGAGAAAATTTTTTATGAACTGTTCAGGATATTTCTTAAAGATCTTTTCATTCTGATATAACTTTGGGGAAAACAATAGCTAAGATCTACAACATATTAGATTTTTCTTTTAAGTCATTTACATACAGAAACTTATTTAACTCTCCAAAAAGCTTTTTAAAGTAGGTCCATTATGATCCTCATTTTTAAGATGAGAAAACTGAAAAAAGGAGAAGTGTCAACAGTCAAGTAGCAGTGATTTTTAATTTTCAAAAACAGGAGCAAAATTTTGCAATCATATAATCAAGGTTTTATGTTTGAGTATGATTTCATTAAAATACATCTTGTAACGAAAGATAACTACATTGCCAGTAAAATAACTGTTACCTTGTAAATGTGTCTTCCTGGGTAAGGTAAAATATTGTTTTAATTTTTTTGATGTGCATTGTCTTCATTGCTCTGTGGGTTTTTCTATAGTTGTGGCTAGTGGGGGTTACTCTCTAGTCATGGCTGGTGGGGTTACTCTCTAGTCGTGGCTGGTGGGGTCGCTCTCTAGTCGTGGCTGGTGGGGTCGCTCTCTAGTCGTGGCTGGTGGGGTCGCTCTCTAGTCGTGGCTGGTGGGCTTACTTTCTAGTCGTGATGCATGGGCTTTTCACTGCAGTGGCTCCTCTTGTGGCTACTGGGCTCTAGAGCATAGACTCAGTAGTTGTGGCACATGGGCTTAGTTGCTCCACAGCATGTGGGATCTTCCCAGACCAGGGACGGCAGCCCTATCTCTTGCACTGGCGGGCAGATTCCTTACTGAGCCACCAGGGAAGCCCTCAAAGCCCTATGATTTAGAGCCATCAGTGAAACTCCCTTTGTTTACTGGAATTTGGGAAGAAATTAAGGCATTGAAAAACAGGGGGAAATCTCCACCCTAGATGTCATGTGATAGCTGAAAGGGCCCTAGCAGTGTGAGTAGGACTTTGGTGGATAGAACACAGAATGGTGAGGAGAGGAGGAAAAAAACTGAACCTATTAATATTGGGGCTCCATTTTTGTGACTTTAGTTCCCTTTGTCTTATTAGATTCATGTCCTTCCATGCAGACCCATAAATCTGACTCTGTCTGAGACAAGAAAGGTAAAGATATGAGTAGTTTTTGGAAAGCCATTTCTATCATTCATTTTGTCCAGATTACCAAAAGACAGGTTTCTTTTCATTTCACACACACCAGGTGTTAAAAAGCACTAAATACTTGAACTATATACTATGGATTAGGTAGACATGGAATATAAATTACAAGTTATTCTATAAATTATTCTACAATAGAATGTAATTGTCAGAACTGAAATTAGAGAAAATGGCATGTTTTGTTTGGTTCAGTTTTGAAAGTATTGGTAAATATTGGCAGGGCCCAGAGGCTGGTCATCAAGGCAGAGGTGGAAAGATTTTTGCTTTTTAATAAAAACCCAAGTTAAATCACTAGTTGGGGCAACTAGAATAATTAACAGTTAGTAAAATAACTAAGTTATAATTTACAAGCCATTTCTTAGCACAGGAAAAGAGAGAAAGGAAACAAGCAAAACTGATCAGAAACAAAAGACGGGCAAGCACCAGAAAGACATAAATTTCAGAGTATACACAACAAGATAGATGGTTGCAAATCCCTCCACAAAATAAACTGAGACATGTGAATTATTTTCAGCATATTTGGTGCTGGCTTCTGTTCCAGAAAGGATTTACCCAAAGGCTTCAGGACCCCTTTTGGCCACAATTAACCCAGGGGCCACCCAGAGGCAGCAAATGTCATAAAATAAAGGCAGAGATCAAGCATGCTTGTGAGAGAATCAGAGCTCATCTATCTCATGCATAAAAATGTCTTTTCCCTCTTTCTAATTTCCCCATCTCTTAGTCTCACTTCTTCATCCTTCAACAGATTTCATGAATCAGTCTGCCTAGGGCATTGGTACCTGGTGGCCTTTGAGCTTTGCAACAACCTCCAATACTTGATGTTTATTTTTTTACTCTTTCCCATCTTTTCTTTTTATAAGACATTTTTTCCATAAAGGCAAGGACTACTTCAAGGTGCTCAATAAATATTCTTATTGACTGAATGTATTCATCCATGTATTCAGGAAATGCTTTTTGCATTCTTCAACTTACTGTACCTTTTTTTTCTCCTCTATGTGAAAGGTAATATAATTGAGTCTACTCAATTATAGGTTATTGTGAAGATTGAGAAACAGTAAACAAGTTAGCAAAGGATAAGTATTATGGAAGGTTTATTATCATTATTATTATCTTTACAGATAGCCAATCAACTGGATTCTGAAGCCCAGCCCTATCATCTTGCTGAAGTCCTAGCTCTTGCCCTCACTGATCTTTCATGCAAGCCAGGAAGTAGAAAACCAGCAGAAACTGAGGGGAAGCTATTGAGTAGGGAGGACAGAGATCTAGTTCTTGTAATAAGGAAGAACCTTTACCACTGAGACAGGATTTTGTCTGTTTGCTTGACTTTTCTCTTTGGTCATAAGCTCAGAGGTTTAACATAGTTTCTGTGAATACAAGAAGCAACGCCATTATGCCCCGCCAGGCAGAGCTGGTAATTAAGAACACCTGGCTCAGGTGGAGGGCCGATCTATGTGCAGATGAAAGCAGCTGACTTCAGCAGGCAGCCCCTGATGTTGGTAACAGGAAGTTGGGCATAGTTGTACTATTCCTAAAGCTGTTTCTATAATATGCCCAATCTTCCTTCCCATTTCATGTTGCCCCACACTCCAGCTGTTATGTTCCTCTGAATTTTTGGTTTCAACTGTGTAAGTCTGGTACAAAAGGAGGAGAATTCTCACTTGGCAAAATTCATTGCTGCAGGGCTGACAACTGAGACACAAGATACTGTGAATCTTTCTGCTCTGCCTCAGAGATTCCTACAGGGTTTTGGCATAAGCACCCATTTCCTAAAACTGCTAGCAATTCTTTTGCTTGTCCTGATTACAATTAACCCAGCTCTGCTTCACTTCCCTGTTGGACCTCAGACCCTGCACTTGCTCACTCCTGTGATGCTGAACTAGAATAACTTGCCTGCTTCACCACATACTACTCAGACAAAAATGTATTCTTCTGGCAGTAACTGCAATATCATATAAGATAATTGAGGATGAATATTTAATTAATGGTCTAACCAAGAAAAGGTGTTAATCACATAAAAAGATCTGGAAAAAAAAATCAGTATAGCCAATATAAATGATTTAGACATTTGCAAGAAAAAAAGCTTATGTTTATTATGAAATTTACAACTGCATAGCAGTATAATTTCATAGGGATTCAATGCTTTCTTGAGATATTGATAGGTATCAATGTCACTAAAAAAATAAAACAAATAAGAAAAAACTGGCAAAGAACAAAACATAACCCAGAAATCTATTAGAGTTAGAAAACATAGGAGGAAGGAGATAAATTTCTTATAATTTAAGCTATGTGAAATTCGAACAAGAATGAAGAAAAAAAAAGACTACAGTCTTTGTCTGACTGAAGAGTTCTTAAGTGTGAAAATAATTTCTGCATCTCCTTGTGAATGCTTTAATATTGAGAATGTGGTGTACTGAGTAGAGAAAGAGTATAAAGTCTCAGATCTTTGATAGAGAAAGCTTTTCCCTATCTTGAGAGCTTAACCTAGGAGCAGGATCTTATAAACTTTGCCTCATAAAACATAAGCACCAAGGTAATGTGAGCTGGGTTTGGACAGACTCACATCCTTCCCCATCCAAGGATTTAGTTTAAAATGGAGTCCAAATTATATCTGTAGCAATTGTAGGAAATAGAAGGAATAAAGACTTTTTGCACTGATCCTTTGAGTGAGATAGAAACAAATCTCTTCTTTCAAACTGCATTAACTCATGTCAAGTACCCAGAATCCATTTAATATATTGCTTCTTTCTAGTGACCAGAAAGAGTTAAGATCCCTCTAAACGGCAAGCAGTTCACCTGGACATCAGGATGTGAGATGAGTTATTAAGGGAAATATGAAATACAGCAGTTAATGGAGAAAGGAGTTGATTAGCCAGCAAAATTCTCTGATGAACCACCTCATGAGATGTACTTATTAAAACAAGAATGGGAATACATATAACCACACAAGGGGACTGGCTTTCATATAAAGCCAGTGAGAACATAACTGTTGAAAATAAAGTGAGATAGTGAAAAGAAGTGTAACAAAATCTACAAGTGTATTTGCACTATAGTACAATCAGAATTTGTACCTCTCATTCCTTTGATCCTTTCTGGACTACCATTTTCATTTCATTCCATTATGTGAAATCTTTTAGAGGTCAGAGGAAACTGGAAGATTACTTCTTCCTTAAGAGGGATAGAGAAGAGAGATTACTGATGGTCAACTCTGCGGATACACCCTAGGCCATGATTCTTCCCTTTTGATGATCTTTTACCTTTTTATATACCTGAAATGATTAACTGTGATGACAACAATTATGTTTGTATGTATGTTATGTAATAAACATAACTGTTCAGTCATAAAGTAATGCCCAACTCTGCAACTCCATGGACAGCAGTATGCCAGGATTACCTGTCCTTCACTATCTCCTGGAATTTGCTCAAATTCATGTCCACTGAGTCAGTTATACCACCCAACTATCTCATCCTTTGACATCAATTCTACTTTTATTATAACAAATCATTTCTACAAGCCCATCTCTTCAACATAAAATAAAATAGGAGTTAAACTAAACCCTCATCAAAAACAATCAATAGTGATAGAAAACTATTTGATAATATACTTATTATACTCATTCCAATTAACCTAAGTAAATTTTATGTAATACATAAGTCTAACTAAAGACAGTAATCATTACTGTATTTAGTTGTTAGATTTTATATTTTTATCTGCATCTCAAGGTAGGAAACATACATTGTGATTAAATATACTTTTATTAACAATCAATTTAATGCTATTACTCAGAATGATATTATGCATTAATAAAATATTTATTGAGACATTTTATTCCAAAGATTTCACAAAGTGATTTTATGAACTGTATGGCTTTATCTTCCCCTGTGTAATTAATGCACCATTTTTAGCAGATGAGACTAATGTGATGATACCAAACATCTACTGCCTAGTTTCTGACACAGAGTTCATGTTGGATAAACATATATTTTTATACAGGACATTTAATGGTAAGAATTAATCATTCTTTTATTACCTCTGAGTATATAATATAGTTTCCTTTTATTAGTCAGTTTTATACAGGTCTTCACGATTCTAAAACTTTGGATGATTCTTAAGGCAAGTGTCACTTGTATTATTCAAAAGAATCTTTCAAACCTTGAGAAAGACAATTGTACACAGGTTGTTTTTTATACTTTAATCAAGTGAAGAACACATTGAGTAAATTCAAATGGCTATAGTTTCAGCATCTTTGTCCAAAACATACCAGGAAGAAATCTATTAGCTTAATATTAATTTATCAACCAGATAGCGTTAAAAGAACCTCAAGACAAATGGGCTTAAAATAGTATGCAAAATTCTTAAGTATAATCCAAAAGTATAGTTTTAATTGTGGCTAATATTTGCAAGCAAAAATGCAACTATTTTCCTCTGGAGTTATATTTCTTAGGAATGTCATTTTTGGCGCTTTTAAAAATGTAACTTCAGTTCAGTTCAGTCGCTCAGTTGTGTCTGACTCTTTGTGACCTCATGAATTGCAGCACGCCAGGCCTCCCTGTCCATCACCAACTCCCAGAGTTCACCCAAACTCATGTCCATCGAGTTGGCGATGCCATCCAACCATCTCATTCTCTGTCGTCCCCTTCTCCTCCTGCCCTCAATCTTTCCCAGCATCAGGGTCTTTTCAAAAGAGTCAGCTCTTCACATCACATGGCCAAAATATTAGAGTTTCAGCTTCAACATCAGTCCTTCCAATGAACACCCAGGACTGATATCCTTTAGGAGATGGACTGGTTGAATCTCCTTTCAGTTCAAGGGACTCTCAAGAGTCTTCTTCAACACCACAGTTCAAAAGCATCAATTCTTCAGCTAAGTTTTCATTATAGTCCAACTCTCACATCCATACATGACCACTGGAAAAACCATAGCCTTGAATAGATGGACCTTTGTTGGCAAATTAATGTCTCTGCTTTTGAATATGCTATCTATGTTGGTCATAATTTTCCTTCCAAGGAGTAAGCATCTTTTAATTTCATGGCTGCAATTACCATCTGCAGTGATTTTGGAGCCCAGAAAAGTAAAGTCAGCCATTGTTTCCACTGTTTCCCAATCTATTTCCCATGAAGTGATGGGACCAGATGCCATGATCTTCATTTTCTGAATGTTGAGCTTTAAGCCAACTTTTTCACTCTCCTCTTTCACTTTCATCAAGAGGCTCTTTAGTTCTNCCAAGGAGTAAGCATCTTTTAATTTCATGGCTGCAATTACCATCTGCAGTGATTTTGGAGCCCAGAAAAGTAAAGTCAGCCATTGTTTCCACTGTTTCCCAATCTATTTCCCATGAAGTGATGGGACCAGATGCCATGATCTTCATTTTCTGAATGTTGAGCTTTAAGCCAACTTTTTCACTCTCCTCTTTCACTTTCATCAAGAGGCTCTTTAGTTCTTCACTTTTTCGCATAAAGGTGGCATCATCTGCATATCTGAGATTATTGATATTTCTTCCGGCAATCTTGATTCCAACTTGTGCTTCCTCCATCCCAGCACTTCTCATGATGCACTCTGCATATAAGTTAAATAAGCAGGGTGACAATATACAGCCTTGATGTACTCCTTTTCCTATTTGGAATCAGTCTGCTGTTCCATGTCCACTTATAACTGTTGCTTCCTGACCTGCATACAGATTTCTCAAGAGGTAGATCAGGTGGTCTGGTATTCCCATCTCTTTCAGAATTTTCCAGTTTATTGTGATCCACACAGTCAAAGGCTTTGGCATACTCAATAAAGCAGAAGTAGATGTTTTCCTGGAACTCTCTTGCTTTTTCGATGATCCAGCAAATGTTGGCAGTTTGATCTCTGGTTCCTCTGCCATTTCTAAAACCAGCTTGAACATCTGGAAGTTCACAGTTCGTGTATTGCTGAAGCTTGGCTTGGAGAATTTTGAACATGACTACTAGTGTGTGAGATGAGTGCAATTATGCAGTAGTTTGAGCATTCTTTGGCATTGCCTTTCTTTGGGATTGGAACAAAAACTGACTTTTTTCAGTCCTATGGCCCCTGCTGAGTTTTCCAAATGTAGCTTCAGTTAATTTTTAACAGTATTTTACTTACATTGCACTAAACTTGGCACTCTGTATTGGTGTTTGATTTGAAGAACTCAGGAATTATTGTTGTTATTACTACCATTCTCATCATTTTGCTGAACATGAACAAGATAATATCATTCATTTCCATCCAAGTAGTTATTAATATGTCATTTTAAAACTGGAGAATACAAAGGAACTATACTATGGAGGGCTGCATTGGGGGTTTTGTTTTTATATCTTTGTAAGATGACATAAAAGTGTTAGCTACTATGTTTGTATGTCAACCTTTAGATCCACTAATTCCCTTTACTATCCTTTAACACGTTTTGGAGACTATTTGATTTTCTTAGTCTAGTCTTAGAATATTTGATTTTTTCAGCACTGGCCCTGTGTACTCTCTCATAGTAGTATGGTAGTGCCACTGAGTTATTCTGCTGTTGTGCTGTTCTGAGCTCTCCAGTAAATACTGTGGATTATTTAAGCAGTTTTTATATATTACACAGATTTATAGATTTTTATGTGGCTATGCATATTTATAAGTTTTTAAAGGAATCATTTTTTTGCTTGGACAGTTCAAGCTTATTGGGAAATATATATTTATGAAGTTTTAAACCATGTTATAGATTATATGAATACTCATTTTGTTACATTGCCCTGAACACTCAAAAATTTCTTTGCCATTAATAATTGTACATTTAATTTATCATAAATACTGCAAAGTTCAACTATGTAGAAATTATCTTTTCAAATAAGAATAACAAGTATTGCTAGATGATAATTTATTTTGAAATATTTGAGAACTTTCAGAGAAGAACATAGGATAGTGATAAAATAATTTCTAATTAGAAATCATTCAAAGTTGCTGGAAGGCAGGAACTTTTAAGATCTTCTGTCTACTCTGAGCCATAAGCAGAATGATGAGCTTCATTCATTCATATAAATATTTACTGTGTGCCTACTTTACTGGAAGTAGCTGTACTGGGGAAAAAAAAACAAAAACACAAAAGTTAAAAAAATATATTCTGCACTCGTCAGCTGTTTACATTTCAATATCATTAAAATTGCCTATTAATGTGATTTATATCATTGTAATACTGTAGCGCATTAAGTTATGACATCTCTAATCATTCTAATATTTAAAGATATTTCATTATGCCTTAGCAAGGCCTAGAGGAAGATGTCATTCCAGTTACCATTTTTTCTCATTTTTGTAGTTAAACTTCTAAATTGAGTTCTCATTACTCATTAAAATAAAAATATTGCCTCAACTCCATTTACAAGTAAAGATACTATTATCTGAGTTTCACTTAGCATTTCATCAGAACAGCTTCAGCATAAATCCCAGCGACATGTAGGTTACTAAACCCAATGGATATTCATGATCTCTCATCTTTCTTAGCCTAACAACTCCTTCTTTCCTGAAGCATCACTTTCCCGTGGTTAACATACCATGACCTTATCCTGGTTTTCCTTCTATTTCTTTGGAAGTCAATACTATATATTTTCTCTTTTTATTCTTTGCTACCAGCAGCTAAAAGAGCTGGCTTTCTCAAGGCTTTGCCCAAGATCATTTTATTTTCCAACTACCTCATTGTCTACTCCATTTTTGAGATTCAAAGGCAAATGAAACAGTAGATCAAAAAAAGAACTGTATTATTCTCACCACCATCACTACCCCAAATTGGTCATCCTTTTGTATTTTCCACCTTAGGAAATGGCACCATCTCTATCCAGTTGTTTCATTCAGAAATCTATGATCTTTCTTATCAGTTAACACTCTCTCCACATTCATCTCCAATTCATCACCAAATCTTCAATATCTCTAAGCTGACCACTTTCTCCCCATCTTCAGCATAAGCATCTTAATAAAACACTACCATTATCTCTCATCTGGACTGCTAGAATGCGCTACCATGTGATCCAGTCTGCCCAGCACTCTCCCATTTTAGACAGAGCAAACTTTTCCAAAGAATACTCTGAACTTCTGTCAGTTCTTTGTATTCAGACCATCCTTGACTCTCCATGGGAAACAAAAACTTTTCAATTGCTCTCTGATGTTCTTGGGATAAAGACAAAAATGCTTAAAACAACTCACAAAAACTTGTTTGGTTTGTCCCCTATATCTATCTTCAATGTCATCTCAAAACATACTTCCTTTCACTATTGTGAACTCACTGAGCATCTATCAGTCCCCTGAAGAGTCATGTTTCTTTTCATTGCAGGGCTTTTATACATGCCATTCAGTATGTTTTGAATGCACTCCATTATTCTCTTTCCCTGGTAAGATTTTCCATATCCTTAGAGGTCTCTCCCTAATGGCACATTGTAGAGTAAATTTCTTTGCTAAACATTTCAGAGAACTGTGTTCCTTTTCCTAAGCCAGTATATCTGTTTGCCTGATTGTGCTTGGATCCTGGTTCTTTCCCTGATTTGTTCTTTGATCACGAACAAGTTACTTAACGTCTTTCTCCCTGTTTATTCTGCTATATAATAGCGATAATAATAATATGTTTTAAATAATTAATTAAAAGTAACTATATTATCCTTGCCCTGTTTAGGGGATTAAACAAGATAACATATTTTAAACACAAATGTGCTGAACACACTGTTTGATGTATTTATATTACTACTTGTTTGTTTTCAGATTCATTGTTGTGATTATTTGATCAACATCTTTCTCTCCATATAAATATGTCAGTTCTATGAGGAAATGATCACAACTTATCCCTTAAAAAGGATTATGATTTTTCAGTAACTAAGTAAAGATTTTTGAATGAATGGATTCAAGGAAATACTAATGAGATTAATAGCATGAAAAGAGTCAAACTGGAAAAACTAAACAAACATTATTATATATAATCTGAGAACATACAAATAATACCTTTATGTGTATATATTTATATATACACATTTGTGTATATTATTTATATATATACACACATACATATCTATATATGCATATGCATTTGTGTATATAAATATACATACATATAAAGAAGCATAAGTGTGTATATAATACACAGTCTACATAATATATATGCTATATACACATATTTAATATACATATATATTTATACACACACATATTAAGAAACTTCATTAAGTCTGAGATGAAAACCTTAAATAAAATTCAGAAACAGGACAAGGTCACCACTGTCAGTTTGATCACTTAATGTGATTCTGAAATTACTTAATGCATTTTTCAAAGGAAATTGAAAAGTAAACTAAAAAGTATTAATTATTTTCTGGTGATATTATTTTTTAATTGAAAGCAGCCATGTAGTTCATCTTGAAACAATTATATTACATAGAAATTACATTATTCCACAATGCAAAGTTTTTTAGATATTATATTTCCAATTGGAATCATTACAAATTACTTCAAAGCTGGAATCCGCTTTAAAATTTATGCATGACTGTGATACAGTAAGATGTTTTTATTTTCCTTTTTTTTATTTTAAGTGTTTCTCATGAAAATAGTTATCAAATCAATAATGGATGTTTAAATATATAATGTCATATATGGAAATATAATTTTAGTAAGATTACTTTTACAAAACAAATTGANCATGACTGTGATACAGTAAGATGTTTTTATTTTCCTTTTTTTTATTTTAAGTGTTTCTCATGAAAATAGTTATCAAATCAATAATGGATGTTTAAATATATAATGTCATATATGGAAATATAATTTTAGTAAGATTACTTTTACAAAACAAATTGAATTCAATAGCATTCATCTATATCAAATATAATGAGTTAGTAAATATAGTAAAGCCCTAAAAATCCAATATCTGATATTTCACTTATGTAAAATATGATAGAAGAAAATAAACAGAATGTGTATGACAAGTATAATATAAACTANTGAGTGCCGAAGAATTGATGGTTTTGAACTGTGGTGTTGGAGAAGACTCTTGAGAGTCCCTTGGACTGCAAGGAGATCCAACCAGTTCATTCTGAAGGAGATCAGTCCTGGGTGTTCATTGGAAGGACTGATGTTGAAGCTAAAACTCCAATACTTTGGCCATGTGATGAGTTGACTCATTGGAAAAGACTCTGATGCTGGGAGGGATCGGGGGCAGGAGAAGAAGGGGACAACAGAGGATGAGATGGCTGGATAACATCACCAACTCTATGGACATGAGTCTGAGTGAACACCAGGAGTTGGTGATGGACAGGGAGGTCTGACGTGCTGCTATTCATGGGGTCACAAAGAGTCAGACATGACTGAGTACTGAACTGAACTGAACTTCAGCAGAGGCTTCCCTGGTGGCTCAGTGGTAAAGAATCCACCTGCCAATGCAGGAGACACAGGTTTGATCCCTGGGTGGGAACAATCCCCTGGAAAAGGAAATGCTAACTTCTCTTGTATTCTTCCCTGGAAAAATCCCATGGACAGAGGAGCTTGGCAGGATATATTCCATGGAGTCACAAAAGAGTCTGACATGACTTATCAACTAAACAACAATAAAACTCAGAATATGTCTTGGTTTTATTTATTCTGGATCAATATTCTCAGATTTATGGTATGTTCTTTCCATTTGTAGGAGTTTTCTTTGCTCATTTTTTGAAAGTTTCCTTTGAGTATAGTTTTCAGAATATCTTTTACTCCCTTTTTTTTTTTTTAGAGACTCATTTTTTCAATATTTTGGATCTTTTTTTTTAACCTGTCTTTAATATTTGCCCCTTATTTTCAAGCCTACCAAATTCTTCTTTCATTTCTTTTCCTTTTGATTGTTTTTATTTTTAAAATTTACCTGGTATATCTCATAAGGCATAGTCCCATTTTCTTCTAATGTAGTCTTCCAAAATAATTTTCTAATTTCTACATATTTCAGGGATCACCGTCTTGTGTCTGGTTTTTATAATTGTGATTAATAGAATCTTCACATGTTGATGGCTTATATACCTGTTTGAGTGGTATCTTCTTAAAAGATATTTTGAAATTCTAACCCTTATTCTCATGCTTATTCCCCTAATTGGGAGTAAGATCTTTACAGATCTAATCAAGGTATGATAAGGATATATTGGATTGGGGTGGATCTTAGTCCAATGACTAGTCTATAGAAGAAGATGCAAATTTAGACACAGAAACACAAAAAGGAAAATGCCATATGAAGATACAGGCATACAGAGAAACACAGGGATGTGAAGACCAAGGAAGAGATTGTGGTAACAGGTGTACAAACTAAGAGTTGCTAACAACCATGAGAACCTGGACAAGGCAAGGAAGAATTCTCCCCTAAATCCTTCAGAGAGCTCACAAACCTGCTGGCAACCCTGGCTTTAGACTTTTGGTCTTAGAAATTGTGAGAATCATTTTAGTTCAGTCGCTCAGTCATGTCCAACTCTTCGTGACCCCATGAATCACAGCACGCCAGGCCTACCTGTCCATCACCATCTCCCGGAGTTCACTCAGACCCACGTTCATCGAGTCCGTGATGCCATCCAGCCATCTCATTCTCTGTTGTCCCCTTCTCCTCCTGCCCCCAATCCCTCCCAGCATCAGAGTCTTTTCCAATGTGTCAACTCTTCACATGAGGTGGCCAAAGTACTGGAGTTTCAACTTTAGCATCATTCCCTCCAAAGAAATCCCAGGGCTGATCTCCTTCAGAATGGACTGGTTGGATCTCCTTGTAGTCCAAGGGACTCTCAAGAGTCTTCTCCAACACCACAGTTCAAAAGCATCAATNTCCCAGCATCAGAGTCTTTTCCAATGTGTCAACTCTTCACATGAGGTGGCCAAAGTACTGGAGTTTCAACTTTAGCATCATTCCCTCCAAAGAAATCCCAGGGCTGATCTCCTTCAGAATGGACTGGTTGGATCTCCTTGTAGTCCAAGGGACTCTCAAGAGTCTTCTCCAACACCACAGTTCAAAAGCATCAATTCTTTGGTGATCAGCCTTCTTCACAGTCCAACTCTCACATCCATATATGACCACAGGAAAAACCATAGCTTTGACTAGATGGACCTTAGGCGGCAAAGTAATGTCTCTGCTTTTGAATATGCTATCTAGGTTGGTCATAACTTTTCTTCCAAGGAATAAGTGTCTTTTGTGTTGGTTTAAGCTATTTGTTCATGAAAGTTATGGCAGCACTACTAGGTAACAGTTTTGATCTATTTTTAAAATGTTTTTTGAGGGTACTTTCATTGTTATAGTGATGTTATTCTTTGTATTTTTGTTCACTTAAACTTTTGGATTGACTTTGTATTCAAATTCAAAGAACATTCATCTTTGTTGTCCCAATGTTCATCCATTTTTGATTCCACTGTCCTCAGTTTCTCTTGAATTTCTCCTCAGTATGGGCCCTAAAGTGAAAGTGAAAGTGACATATAGTTAATTCCTGACATCATTTTTGAGGGTTTATGGATGAAACTGCTCTGGCTCACTCACATACTTTATTCTGTGCCTCTTGTATTCTCCTGTTACTTAGCAAGGCAAAACTTCCAATGTTGATTTTTCTTGTATAGGTCTGCTGTGATTTCTAGTAAATACATATTAGCTATCTTGAGACTCTGCTATTATCAGAATAGTCAGTTGTCACCTGGTGATAACTATTTTTTTTTTCTTCCTAACCGACATAAATGTAGGTCATAAAACTATTGGTTATTTTTCCACACTCATAGTTTAGAACCTAATGGGATATCTTGTCACCAAGTTTTGTTGTAAATGTTGTCTATGGGTAATGGCTTTAATTATATAGTTGCTTTTGTGCAAGATTCAGAGAAACTGGAAACCATCCTATCACCATTATCTTTGCAGAACATGTACCCAGAAACTTGATATCAACAGTCAACAACTAAACTTCATTGAGTACTCACTATATGTCAGACACTGAGCTAGACACTGTACTCACATTTTGTCAGTTAGTATTCATAGCAGCCTATGAAGTCAGTATTTTCACTAACTACATTTTAATGATAATTATACAAATATATCATGAATAAGTAAAATAACTTGCCAAATACCATACAGGTACTGTTATCTATCAGTTCAGTTCAGTCACTCAGTTGTGTCCGACGCTTGGCAACCCCATAAATCGCAGCACGCCAGGCCTCCCTGTCCACCACCAACTCTCAGATTTTACTCAAACTCATGTCCATTGAGTCAGTAATGCCATCCAACCATCTCATCCTCCATCATCCCCTTTTCCTCCAGCCTTCAATCTCTCCTAGAATCAGGGTCTTTTCAAATGAGTCAGCTCTTCACATCAGGTGGACAAAGTATTGGAGTTTCAGCTTCAACATCAGTCCTTCCAATGAATATTCAGGACTGATTTCCTTTAGGATGGACTGGTTGGATCTCCTTGCTGTCCAAGGGACTCTCAAGAGTCTTCTCTAACACTATAGTTCAAAAGCATCAATTATTCAGTGCTCAGCTTGCTTTATAGTCCAACTCTCACATCCATACAGGACTACTGGAAACACCATAGCCTTGACTAGACAGACCTTGACTAGACGGACCTTGACTAGACTGTTATATAGGGCTAAATTCTAACAAAATTTCTGATTTTATAGCTGGTGTTCTTAGCAAATCTAAATTACTTCTCCAAAAAAAAAAAAAGGGAGAAGAAGAAGAAAGTTTCTGAATCTAAAATTTTGAAAAAGTCAAGACAAATAGTCAAAATAATGTTTTACTGGAAATGTGTAGTACTGCTAAAAAATATTTGTGGAAACATCTTATTGGCATGAAAAAGCATGAAGATATTGAGCACAGGCAAAGTAAAAATGAGAGGAGGTAGTGAATGTCAAGTAAGCTCATTTTTTACCTTTGCCAGAGTCAAGCTTGGCTCCTGACCTACAAGAACTTGTAACTGAGATAGAGAACTGAAACTTTAACAAAACTGTCCAATCAACAGCCAACTTTTCAAAAGTAGTTGCACTGACTCTGTGACAGAGTCACTATGTCCTTCCTATGTTATACAAGGAGGGATAATTCATTGGGCATATTTCCTTCCCTCAAAGATGTTTCAATTTTGTAAAAAAGATAAGATGTGTTCATGAATAATTTAAGATAGTAAATAATAAGAACCATTTATGCTACAAATAATAACAGCTTTAGGAGTTTAGAAAAAAGAAAGCATGTGTGACTAGGGTCGTAATGGGCATGTAAATTGGAGCTCAGAGGTTAAGTGAGACCTTAAAAAAAAACAAGAACCGGGAGAAGAGTCATAGAAAGAACGAGGCAGTACTGAGAGATGATAACAGCCAATAGATATTTCCAGGACAAAAACGAGCCTACAGAACAGGCTAAGTACTTTAAATAGCTTATCCCGATTTTACAGATTGGGAAACAGAAGAGTTTTAAAGTAGAAGGAAGGAAGATTAAAGTCTTTATTTCCACTTAGGAGTGGAGCAGTCTGAAGGTGAAAAGACAAAAAGGTTAATAGGAAACCATGTACAATGACTTCCAGGAAGCTGGGATGGTGGATAGTCATAGGGTACATAGAAACTCTGGAGGGCTGGATAGATTGTACCCATTTACATATTCATAGGACTTGTGAAAAGAGATGAATTGGGTACCCAAACACTCACAGTGACCTATGTTTGCCTTTTAGCTTTCCTATATAGTATTATACAAGGTTTTGCAGAGTGGCCTTCAACAAACTCTTTTTCACTCATCATATGCTACCAATCATATCTGAGGGTAAGGTGCCTTGGAGGTTATTCTCAGAGGTCTATTAATCAGGACTGATATCAGATAAAATGGCTTCAAAGTTCCAAATCTCAGAAGCTGCCTTGGTAATAGAGGCATACAGCTCCATTCTAATGCTAATAAACACATTTGTTTGTCACAAATCTTAGAAGAGTTATAAAAAGAAGGATTCGGGATCCTAAAAGGATGAACTGTATCAGATCTGTGTAGGTAAACTTAGAATCAATTTTAATATCATATTGTACAGAAGAGAGTTCTACAAGATAGAAAAGTCAAAATATTCCCTTTAAATGGCACCAAAAAAAAAAAAAAAAAGGAAAAGAATGGTCTTTGTTCTGTTGTTTGAATTGGAATCATAAGATATTTTGACTATAGAATCTAGCCATTGAAAACATGTTCATCTTCTAATCTAAGGAATTGTTCAGTCTTCGGAAAGTTGAAAAGCATTATTTTTCAATAGGATATTTTAAAGTTTTTATCCTTATAAAATGCAACTAGAGCATTTTAGGGATATATATTTACATAGTGTTTTGCACATCCACATTGTGCATTTTCTGGAATGTGTAAATGGATACACCTTTTATATAGTGTTTAAATATATTTAAAGTAAATCTAGGAAATACTCAGGGATCTAAAATTAATTTTATATTTAATAACTGGCCAAAAAATAAAATGTCAATCATGTTTTCTAGATGTATGCTATAATTCCAATCAAAAGAAATTTCCATTTTACAATTTGATTTTAGGAGAGTGCTAGATCAAGTTTGCTGATTTAAAAGATTCATTCATTATTTATTTTAAACTTTGTTTATTACTCAGGTTTTATATGGAGACTAATTATTTAGTTAGGAAACTGCAGCTGTCTAAAATAATATTAGGAAAATTGAGCTTTTACCCTGAGGCAGCAAAATTGGACTTTGTCAGGAAGGATATTTGAGGAGATTGTATACTACAAAATGCTTAAAATTGGCCATTAAAGGGAAAGAATCTGCAGCCATTATTTCTCACCGGAGCATAATTAAATGCAAATAATAAAGTCTGTATTATCTCTTAAGTTCCACATTTGCTATTTGCAGAAAATGGATTCCTGAATGGCAGCTGTCAGAGGGGCTTGGGTTACTGACACCAACCAATTGAAGAGTTCTAATTGTGCAGTCTTATAGAACTACACTTTTTATTGTAGGATCTCTGTTGACTCAAGTAGAAAATACCAAGACCACAACTCAACAAAGATGCAACTTTAATATAGAGCTCAATAAACTAAGACTCTCAACAAAGAACTCATGTTAAGAACAAAGTCTTTTCATTCAGAAAAGCAACTCAGTACTGCTAAACCAAAATCTATTGAGGTTTAATATCCATTCCTTTGAAAATTAGCTTGAAGGGCTGATGGGTCACACATAGTGATAATCACTCAAAAAGATTTGACAGTAGCTTTCATTAGTAAAATCTTTTCTTGTTATTATGCTGACATTTACAAATTCATTTGATGACTCCAAAAAATATTCTATGTAAGTTTTTTAACTTCCTATTCAAAATATGGAAAGAGATGTGAGGCCCAGAGCTCAAGTAGTAATGAGGCAAAGTCAATAAAGCTGATTAATAAATCTGATACATTTGAACTAATTTTTTATGGGAAAAATACATATACTGGAGATATATTCTATATACCAGATATTATGTTATTTTATATTAGATATTTGAATGGCATATATTATAGCTATATAATAGACTATATTCATGTACTTATCTTCATCAAAAGAATCAAATAGATACTTATTCCTTGGTGATATTAATTATATTGATTCCTATAGATGGTATATGTCTAGGTTTATCTATAACTCTATGCAAAGTCATGTAATTGAAAAAAATAGAGAATATAGCATTATGAATTACAAAATCCTAAGAGCAAATATGATATCAAATACCCAGGTAATTGTTAATAAAAGAAAGCAACATAGAGTACTTAAAACTTGCTTATGATTAGTGATATAAAAATTAAGATCAGTGTTTAAAAAACAGTGTGGAGGGCTGTCATGAGAGGCTTCCTTCTTTACCTCTTCCCTCCTTTTTTTTTTCTTTTATCTCTTAGTTTTTATAACATTAGTAAGATTGCATTCACTAACTTTTGCATGAGACGATTTTACTTACATGTCAAATATTATTTCATAACTTTTTTTAGTTTGTAGAAATAAATTAAAAATAATATAAATATGTCAAAATAGTCTAGAAAGAGATGTATAATGCAATTTACATACATTCATAGAGTTAGTCTTCCTTTATGTGAAATGTATTTTAAATAAGTTAATTTGTAGATAAAACCATAATTGAATCTCTTCATATCGATTGGGATACACATAATCCTATGTCACATATATGGGTAGACTTGGCCAACAGCATAACTAGATTGGAGACAGATGAGCTATATTTTCTATGTGTATTCAAACTATTTTCTCCCTCTTGGGGAGTTTGTAGTCTTTGCCAAATGATTGCGTCAAAGAGCTAGTCCAGCAAAATGGACACTCCAGCTGTTTCTTTCACTTCAGTTTTCTTCCTCATTTATTCCCTGGTTGTTATTATTGCCCCAGCTGACCCTAAACCCCTTTTCTGTACACATAAGAAGTATTAATATGGAAAAAAAAATCAATGCATGTATTATGAAACTATCTAAAACGCCTCTCAAGTCAGGATTCATAAAATTATATAAAACATTCCGTCATGTAATCCATTCTCTCTCTAAGACACTCTATTAAAATTTGACTTTTCCTTTTAAGAAGATTGTCTTGAATGGGTTTCTGACAATTTTAAAGAGGTACATTCTATGTTTGGCAAATTCCCCCCTTTATTTTAAAGTGCATGCCAATTCCTCCAGGGATGAACTGTAAATTCAACAAAGGCATAAAAATTTCAGGGTCCTGTTGAGTAGAAAATTTTAGTTCCATAGGTGCCAGATGTACAGGATCTTCAATGTCTGTACATTAATGCTCACCATGACTGATGCAGGCTTAGACAAGAACGTCTCCTGGTTGTCTTTCTTGCGTGTTCTAGAATCAACTGAGAGGTTGCATCAAACATGGAAATACTATTTTAACCTGAGATGATTGTGATAGAGGAAGATATGGCAAAATACAACAGAATCTTTCAGAATATGTCAACTTATTTAAGAATCTATCCCAAATATAAAGAGCTTTCAGGAAAAAAAAAATCTTTTTTTTTGCAATAGATATGGGAAAACAAGAAGGCTACTTCACTTAATATAATATATATTTTGCAGGTATACTGTGTACAAGAAATGAAGATATACTATATCCATATTAAGCAAGTAAACAAACAATGAACTCAACGTTTTTCTTTCATTTCACAAACATACATAAATTCAGTCACTCAGTTGTGTCTGACTCTTTGAATCCCCATGGACTGCAGCATGCCAAGCCTCCCTGTCCATCACCAACTCCTGGAGTTTACTCAAACTCATGTCCATTGAATTGGTGATGCCATCTACCATCTCATCTTTTGTTGTCCCCTTCTCCTCCCCTTCAATCTTTCCCAGCATCAGGGTCTTTTCAAATGAGTTCATTCTTCGCATCAGGTGGCCAAAGTATTGGAGTTTCAGCTTCAACATCAGTCGTTTCAATGAACATTTAGGACTGATTTCCTTTAGGATGGACAGGTTGGATTTCCTAGCTGTCCAAAGGACTCTTAAAAGTCTTCTCCAACACCACAGTTCAAAAGCATCAGTTCTTCATTGCTCAGATTTCCTTATAGTATGTATGTACAAGCATACTTTCTTTATGGTATGTATGTACAAATATACATATCAACCCCAAAACTTAAAAAATCTAGGCATATGGGAAAATTGCCATGTAAATAATGAAGCCATGAGTAACATATATTGAGACACTCAGAGAAAGTGTGAGCAAGGTATTGGTTTTGTATTTCAAATGATCCTTAAAGAATAAGTTGGATTCTTAATGAGATTATGAATTGCTCTGTAACCTAAAATTGTTAGCATCAGATATACTTTTAATGAGCAAAAAGTTTCAGCCTGTTGATTCATCATTAACAGAAAATAGTATTTAAAACTCTTTTAAAAAATTAAAGGATTTTTAACAACTTCTAGGAAGACAGACACATGAAATAGTTTTCCAAGTTCTTACAACAGATTTTCAACTATCTATAGTCGGTTTTTGAAATAGGGCAAATTGGAAACAACAACAAAAAATAGTAAAATTCTTTCCAGTGGTTTTTATACCAATGAACTGTAGAATTGAACTAAATGGGCTCTGTTCTTCAACAGAAAATTATAGATTCTTTGAGAGTTGAATGTTAACAAATGGCACATCTAATTACTCTTTGCTGCCTTTGGAATTTAAATGAAGAATTCTGGTAAGTGACTATAAGTCAAAAGGAATTTGGAAGGCAATTTGATCAATGTGATTGGCCAATATATTTTATATTCATTCTCTACACATATTCTCTAGTAGCAATTAAAATGGCATCAGCAATAAAAACAAATCTATAATTTTGAAATAAATCCAAAAGCATGCATTTTTTTTCCCCCCTCAGGACTTTTCCTGAGGATTATTGATGGCTATAGCTTTATTGGACTCAGATTTTGCAAAACTCTCAAATTTTTTCAAGCATTCATTATGACCCTACAATTGCCTTCCATGTTTATTGTTTTTACTTAATTCAGTCTCCATATCAGTGAAAAAAATCACAAACATAAGGCCATAATAATGTATAACGTAGAGTTAATTTTTCATTTCATGTTATTTTTTCCCTTGAAATTGACAGCTGATAGAAAGTTATTTCTATCACAATAGAAAGTTATTTCTTTCTATCGGAATAGAAAGTTAATGTGATAACACAATAGAAAGTTATTTCCTAATAATTCCAAAACATAGAAAAGGAAATAGTTTGTTTTTGAGGCTGACATGGTAGCATTTAAAAGAAACAAACGATAATTATACCTGAAGCTTCTTAAAATTCAGAGAAACTTCAGCTTGGCTGTATCTTATTTTAAGGCATTTAAGCTCAGTATATACTGAACAAATTATTGTACCACATCTTATGTAATTCAAAATAGAAAGGCTGTCATATTAACACATTAAGATATATGTGAAAATGTCCAACAGATTTCTGAGCTTTTCCAATGTGACTACTTGATACATATATAACTATATGTAGCACATATATCAAATAACACATTCTCTCAAAAATGTATGCCTTGTTGCCTTTTTTTCACATAAATCCTCAGCAAATACTTGGCAAATCTATTTAGTAAACCTTTAATAAGAGATAATATGGGCTTCTCTGGTGGTTCTGTGGTAAAGAATTTGCTTGCAATGCAGGAGGCATGGGTTCAGTCCCTATGTTGTGAAGATCTCCTGAAGAAGGTAATGACAACCCAAGTAATGGTTTTATTACTACTAGCCAGTTTTCAATTATAAAGAGTAGCACTAGGGTATAGTAGTTAAGGCTGCAAGCTCTATTTGTTGTTGTTGTTCAGTCCTTCAGTCATGTCTGATCTTTGTGACCGCATGGACTGCAGCAAACTACACTTCCCTGTCCTTCATCATCTCCCAGAGCTTGCTCAGACTCACGTCCATTCAGTCAGTGATGCTGTTCAGCATCTTATCCTCTGTTGTCCCCTTCTCCTCCTGTCTTCTATATTTCCCACTATCAAAGTGTTTTCCAGTGAATCTTCTCTTCCCATCAGGTGACCAAAGTATTGGAGCTTCAGATTCAGCATCAGTCCTTTCAGGGAATATTCAGGGGTGATTTCCATTAGGATTGACTGGTTTGATCTCCTTGCAGTCCAAGGAACGCTCAAAAGTCTTCTCCAACACCACAGTTTGAAAGCATCAATTTTTTGGTGTTCACCCTTATTTATAGACCAACTCTAGCACCCATACATGACTACTGGAAAAACCATAGCTGTGACCATACGGACTTTGTCAGCAAAGTGATGTCTCTGCTTTTTAATATGCTGTCCAAGTTCTCATAGATTCTCTTCCAAGAAGCAAGAGTCTTTTAATTTTATGGCTGCAGCCACTGTCTGCAATGATTTTGGAGCTCAAGAATACAAAGTGTGTCACTATTTCCATTGTTTCTCCATGAGTTTGCCATGAACTGATTGGACCAGATGTCATGCTCTTTGTTTTTTGAATGTTGAGTTTTAAGCCAGCTTTTTCACTCTCCTCTTTGACCTTCATGAAGAAGTTCTTTAGTTTCTCTTCATCTTCTGTCATAAGGGTCATCTACATATCTGAGGTTATTGATATTTCTCCTAGCAATCTTCATTCCAGCTTGTGCTCATCCAGTCCTGCATTTTGCATGATGTATTATGCATATAAGCTAAATAAGCAGGGTGACAATATACAGCCTTGATGTACCCCTTTCCCAATTTTGAACCAGTCTATTCTTCCATGTCCAGTTCTAACTGTTGATTCTTAACCTGCATACGGGTTACTCAGAAGGCAGGTAAGGTGGTCTGATATTCCTATCGAAGAATTTTCCAAAGTTTATTGTGATCCACACAATCAAAGGCTTTAGCATAGTCAGTGAAGCAGAAGTAGTTGTTTTTCAGGAACTCTCGAACTTTCTCTGTGATCCAACAGATGTTGGCAATTTGATCTCTGGTTCTTCTGCCTTTTCTAGATCCAACTTGTACATCTGGAAGTTCTTGGGTCACATACTATTGAAGCCTAGCTTGAAGGGTTTAAAAGCATAACTTTGCTGCGTGTACAATGAATGCAACTGTGCAGTAGTTTTATCATTCTTTTGAGATTTCCCCTCTTTGGGATTGGAATGTAAACTGACATTTTCCAGTCCTGTGGCCATTGCTAAGATTTCCAAATTGGTGGCATATTGGTTGCAGCACTTTGACAGCATCATCTTTTAGAATTTGAAATAGCTCAGCTAGAATTCCATCACCTCCACTGGCTTTGTTCATAGTGATGCTTCCTAAGGCCTACTTGACTTCACACTCCAGGATGGTTCATAGTGGTGCTTCCTAAGGCCCACTTGACTTCGTACTCCAAGATGTCTGTCTCTAGGTGAGTGATCACACCATCATGGTTAGGGAAGGGGGTTCAGGATTGGGAACACGTGTACACCCATGGTGGATTAATGTTGATGCATGGCAAAACCATAACAGTATTGTAAAGTAAAATAAAGTTTAAAAAATTAATAAATTAAAAAAAAGAATTCTTTTGTATAGTTTCTGTATAGTCTTGCCACATAGGAAGATGTGGCAAGTATCTAGCATCTTCTTCTTTTATAAGGTCCATACTTTTTCTGTCCTTTATTGTGCCCATCTTTGCATGAAATGTTCCCTTGGTGTCTTTAATTTTCTTAATGAGATCTCTAGTCTTTCCCATTCTATTGTTTTCCTCTGTTTGTATTGTTCGATTAGGAAGGCTGTCTTCTCTCACCTTGCTATTCTTTGCAATTCTGCATTCAAATAGGCATATTTTTCCTCTTCTTTGCCTTTCACTTCTCTTCTTTCTCAGCTATTTGTAAATCTTCCTCAGGCAACCATTTTGCCTTTTTTTATTTCTTATTCTTATGGATGGTTTTGACCAGTGCCTCCTGTTCAATGTTATGAAGGTCCATAGGCAGATAAAAATGATTTAAAACTTTTTCCTCAGTTTATTAGCTCTATGACTTGGGATAAATTGATTGAATCTCCCTGTGTCTCATTCAGTTTCCTCATGTGAAAAATAGGAATAGAAATATACCTACTTTATGGTTAAATGNCTCTCCTTGCTATTCTTTGGAACTCTACATTCAAATGGGTATATCTTTCCTTTTCTCCTTTGCCTTTAGCGTCTCTTCTTTTCTCAGCTATATGTAAAGCCTCATCAGACTATCATTTTGCTTTTTTGCATTTCTTGGGGATGGTCTTGATCACTGCCTCCTGTACGATGTCATGAACCTCTGTTCATAGTTCCTCAGGCACCCTGTCTATCAGATCTAATCCCTTGAATCTATTTGTCACTTCAAGTGTATAATAAAGGATTTCATTAGGTCATACCTGAATGGTCTAGTGGTTTTCCCTACTTTCTTCAATTTAAGTCTGAATTTGGCAAAAAGAAGCTCATGATCTGAGCCACAGTCAGCTCCCGGTCTTGTTTTTTCTGACTGTATAGAGCTTCTCCATCTTTGGTTGCAAAGAACATTATCAATCTGATTTTAGTATTGACCATCTGGTGATGTCCATGTGTAGAGTCTTCTCTTGTGTTATTGGAAGAGGGTGTTTGCTATGACCAGTGTGTTCTCTTGGCAAAACTCTATTAGCCTTTGCCTTTCTTCATTCCAGTGGCTTCCCTGGTGGCTCAGAGGTTAAAGCGTCTGCCTGTGATGTGGGAGACCTGGGTTCGATCCCTGGGTCGGGAAGATTCCCCTGGAGAAGGAAATGGCAACCCACTCCAGTATTCTTGCCTGGAGAATCCCATGGACAGAGGAGCCTGGTGGGCTACAGTCCACGGGGTCGCAAAATGTTGGACACGACTGAGCGACTTCACTTTGCTTCATTCTGTACTCCAAGGCCAAATTTGTCTGTTACTCCAGGTATCTCTTGACTTCCTACTTTTGCATTCCAGTCTCCTACAAAGAAAAGGACATCTCTTTTGGGTACTAGTTCTAAAAACTCTTGTAGGTCTTCATAGAACCATTCAACTTCAGCTTCTTCAGCATTACTAGTTGGGGCATAGACTTGGGTTACTGTCATACTGAATGGCTCACCTTGAAAAAGAACAGAGATCATTCTTTCGTTTTTGAAATTGCACCCAAGTAATGCATTTCAGACTCTTTTGTTGTCTACGAGTGCTACTCGATTTCTTCCAAGGGATGCTTGCCCACAGTAGTAGATATAATGGTCACCTAAATTAAATTCACCCATTCCAGTCCATTTTAGTTCATTGATTCCTAAAATGTTGATGTTCACTCTTGCCATCTCCTGTTTAACCACTTCTAATTTACCTTGATTCATGGACCTAACATTCCCAGTTTCTATGCGATATTGCTCTTTACAGCATTGAACTTTACTTGCATTCCAATCACATCCAAGAGTGTCCATCTCTTCATTCTTTCTGGAGTTATTTCTCCACTCTTCTCCAGTAGCATATTGGTACACACCTACCTGGGGAGTTCATTTTTCAGTGTGATATATTTTTCCCTTTCATACTGTTCATGGGGTTCTCCAGGCAAGAATTTTGAAATGGTTTGCCATTCCCTTCTCCAGTGGACCACGTTTTGTCAGAACTCTCCACCATGACCCGTCCATCTTAGGTGACCCTACCCGGCATGGCTCATAGTTTCATTGAGTTAGACAAGGCTGTGGTCCATGTGGTCAGTTTGATTAGTTTTCTGTGATTGTGGTTTTCATGTGTCTGCCCTCTGATGGATAAGGATAAAAGACTTATGGAAATTTCTTGTTGGGAGAGACTGACTGTGGGGGAAACTGGATCTTGTTCTGATGGGCTAGGCCCAGTTCAGTTCAGTTCAGTTGCTCAGTCGTGTCCGACTCTTTGCGACCCCATGAATCACAGCACACCAGGCCTCCCTGTCCATCACCAACTCCCGGAGTTCACTCAGATTCATGTTCATCGAGTCAGTGATGCCATCCAGCCATCTCATCCTCTGTCGTCCCCTTCTCCTCCTGCCCACAATCCCTCCCAGCATCAGAGTCTTTTCCAATGAGTCAGCTCTTCGCATGAGGTGGCCAAAATACTGGAGTTTCAGCTTTAGCATCATTCCTTCCAAAGAAATCCCAGCACTTATCTCCTTCAGAATGGACTGGTTGGATCTCCNATCAAAGTCTTTTCCAATGAGACAACTCTTCTCATGAGATGGCCAAAGAACTGGAGCTTCAGCTTTGGCATCATTCCTTCCAAAGAAATCCCAGCACTGATCTCCTTCAGAATGGACTGGTTGGATCTCCGTGCAGTCCAAGGGACTCTCAAGAGTCTTCTCCAACACCACAGTTCAAAAGCATCAATTCTTCAGTGCTCAGCTTTCTTCACAGTCTAACTCTCACATCCATACATGACTACTGGAAAAACCATAGCCTTGGCTAGACGGGCCTTAGTCAGCAAAGTAATGTCTCTGCTTTTGAATATGCTATCTAATTTGGTCATAACTTTTCTTCTAAGGAGCACGTGTCTTTTAATTTCATGGCTGCAATCACCATCTGCAGTGATTTTGGAGCCCCCCAAAATAAAGTCTGACCCTGTTTCCACTGTTTCTCCATCTATTTCCCATGAAGTGATGGGACCAGATGCCATGATCTTCGTTTTCTGAATGTTGAGCTTTAAGCCAACTTTTTAACTCTCCTCTTTCACTTTCATCATGAATCCCTGCTCTAAAAAAGGATTGTTTCTCCTTATATATGCTTATATTGTACAGATAGATCTCCATATGGAAACATTCAGGAATTTAGCATCATTTCAGATTCTCTTTCATAATGTTGGAAAAAATTTTCACATCTCTTTCATTCATCATTATACACCCGATGCGCAGCACTGGGGTCTTTCGTTTAACAGGGACTCAAAAGGTTATTTTGAGAGTCCTTTGGACAAAAAGGAAACCAAACCAGTTGATCCTAGAGGAAATCAACCCTGAATATTCATAACAAGGACTGATACTGAAAAGCTCCAATACTTTGGCCACTTGATGAGAAGAGGTGCCTCATCGGGAAAAAACCCTGATGCTGGAAAAGATTGAAGGCAAAGGAGAAGGGGACGACAGAGGATAAAATGATTAAATAGAACCACCAACTCAATGGACATAAATTTGAGCAAACTCTGGGAGATGGTGAAGGACAGAGGAGCCTAGCATGCTGCAGTCCATCAGGTTGTAGAATCAGACACGACTTAGTGACTAAATAAAAGAAACAACAGCAACAAAGATTTATTGAATGAATAGCAAATGAGTGAAGCTTGAGTTTTCCTAGCATGCCAGTCTCTTCAGAGTATGCACAATGCCTTGTCCAGCTCCGGTGCACTTCAAATTGCTTAGCTGAAATGACTCAAGTTCAATATGCCAAAACACTGGCAACTCTTATATTGTGGGGCTCTCATTTCTCCTTCTCTGCAGGAAAATGAAAAGATCTGTACTTCTGGTATGGATCAATATAGTTATTATACCTTTCTGTAAAAAGAGAAAAAGATATTTATAGCTATATGTGTATTCATATTAATTCCATATCAGTCAGTCAGTTTGCTCAGTGATAGCAATAGGGAAATGGGAAGCAATAGGGATTGGGTGGCAGCACTTTACTGCCAGAAGCCAGGGGGTTGTAGCTAAGAGGGCTTGACCTGGAGAGAGTTGTGGAGATGCTTAATAGAACATGGCACCCCTAGAGGCAAAATAGATGAATAACTAATGGGGATACTGCTTAATCAATACAATAAAAAGGCAAGAATGGATGAGCAGCAGGCTGAGGGTGATCATTCCAATAGAAATTCATGATCCTTCGCCCAGATCTCAAACTTCAGGCAGTTTTCAAACCCAGAAAACAGTGGCTAAAGAGGTTATCAAGTCCACAAGAAGAAGAATCTTAAAATACCATGGCGAAAATACGATGTGTTTACCTCCTCCATTTTCTTCAAAAAAGATATACTGTAATTCAGCTGAGAAAATGCATTCTGGGAAAAAAGGGATATCCAAATATTATAAGGGTAGTGGATCTGAATTAACATTGATTCACAGAGTTCCCAAGCATCATGTTAGAGAGGAGAGGTACTAGAGCCAGGAAATAATCAACATTCTGGCTCTCAATGTATCCAGTAAGTCTGTGGACCCAACCAGTGATTACCTCCCTTGTCCTTGACTATAGTAGCCTCCATCTTGAATTCTTCCCATTCCAACCAAATGAGCTATCATAGTGAGAAGGTGATATGGAATCTTTTGAGACTGTACTTCTACACTCCATTCTCCTCTCTATCCCAGCCCCTGGTCAATCCTGGTGAAGATGGTGAATCTAACAATACTGCATTTGGAAGTGGTGATGAAGAGGAATGGTAGAAATTAATGCTACTCTAAACAATATTAAGAATGCATGGGACAGAGGTTCATATCGTAGCTCCTTTTAATTCACCAGTCTGGTCCCTGTAGAAACCAATGAATCAGAGAATGACTGTAGGCCACAGCAAGCTCAAATAATAGCCCCGATTGTGGCTGCTGTGCTATGTGTTATTTTTGCAAGAGCAGATGAATATGGCCTCAGGTACACAGTACACACATGATTTGGCACTTTTTTTTTTTTTCTCCCAATCCGGAAAGATCAGAAACTGCTTGCATTTACATGAAACGGATGACTATATACATGTACAGGTCTGTTTGATGCTTCATTACCTTCTATTCTCTGTCGTAATATATATTCAGATAAGATCTGAGTTGTCTGGACATTCTACACAACATTGCACTGGTCAGGAGGGTGAGCAAGAAGTGGCTCGCCTGCTGGAGGCACTGGTAAGACACAGACATGACAAAGCATGAGTGTTAAAATGGGTGACAACTAGGGAACTTCTAGGGTTATAAAGTGTTTAGTGATCCAGGTGGGTCAAGGGAAAGTGAAGACATCTCTAAGACAAATTGCTGCATCTTACCTTTCTACTTGAAAGAAGGAAACAGACTCCACATCCAGAAACGTGTTCTAGCCCATATACTGGATGACAAGTGAATATCTCTGCTCTGAGTGAGGCCTGAAGCAGGAAGTCAGGGCTGCAATACAAGCAGCTCTGCTACTTGGGTCAGATGATCTGGTAAACCCTATGCTGTTGGAGGTGTTAGTGCTGGGAAAAGACCCAGTGTAACACATAGGTAAAGCAGGGTGGGAGCTACACAACACAGACCTCTGACACTGGGAAAAAAGGCCTCGCCATCTGCAATGGGAATTTATATGCTTTTTGCAAAGAGTTCTTGTTGTGTTACAGGGACTGAGTATAGACGGAATTCTTGATTAGAGAATACTAAGTTACCACGTGTCTGGAACTGTCCATTATGAGCTGGAATCTGTCAGACCCACAGAGTCATAAACTCAGGCAGCCCCAGCAGCAGTCCCAAGTAAAATCAAAGTTGTGCATCTGGGATCAAGGCTGGGGAGGACCAGGAGTTGTGAGGTAACTGTGAGGAGGTAGCCCAGACCATGTCCCCACTGCTTGAATACCAGCACCCACCCCCTCAGATCATTCCTAGGACTATGGGCGGGTCCTAGTGATTAGCTGAAGGAGTAGAAGAAGCCTGGACGTGAGTTGCGGAGAGGTCAGCTCAGTGTGTGGATGCAGGTTGAATGAGCAGTGGTTTAATTACCCTCAGGGGTAGGACAGTGATTGCAGCCATGAAATTAAAAGATTCTTGATCCTTGGATGAAAAGCTATGACAAACCTAGATAGTGTATTAAAAAGCAGAGGTATTACTTTGTTGACAAAGATCCATGTAGTCAAAGCTATGGTTATTCTAGTAGTCACGGATGTGAGAGTTGGATTGCAAAGAAGACTGAATGCTGAAGAACTGATGCTTTCAAACTGTGGGGCTGGAGAAGACTCTTGAGAGTCCCTTGCATAGAAACAAGATCAAACCAGACAACCCTAAATCAACTGGAATATTCATTGGAAAGACTTCATCTTAGCTGCTGTATTTCCTTCCTTTTCTTTCTGCTCCATTCTCTTGCTCAATATGTACGTGACTTAATATGATTGTTCTAGCCCTGACTAAACTTAACTTTTTGATTCAAATGTCATCTCTGGAGTCTCTCTCGTTTTTAATTCAAAGTATCAGTAGATGGGGAAACAGTGGAAACAGTGGCTGACTTTGTTTTGGGGGACTCCAAAATCACTGCAGATGGTGATTGCAGCCATGAAATTAAAAGACACTTACTCCTTGGAAGGAAAGTTATGACCAACCTAGATAGCATATTCAAAAGCAGAGACATACTTTGCCAACAAAGGTCCTTCTAGTCAAGGCTATGGTTTTTCCTGTGGTCATGTATGGATGTGAGAGTTGGACTATAAAGAAAGTTGAGCCCTAAAGAACTGATGCTCTTGAACTATGGTGTTGGAGAAGACTCTTGAGAGTCCCTTGGACTGCAAGGAGATCCAACCAGTCCATCCTAAAGGAGAACAGTCCTGGGTGTTCATTGGAAGGACTGATGTTGAAGCTAAAACTCCAATATTTTGGCCACCTGATGCAAAGAGCTGACTCATTTGAAAAGATCCTGATGCTGGGAGAGATTGGGGGCAGGAGGAGAAGGGGACGACTGAGGATGAGATGGTTGGATGGCATCACCGACTCAATGGACATGAGTTTGGGTAAACTCTGGGAGTTGGTGATGGACAGGGAGGCCTGCCATGCTGCAGTCCATGGGGTCACAAAGAGTCGGACATGACTGAGCTACTGAATTCAACTGAACTGATCAAAAATGAGACTATTACAAGCTTTCTATACAGCTAAGGCATTGGCTTTTTTTCTAGATCATCCTTGACTAGAGAAACAGAGAGATAGACCTGGAGTTCAGACATAAGACACAGCTGCCTCAGTCTGCACTTGCCTCACTCATTTCTGTGTGTAGCAGTTCTTATGGAAGGAAACAGAAAGAATTTGTAACATTAGTTTTGACCCTAAATTAGAGTTGGAAAAATTACATCTAGTCCTGCTAAAATCTGTACCATGTTCCACTTTAATCTTGACTTCCTTACATTTGAGAGAGCTTTCCTGCTTTGGGTGGTTTGATGGGACAATGGCAAAGATTAGAGTACCTTATTATTTTTTTTTCCTGACTCTTCTGCACTATCAACCAGAATTGTATTGAAAACAGGTTCCAACATATTTCAAGGAACATACTTATTTACATGATGCAATTTTTCCTTAAAGTCAACTTAGAGAGAATGGTTGATCTGTTCCAGGGAACATGGAAATCCATTTCTTGTGAAAATTTTGAAGAATATATGAAAGAACTGGGTGAGCCATATTTACTTGCATATCACAGCCAGTAAAAGTGGGAGCTTTGATAGCACAGAACTTGCTCTGTGTGAACCTCTTCCTTCAGTTTTTCACACAGAAACAATAAATATTGATTTAGCACCTAGATACAGTTCTGTGCAAAATTAGTTGAAATTGACATAATCCCTGCTCTCATGTAATTTACCTTTGATTTGCATAGATAAATATACATGTGCCATATACTAAATAGTAAATGATTTCAATAAATAATTTAAAACAAAAAAATCACATTTAAAAATTAATTTTTAATTGGTGTATATATACTCCAATATAAAATTGGATAATTTTTAGTTGGAGTATAAACTTTGTGCTAATTTCTGCTGTACAACAGTGTGAATGAGCTATATGTACACATATATCCCCTCCATCTTGAGCCTCCCTCCCACCTCCCCTAACCCACGCCTCTAGGTCATCGCAGAGAGCCAAGGTAACCTTCCTTTGCTATACAGCAGTTTCCCACTAGCTATCTATTTCACACACGGTAGTGTATACATTGGGCTTCCCAGGTTGTGCTGGTGGTAAAGAACCTGACTGCCAATGCAGGAGATGCAAGAGACACGTTTAACCCTTGAGTCAGAAAGATCCCCTGGAGAAGGCATGACAACCCACTCCATTTTTGCCTGGAAAATCCCATGGACAGAGGAGCCTAGCGGGCTACAGTCCATCAAGTCGCAAAGAGTCAGATGCGACTGAGAGATTGTGTATACGTCAATGCTACTCTCTCAGTTTGTCCCACCCTCTCCTTCCCCACCTGTGTCCACAAGTCCGTTCGTTATTATTTTGAAAAATGATCATTTTGCAAACATTTGCTCTGTGCCTTTTGAGGATCAATCTTGTGTTCCAGCTTCTAATGACTGCTGGCATTCCTTAGCATGTGGCCCTGGCACATCACTCTTTGCTCCTAGAGTCACATTTTCTCCTGGAGTCTAACATCCCTCTTCCTCTTCTTATAAGGAAAATTCCTTGGACACTTCATGTGGACATTTGTGACTACATTTGGGGCCCACCTAGACAATCTCCCTATTTCAAGAGCCTTAAATTAGCTATTACTGCAGAGTCCCCTTCGGCATATAAAGCAACATTCATAGGTTCCAGGGTCTGGGATGTGAGTATCTCTGGGGACCATTTTCCAACCTATCACATTTTGTCATCATGTTTCACAATATGAATTCCATGAACATAGACATGTTACTGTGTCTCCCCAATGTGCCTCCTCTCAGAAATTTAACTTACGTATTGAAGTATATGTAATACTGTTTTTATAGAATACACTCTGACATGTACTGCACAAAGTTCTATGTGCAGTCATATTCACAACAGCACTAGTTATAATAACAAAAAATGGAAACAAAAAAATGACCATGAATAGGGCAAAATAACTAAATATCAGAATGTACATACTATGAAATATCATGTATCTATGACAAAAATTTATGCTTATATGTACTGACATGGAAACTCTCCAAAACATACAGATATAGGGGAAAATCACATTGAATAACAATTGTTATAATAAAACATTTGTATTCTTAAAAATTCTATATATAGTGGTGATGGTTGCATAACATTGTTTATGTACTTACTGATACTTAATTGTACTTAAATCGCACTTAAATGTACTACCATTTAAAATGATCAATTTTATGTTATATATATTTAACAACAGTAAAAATATATAATAGATAAAAACAAGCCNGGACTGCAAGGAGATCCAACCAGTCCATCCTAAAGGAGAACAGTCCTGGGTGTTCATTGGAAGGACTGATGTTGAAGCTAAAACTCCAATATTTTGGCCACCTGATGCAAAGAGCTGACTCATTTGAAAAGATCCTGATGCTGGGAGAGATTGGGGGCAGGAGGAGAAGGGGACGACTGAGGATGAGATGGTTGGATGGCATCACCGACTCAATGGACATGAGTTTGGGTAAACTCTGGGAGTTGGTGATGGACAGGGAGGCCTGCCATGCTGCAGTCCATGGGGTCACAAAGAGTCGGACATGACTGAGCTACTGAATTCAACTGAACTGATCAAAAATGAGACTATTACAAGCTTTCTATACAGCTAAGGCATTGGCTTTTTTTCTAGATCATCCTTGACTAGAGAAACAGAGAGATAGACCTGGAGTTCAGACATAAGACACAGCTGCCTCAGTCTGCACTTGCCTCACTCATTTCTGTGTGTAGCAGTTCTTATGGAAGGAAACAGAAAGAATTTGTAACATTAGTTTTGACCCTAAATTAGAGTTGGAAAAATTACATCTAGTCCTGCTAAAATCTGTACCATGTTCCACTTTAATCTTGACTTCCTTACATTTGAGAGAGCTTTCCTGCTTTGGGTGGTTTGATGGGACAATGGCAAAGATTAGAGTACCTTATTATTTTTTTTTCCTGACTCTTCTGCACTATCAACCAGAATTGTATTGAAAACAGGTTCCAACATATTTCAAGGAACATACTTATTTACATGATGCAATTTTTCCTTAAAGTCAACTTAGAGAGAATGGTTGATCTGTTCCAGGGAACATGGAAATCCATTTCTTGTGAAAATTTTGAAGAATATATGAAAGAACTGGGTGAGCCATATTTACTTGCATATCACAGCCAGTAAAAGTGGGAGCTTTGATAGCACAGAACTTGCTCTGTGTGAACCTCTTCCTTCAGTTTTTCACACAGAAACAATAAATATTGATTTAGCACCTAGATACAGTTCTGTGCAAAATTAGTTGAAATTGACATAATCCCTGCTCTCATGTAATTTACCTTTGATTTGCATAGATAAATATACATGTGCCATATACTAAATAGTAAATGATTTCAATAAATAATTTAAAACAAAAAAATCACATTTAAAAATTAATTTTTAATTGGTGTATATATACTCCAATATAAAATTGGATAATTTTTAGTTGGAGTATAAACTTTGTGCTAATTTCTGCTGTACAACAGTGTGAATGAGCTATATGTACACATATATCCCCTCCATCTTGAGCCTCCCTCCCACCTCCCCTAACCCACGCCTCTAGGTCATCGCAGAGAGCCAAGGTAACCTTCCTTTGCTATACAGCAGTTTCCCACTAGCTATCTATTTCACACACGGTAGTGTATACATTGGGCTTCCCAGGTTGTGCTGGTGGTAAAGAACCTGACTGCCAATGCAGGAGATGCAAGAGACACGTTTAACCCTTGAGTCAGAAAGATCCCCTGGAGAAGGCATGACAACCCACTCCATTTTTGCCTGGAAAATCCCATGGACAGAGGAGCCTAGCGGGCTACAGTCCATCAAGTCGCAAAGAGTCAGATGCGACTGAGAGATTGTGTATACGTCAATGCTACTCTCTCAGTTTGTCCCACCCTCTCCTTCCCCACCTGTGTCCACAAGTCCGTTCGTTATTATTTTGAAAAATGATCATTTTGCAAACATTTGCTCTGTGCCTTTTGAGGATCAATCTTGTGTTCCAGCTTCTAATGACTGCTGGCATTCCTTAGCATGTGGCCCTGGCACATCACTCTTTGCTCCTAGAGTCACATTTTCTCCTGGAGTCTAACATCCCTCTTCCTCTTCTTATAAGGAAAATTCCTTGGACACTTCATGTGGACATTTGTGACTACATTTGGGGCCCACCTAGACAATCTCCCTATTTCAAGAGCCTTAAATTAGCTATTACTGCAGAGTCCCCTTCGGCATATAAAGCAACATTCATAGGTTCCAGGGTCTGGGATGTGAGTATCTCTGGGGACCATTTTCCAACCTATCACATTTTGTCATCATGTTTCACAATATGAATTCCATGAACATAGACATGTTACTGTGTCTCCCCAATGTGCCTCCTCTCAGAAATTTAACTTACGTATTGAAGTATATGTAATACTGTTTTTATAGAATACACTCTGACATGTACTGCACAAAGTTCTATGTGCAGTCATATTCACAACAGCACTAGTTATAATAACAAAAAATGGAAACAAAAAAATGACCATGAATAGGGCAAAATAACTAAATATCAGAATGTACATACTATGAAATATCATGTATCTATGACAAAAATTTATGCTTATATGTACTGACATGGAAACTCTCCAAAACATACAGATATAGGGGAAAATCACATTGAATAACAATTGTTATAATAAAACATTTGTATTCTTAAAAATTCTATATATAGTGGTGATGGTTGCATAACATTGTTTATGTACTTACTGATACTTAATTGTACTTAAATCGCACTTAAATGTACTACCATTTAAAATGATCAATTTTATGTTATATATATTTAACAACAGTAAAAATATATAATAGATAAAAACAAGCCTTATACATGTGAACATAAAAGAATGTAAGAGAATAAATAAAGATCTGGAAGAATTCATGCCAAAGGGTTTTGTCTGTATGTAAATGAGTGCATTTTTAAAATAAGGAGATGGTTCATATTTTTAAGCAAATTTTCAGAAGGGTCCATGAAACATAGGATTAACAGCTATTGGACCAGAAAACATGACAATTGTTAGATTAAAACTGGAGATAGATTTTTTTTCTGTTAAAAAATACCCTCTTTTGACATATAATGGTGGTGCTACTAGCTTAGAGGTTTGAATCCAAGCAGAGTCAACTTTGTTTAACTCTAAAACCTCCTAATTAGCATATACAGCTAACGAGAGTCTTGGGAGCCAATAACAGGTTTAATCACTGTGTCCTTTTATCTGGTTTTCAGGAATAGGAAGAGCCAGCAGGAAACTTGGCTGTCTGGCAAAGCCCACTGTGACCATCAAGACAGAAGGAGATCTGGTCACTATAAAAACCAAAAGCATCTTTAAAAATAATGAAATCTCCTTTAAACTGGGAGAAGAATTGGAGGAAACCACACCAGGTGGCCATGAAACCAAGGTGAGGCCTTCAATATTTTCAGATGAATTTAATTACAAATGTTAATTTTGAAATCTTCCCAGGTAAGGAAGCAATTATGGTGAACATATCTAAAGTGTGTTAGATAAACTTTTGGCTTACGCCTTGGTCTGAGGAACTCAACTTTTAATATACATACAAATCTCATGGCATGTTGGTAAAAAAATGCCTACTTCCAGGTTCTATCACCAGAGGCTCTGGTATTTGGGACCAGAACTGAAAGTGGTGTTTTTAACGATTCTTACGCAAATATTGAACAGAAAACACTTTCAGAATCATTTTTAGACCTCAGAAACAAAAGGTCTGCCTTTCCATTTTGTAGCAGTTTTCCACACATGGATTTGCAATGAATAAAAAACTTGTATTAGTTGCCATGCATGCGTGTGTATGTGTGTGCATGCTCAGTCATGTCTGATTCTATGTGACTCTGTAGACTGTAGCCCACCAGGCTCCTCTGTTCATGGGCTTCTCCAGGCAAGAATACTGGATTGGGTTGCCATTTCCTTCTTCAGGGGATCTTCCCAACCCATAGATCAAACCCATCATATCCAAGTCTCTTGTGTCTTTTGCATTGGCAGGCAGATTTTTTACCACTGTGCCACATGAGAAGCCCATTAGCAGGTATAGGTGAGGTTATATCACAGTAACAAATTATTCACAAGCTCTCAGTGCTTACACAAATGGAGTTCTAACTCATAGTACATATTCAGTGTTATGATGGAGTTGGAGAAGTTTCTTTGTGGAAGAGGAAGCTGGAAATGGAAGCATGAAGAATCTGCCCCTCTTAATTTCTCCAGGGGCCAGGCTAAAGAAAATTCAACTAATCTGTAGCTGGACCATCTGAAGTTTGTGATCTCAGTCAACAAAATTGGGAAAGAGACACTAGGCTTTTTATTGTCTACACCTGGAATTGACACACACTTTCACTCATGGGCTCCAACTTGAATATACAACTTACCTACATTACACAATTTTATGTTTATTGTCTGTTTGCCCAGACTAGGATGTAAGCTCTTCCAAGAAAGGATGTCTTGTCTGTTCTGTTTCACAGAACCTAGTGATGTTACATAATATTAATATTTGCTCAATAAATATTTATCATTTGAATGAAAGCACTCAATAGAAGATTGTTAAACAATATGGAGAGTGAAGTCCTAATAAAAGGAACTGAATACCACATTATCAGATTGCTGTTAAATAATATGAGACTTCACATTCCTGTATAATATCAAATGGAAGAATTTTGACCAAAAATGTTTAATAAAGATGTCTATAATAAATTAAAAAACTACTAGAACAAAAAGACTGGAAAGTATAGAAGTGCAGAAAGGAAATTTGGTAACTATCATTATCTCTATCACAGGATGGACTGTAAATAATTTTGGTAGAAAACCCAGCTCAGTGGATGCATAAATTCTGAGATGTAAGCTCTTCCAGTAGTCGTGTATGGCTGTGATAGTCAGACCGTAAAGAAAGCTGGGTGTCAAAGAATGGATACTTTTGATCTGTGGTCTTGGAAAAGACTCTTCAGAGTGTCTTGGACAGCAAGGAAATCAAATCAGTCAATCCTAAAGGAAATCAGTCCTGAATATTCACTGGAAGGACTGATACTGAAGCCGAAGCACCAATACTTTGGCCACCTGATATGAAGAACTGACTCACTGGAAAAGACCCTGATGCTGGGAAAGATTGAAGACAGGAGGAGAAGGGGATAGCAGAGGATGAGATGGTTGGATGACATCACTGACTCAATGGACATGAGTTTGAGCAAGATCTGGGAGTTGGTGATGGACAGGGAAGGCTGGCATGCTGCAAGCTATCCATGGGGTTGCAAAGAGTTGGACACAACTGAGCAACTGAACTGAATTTCAATAGAGTTTAAACAGAGTTATCGCTAAACTTTGAGGAGCAGGCTGAAAACTCTGGCTCAGGATTGTGTGGGTGTAAATCCCACCTCTGCCACCAATCAATCAATCAACCGTGTGACTATGAGCAAGTCGCAGACTCATGGTGACTCAGTCATTTCATTTGCAAAAGGGGATAATTATAGACTGTGTGCGTACTCAGTCATGCCCAACTCTTTGTGACCTAATGGACTATAGCCCTCAAGGTTCCTCTGTCCGTGGGATTATCTCGGCAAGAATACTGGAGTGAGTTGTCATTTCCTTCTCTAGGGGATCTTCCCAACTCAGGAATAGAACCCACACCTCCTGTGCCTCCTGCATTGGCAGGTGGATTCTTTATCACTGAGCCACTTGGGAAGCCCAATAATTATAGTACTTATGTCATAAGGTTGTTGTGAGAATTACATGAATATGTTAATATTCTTGAAGAGTGCCTCACACACAATAAATAGTGCTACAAAGTGCTAGCTACTGTTGTTGTTACAATTATTATCATTTCCACTTATTGTTTATTTTACTATTATTATTGCTTTACTCTCTATTGCCATTTTATTATAAAGCATACAACTCAGGAACAACAAAAGGGAAGAAATGCATAAGACAAGGTATGTGGGAAATGGTTTGAAGTTTCCATACCCCTCCAGGTACACAACCTTCCCAGCACACTAATATGTTCATCAGGGCTTCCCTTGTGGATCAGAGGATCAGTGGTAAAGAATCCACCTGCTATTGTAGGAAACATGAGTTCAATCCCTGGTCCAGGAAGATCCCACATGCTGAGGAGCAACTAAGCCTGTGCTCCACAATAATTGCACCTGTGCTCTAGAGCCCAGCAACCACAACTGCTGAGCCCACACACTCTAGAGCATGTGTTCCACAACAAGAGAAGCCACCACAGTGAGAAGCCCCCACATCGCAGATAGAGAGTAACCCCTGCTTGTTGCAACTAGAGAAAAGCCCAAGCAAAGCAGTGAAGACCCAGCACAGCTCAAATAAAGAAGTAAATAAATAAACTTATTTTAAAAAATAATATGTTCATCAACTGGAAGCTCTCCAAATGCCATCATTTTTCACTGTAATACATGCCACACCATTTTATATTCCCACAACACTATAATTATTTTTATATTGTTGGAGTAAGAAGAGGAAATGGGATCTTACATTGGGAGTTTGAATTAGCTTCACATATGTTTTTAACGTTGAAACTCACTTGTGATTCTTTACACAATAAGATAATACTTGGCCTGTACAATAAANTGTGAGACAAAGAAAGAGACACAGACATATAGAACAGACTTTTGGCCTCTGAGGGAGAGGGAGAGGGTGGAATGATTTGGGAGAATGGCATTGAAGCATGTATACTATCATGTAAGAAATGAGGCGCCGGTCTATGTTTGATGCAGGATGCAGGATGCTTGGGGCCGGTGCACGGAGATGATCCAGAGAGACAACATGGGGTGGGAGGTGGGAGGTGGGAAGGGGATTCAGGATTTGGAGCTCGTATACATCTGTAGTGGATTCATGTCGATGTATGACAAAACAAATACAGTATTGTAAAGTAGAATAAGGTAAATAAATAAATAAATAAATTAAATTAAATAAACCAAACCAAAAAAAACACCAAAAACAAAAAGAAAGATATTTTTCAAAACCTATAGAATACTTTGTGCATCCTCTGGTTTTTCTTTCAGGAGAGATTTTTCTAATGAAAAAATTTTCAATTAAAATATGAAGATGTTTTAAAAAAANACCAAACCCAAAAAAAACACCAAAAACAAAAAGAAAGATATTTTTCAAAACCTATAGAATACTTTGTGCATCCTCTGGTTTTTCTTTCAGGAGAGATTTTTCTAATGAAAAATTTTTCAATTAAAATATGAAGATGTTTTAAAAAAAGACAGTTTGAATGAAAACAATCAATAAAATAATTAATAATTATGCCAACTTTGTGGAATAAGATTTGACTTCCTTGTCTAAAATGTGAAAAGAAATTATAGCTCAACAATTTACTTTTTAAAATCTGAAGCACATTATTAAAGCATTCCATTTTAAATATGCTTTCCTGTTTTCCAATTGACTTTCACTTTTTTCCCTGTTTTAATATTCACCATGACTGATATTTGCAAATATATGAGCAAAGAATGTGGATGAAGCAAATGAGAGGGATGTATTTTCTACAAGTCTTACGGGAAAACACCTTACATGTGTTTAACAATAGCATCAACAAAATATGCAAACAACAGCAGGCAAGTGATAAAGCATATGCTTATAGCACAAGCTTTAATATTAATACTCAGTCAGGTATAAGATATCTTAAATTTCAGTCTTCTCTGCTCTAAGACATTACCTGCCCTAATTCATTTCCCAAATTTCTCTTCTTTTCCATTTTAAGAAGAATANGACATTTTCCAGTCCTGTGGCCATTGCTAAGATTTCCAAATTGGTGGCATATTGGTTGCAGCACTTTGACAGCATCATCTTTTAGAATTTGAAATAGCTCAGCTAGAATTCCATCACCTCCACTGGCTTTGTTCATAGTGATGCTTCCTAAGGCCTACTTGACTTCACACTCCAGGATGGTTCATAGTGGTGCTTCCTAAGGCCCACTTGACTTCGTACTCCAAGATGTCTGTCTCTAGGTGAGTGATCACACCATCATGGTTAGGGAAGGGGGTTCAGGATTGGGAACACGTGTACACCCATGGTGGATTAATGTTGATGCATGGCAAAACCATAACAGTATTGTAAAGTAAAATAAAGTTTAAAAAATTAATAAATTAAAAAAAAGAATTCTTTTGTATAGTTTCTGTATAGTCTTGCCACATAGGAAGATGTGGCAAGTATCTAGCATCTTCTTCTTTTATAAGGTCCATACTTTTTCTGTCCTTTATTGTGCCCATCTTTGCATGAAATGTTCCCTTGGTGTCTTTAATTTTCTTAATGAGATCTCTAGTCTTTCCCATTCTATTGTTTTCCTCTGTTTGTATTGTTCGATTAGGAAGGCTGTCTTCTCTCACCTTGCTATTCTTTGCAATTCTGCATTCAAATAGGCATATTTTTCCTCTTCTTTGCCTTTCACTTCTCTTCTTTCTCAGCTATTTGTAAATCTTCCTCAGGCAACCATTTTGCCTTTTTTTATTTCTTATTCTTATGGATGGTTTTGACCAGTGCCTCCTGTTCAATGTTATGAAGGTCCATAGGCAGATAAAAATGATTTAAAACTTTTTCCTCAGTTTATTAGCTCTATGACTTGGGATAAATTGATTGAATCTCCCTGTGTCTCATTCAGTTTCCTCATGTGAAAAATAGGAATAGAAATATACCTACTTTATGGTTAAATGAATCATGCTTGCAAAAGGTCTAGATTAGGGACTGGTATATAGAAAGTGCTTCAAGAATGCTATTATCATTATAACACCCAAACTCAGAGTCAGTAAAATCAGGAAGTTTGTCTGCAGCACATTGTTACTAATTATTTTGTAAATTCAGTGGAGCACTGGATAAATGGGGTTATCACCCAAATTTGGGAGAAACTTCCACTATCTTCCAGAGAAGGAATCCTAATTAGCACTGGATGTCATTTCAGCAATATCAGGTACAGGAGACAGAGGTTGTCACAGAGGTTGTCATTGGTAAAAATACATGTTTGAGTCATAGTTTAGGGCTGGTTACTGTTCCTTGCTGCTGCCACCTTATCTTCTGCTGCTGCTGCCTCATCTTCTTGGTTGATTAATATCGAGAAAGTTATTTTTGAGCCCTTGACAGAGGCAAGCTTCTCCCAAGGGTTTTGTAGCTGAATCTATAGCCTCAAGTATTGCAGCTGCAAACATTTCAGCTAATTCCTGGGCCTTCCAACCTGAGGGGATGGCTGCAGCTGGGCCTATTCCTGTTCCAGGCCAGCACCCAGACTCCATGCCTTCAGGCCTAGTGCTCCCTGGTCCTTTTGGCACTGAATTTGAAAAAGCCCGGGAGGAAGTATAATGACTAGATGTTTCTTTTGCTGACAGAAATCTTGTTTCGTCTTAAAATGGCTGTGCTTATATTCTCACTTTCATCATTTCAAATGTTGAGTAAGGAGAAAAAATCTAAAAGAATTTTTGTGAACAGTCTTTTCTGGAATCTGTTTATACCAAATTAACTTTACAAAACTCGTGAAAACTTTGATTATGCTCAGAACATTCATTTTTATTCAATGCTTTGCATAAAATAAAGGCATGTTTTGAGTTGACAAAATATTCTGAATTTAAATATCTCAGGATAATTACTGGCTAGTTTATTTGGGAATAAGTGGTACATCTTTTAAGTATTTATTCTCTGGTATTTATTGTTGTCTGTAAATACAAAGTGCATCATTCACATTCTAACTTATTTTCCTAGTCTTCCATTATCCTCACTTCAGCTGTTTCTGTTCATAGGCTGCTGTTATACATACAACCTGTATCACAGTGCTGATAACACATAATAATTGTATGCATTTAGATAAGCCTTGAAGAAGGAAATGACAAACCACTCCAGTACTCTTGCCTGGAAAAATCCCATGGACGCAGGAGCCTGGTAGACTACAGTCCACGCGGTTGCAAAGAGTTGGACATGACTGAGCGACTTCACTCACTTTCACTCAGATAAGCCTTACAATTTACAAAGTTCTCCCACATACATGTTTTTATTTGAGTGTTGCAGTTATTATGAGGTGGACAGAGTAAGGAATATTATTTATAGTTTAAGTCTAGGGAAACTGAGGCACACATCAGATTAAGTGATTTGTCAGGGATCAGTAAGGGAGAGTCAGGATATGGGGTTTGAAATCCAATCATCTGTCACTCCACTCTTGGTCCCAGGACAGGGTGGCCTAATTGATCAAGTATGGGCTTTAAAAAATCCTAGAAATACTCAAGTTCAAATTTGATTTTGTCATTTACTAATTGTATTACTTAGTATGACCAATCCTTCATTTACTTTCAGACTGAAAGTGGAAGACCCAGATAGTTAAACAGAGATGGAGTTCAATAAAATATAAAAATAAAATAAAATAAAATAAAATAATAGTGGTCTACAAGTAATAGGTAAGAATAACTAGTGATCATTGTCTTGCCTATATTCTCTCTCTTTGCCTATTCACTTGGATGTATTCACTATTTACTTTAATAAAAGTAAAGTTTTTGGTTGAGCCACATGAAACCGTAAACTTCTGAAAAGGAAATAGTCAAATATAAGAAATTCCATGTTTCTATCTAATTCTTACAGAGGCTTGAAATGCCAAAATTTCATAATCCTGTGACTTTTTTGTTGTGACTTTGATATTTATTTAAAATGCTTTCTTTTTGTGTAGGTTATGCATACATATTTAAAAAAAAATTTAAAAGTTCAAAACACTATATAGGAAAAAATTAAGTCCCTCATTCATCACTGTTTTCTAGTCTAGTTTCCTCCTTGTGAAGCGATCACTGATAAAAAACACTTAGAATACTTTCCAAAGATGCTTTATTTACTGATAAAGAGTATTTGTATAACATATCTTTTCTGTTTTTATCCTGCCAGATATTTGCCTAATATATACAACAAGCACCTAAATTTGGTAGATGTTTTCCACATACCACAAGTAGTGGGTGAAGGGAATCACTCAATAGAAAGTTGACACAGTGTTCTTAGAAGGAGAGAAAAACAATACTATGTAAGAAAGGGCAAAAGAAGATGATTTACTACCAAAAGACTCCAGGCTAGCAGAGCAGACTCAAATCAGTGCTCCCAGAAACTCTTTACACGCTGCTGCTGCTGCTGCTGCTGCTGCTGCTGCTGCTGCTGCTGAGTCACTTCAGTCATGTCCGACTCTGTGCAGCCCCATAGACAGCAGCCCACCAGGCTCCGCCGTCCCTGGGATTCTCCGGGCAAGAACATTGGAGTGGTTTGCCATTTCCTTCTCCAGTGCATGAAAGCGGAAAGTGAAAGTTTAAGTCGCTCAGTCATGTCCGACTCTTCGCGACCCCATGGACTAGCAGGCTCCTCCATGGGATTTTCCAGGCAAGAGTACTGGAGTGGGTTGCCATTGCCTTCTCTGCTTTACACGCTAGTATATATAAAACATAAAACACTAAATGTATAATAATAACATGTCCCCACACTAGACTGTGAGCTCTCGGAAGACAAGGACTCAAATTTGTACCTCTGTGTATCCCCAACACTAAGTATAGTTGCTGCTGCTAAGTCATGTCAGTCGTGTCCGACTCTGTGCGACCCCACAGACGGCAGCCCATTAGGCTCCCGTCCCTGGGATTCTCCAAGCAACAATACTGGAGTGGGTTGCCATTTTCTTCTCCAGTGCATGAAAGTGAAAAGTGAAAGTGAAGTTGCTCAGTCGTGTGTCCAACTCTTCACGACCCCATGGACTGTAGCCTACCAGGCTCCTCCGTCCATGGGATTTCCCAGGCAAGAGTACTGGAGTGGGTTTCCATTGCCTTTTAATTCTTGACAAATAGAAGGCATAGATAAGTTTCAAGATCATAAATGAACATTTTGCTACTTACTGAATTTTTTCTCAAGCATTTCAGTGAGACCTACTTAACATTGCCAGAATATTACCATCCAATGTTTATCTCTTCTAAGCAGATGTTTTCCCACTTGTAACATATCTGTTTTGCAACTTTTCTTATTTCTCTAAATCTTGATAACCAATCTAAATCTCATGTATTCGAGTTAAAAAACTGGATTTTTTTTTTTTTTTTAATGTATGCCACTGGCAGTAAAGATTTCATCTGGAAAGAAATCCTTTTTCAGATATATTATGTTTGCATAACAGAAAGTAGAGTGAACATGAGGGGTGGATGGCTATTTGGCTAAGTCATTGAATGGATTACGTAGATGTTGTAATCCATTTGAAAGAGAATATAGAACATTCTCTATATTCTCCATGATATAAAGTATTTTTTAACAACAAAAAAAAATAAATGTAAATACAAAAGGAACACACAAGACATCCTTTGTATCTCTAGCAAACATAGGTACTACTATGTCTACTGGGAAGACTGGTGACCAGTTCTTATCCCGGGGTGGGTCAGTAGCACAAACTTGAATATTCCTGAAGTATCAAAACCCAGAGAAGAACTAAAAGGGAGATATGGGTAAATCTGTTTCTTTCCTATTTTCAATTTCCCTTCATAGGACAGGGATAAATGCTTATCCCAGGACTTTACATTAGGATTGTAACATTTACGTTCAGTTAAAGAGGAACACACAGAACAATAAACCAAGAGGTGCTTGAATACTGCCACCGACTAATGGGCAAACAAAGCCTCAAAACAAACATTCTTTCTTCCCTTCCAACAGGACCAAGCAGGTGGGGCCTCAATCAGTTCAGTTCAGTTCGGTCTCTCAGTCGTGTCCGACTCGTTGCGACCCCATGAACTGCAGCACTCCAGGTCTCCCTGTCCATCACCAACTGCCGAGTCTACCCAAACCCATGTTCATTGAGTCAGTGATGCCATCCAACCATCTCATCCTCTGTTGTCCCCTTCTCCTCCTGACCTCAATATTGGGAACTAATTGAAAGAAAGTGAGGGCTAAAGGAGGCCTTGACTGGAGGCTGGCAAAAAAAAAAAAAAAAAAAGGGAAACAAACTTTCACAAGTTCCTCTATACATGACAATTAGGGTTCCAATTCAAATTGCTGTTAGACTTAATATTTACATCTACTATCTTCAGATTGTTACTAGGATTAAATGAAGCTTTTTAAACTGAGAAGAATTATTTTATTATTGTGTTCTCCACAACATCTAATACATTCATTGCATGCATTAATGTGCTCAAAGGCAGTGGGTTGAATAATATAAAATTTGAACCTGAATTATCTTAGAAATAAAAATTCTTCTGGCTCAAACTGTCATACCTATAGCTTATATTTTAAAATGAACATTAAATTAAAAGTTTTGGTATTTAGCTACCTATTTTTGGCTGTGCTGGGTCTTTGTTGCTGTGCACGGGCTTTCTCTAGTTGTGACATGCGAGATCTTCTCTCCGGTAGTGGTGCTTGGGCTTCTCATTGTGACCTCTCTTATTGCAGAGCGCAGTTTCTAGGACACTTGGGCTTCAGTAGCTGAGGCACATGGGCTAGTAGTTGCATCTCTTGGGTTCCAGAGCACAGCTTAACAGTTGTGGCACAGATGTGGCATCTTCCCAGATCAGAGGTTGAACCCATGTCTCCTGCACTGGCAGGTGAATTCTTTACCACTGAACTACCAGGGAGGCCCAACATGGAATTTTAAAATAATACAAGTTTAATTACTAAGGAGTGATTTTTCTTTCCAATAGTGGATACCCCAAATCACAAATACATAGCTCTCTGGTATATCTGTCCATCTCATTAAAAACTCAACTTCAGTGCCCAGTGTGGTCCTTTCACAGTCAAGATAAATATCTGTGGAATGGATGTTTGAATTAATGATAGTAGATATAAATATAAAAACGTCAATCTATCATTAGCCAAAACTGTGAAAGGCAGGCTGTCTATAAAGCACCTTGAAATCAAACTGAATCGGTGTTTCTAGTTATTTCAAACTTAACCACTGTGAACCAATATTAATAGAGACCAAAATGATCTCTTTTATGAAGAGAAAAATCGTAACAACAATTAAACTTTGTGTCCAAACAACAGTCCAGCATTTATGTGTGTATATGTGTGTTACTTACAAAGTTTCTTTTTCCATTACTAATTGAATGTGTCCCACATAGTTCTGGGGACTTGAAAAACACAAGCTACTATTCGTTGAATTAAAATGACAAGAGCAGAGGCACAGCCATAACTATTGCTACAAGCTGCAATTTGCCTTCTCTATAATATCAATGAGGCATCTGGTTCCTACTCTGTCGCTTTTCCCTGGGGCTTCAAAACAAAAGCTATAGAGGAAAAAGTAGGCTCATTGTGTATGTGGCTAGAACAAGAAATACGCTGTGTAGATTCTGAAACATATTTCTCCAATTTCATAAATGGCCTGTAATTCAATAACAACCATCAAAACTTTATTAGTTTCATTTCTATTTGGCTATAAATGAATTTCTTTCCCACTAAGTCACTCATATCCATATTTTCCACTGTTTTAGTGGTAGTTATTATGATAATGATGATGGTCTTTCTCTGCAATGATTATGCAAGACAAGTTCAAGACATTCCTATAACTAATTAACATATTTTACATAAGAGAAATGTTTCTTTTCAAACAAGCTTCCTTTTTAAAAAAATGTTGTTTTGCATTGTTTGGATTTGTTTACTTATAAGATTAGTAAATCCATTATTCATGGGAGGTTTGTCAGCACAAATTCCTACATAATGTGCACTCCTCACCCTCAAATACATAGTTATGATAGCTTGATATATTTATTGGTTATATTATAAAAGTCAGTATTGAAAAAAAGTTAAAAATGTTAGCAATAGACCATGCTTAATTGAGTTAAATGATTAAAAAAATAAAGAGTAAACCTGAGTGTTGACTTTGAATATCTTTCTTTGTTCCACTTTAAGCTTGTTTGTTTACCTAAATAATATTTACCTTCTGGACTGTGCATATTTGTAATTTGTAGTACAAGGAAAATTATTTCTAATGGAAAAATCAGTTTTATCCTTTAAAAAAAAGATTAACGGATTTTTCTTTGGTGTCACTGTATAGTAATATATACAAATCTAGGAAGCACTGTTAGATTTTTAAATAATGATGTGATACAGTTATCATAAATTGACACCAAAATTTTTCTGTGTGTTGGCTAAGTCAGCATTTACAAGTGACCATAAAAAAAAGAAAAAGAAAATACTTTTTAAATAAACCCTTAAGCCCCTGAACAGTAAGCAGGACTTATTTTGACATGTAGTTTATCAAGCTGTGAGACTTATACTATTACAAACAAAACAAGACAAAAATAAAGGAAAACAAAAATAAATGAATAAAATGATGACAATCGTGGGTAAGTTCCTTTGAACAAAATGTGAATTTAGGTATTTTTGTCATTGTTATTGCTACAAATTATAAACCTGATGAATACAAATTAAATTTTTTATTCAATAATTGAAAAGAAATAAATGAAAATAGTTGCAATATTTTCACTAAGTGTAGGGAATATTGGCTTTGAACACACATTTATTTTGGTAAATCCTTTAAACATACTAATATTTCTCATAAATCTCTAAAATTAATCCTCCAGAATGCTGAGACTGGATTGGCATAGGATTTGAAAAGGAAGGAAATATAGCTAACGCTTTTCAAAAAATTATTTTTCTACAGCATATATTAATGTTTGCCTCACCAAGCATTTTCTTGATAGTGTTTTTCCCCTCTCTGGTACATATCCTGTCTTTTGGCTCAATAATCACTATTTGGAAAAAAAAAAATCTCCTGTAAAATGATTTAAACCAACAATGGTAGACTATTTAGAGTTGGATTATGTCACTGCAGTGTGAGCATGGGGTTTCAAACTTGGTTTGTTGAATTGTTTCTGTTTGTTTTTTAATTCTACATGTGCTGCTAAGTCACTTCAGTCATGTCCAACTCTGTACAACCCCATAGACAGAAGCCCACCAGGCTCCCTAATCCCTGGGATTCTCCAGGGAAGAACATTGGAGTGGGTTGCCATTTCCTTCTCCAAGGCATGAAAGGGAAAAGGGATAGGGAAGTTGCTCAGTCATGTCCAATTCTTAGCAACCTCATGGACTGCAGCCTACCAGGCTCCTCCAACCACGGGATTTTCCAGGCAAGAGTACTCGAGTGGGGTGCCATAATTCTAGCCCTGGCTTTAATATTATTTCCCTACTTAATATTATTACCCTTTATGAATTTCCTCATTTCTCCAATAATAGTCAAAACAGAAAGCTATTATTCTTGATGAAATATTGATTGGATATTTCAATTTCGGGGAATTGGCTCCTCATTACTCGACAACTCAAAAATTTCTCCCTCAAGAAAAAAACAAATGAGTTAGCATTTCATGAAAATATTTTGTGGGTTTGGAAGCTTTTTACTCAATATGTTAGTCTTGGGCTTGAATCACATTATACTCATTAGAGCTCATGTAATATCCAAAGTTACTCTTATAGTCATTTAAAATGCTGTGGTGAGCCNATTTCATGAAAATATTTTGTGGGTTTGGAAGCTTTTTACTCAATATGTTAGTCTTGGGCTTGAATCACATTATACTCATTAGAGCTCATGTAATATCCAAAGTTACTCTTATAGTCATTTAAAATGCTGTGGTGAGCCTGCTATTTTTGAGAATGTGATAGTCTATGATAGTTTCATAAAATCAATTATGGCCCATTGCACGAGTGTTTTGGAAAGACTATTTTTCTATCTTCATCTCTTTAGAATCAGTCCAGCAGACACGGATGTTAGACAAATCTGAACACTGTATCCTACAGCCTTATTTTTATAAAATAATATTCCTGAGTTATACAGATTTTATATACAAATTTATTTTGTATCATTGGAGAAGGGGAGAATAAATTAACCCTACTATTAAATATGGACGCACTTTAGGACTCTCTCCTATTATGACCTATTTGTATGCAGTTCCAGATGCAAACTCAGTGCTTCCTAGGTGGCACTAATGGTAAAGAACCCATTTGCCAATTCAGGAGCCACAGGAGATGTAGGTTTGATCTCTGGGATGGGAAGATTCCCTGGAGAAGGAAATGGCAACCCTCTCCAGTATTCTGACCTGGAAAATTTCAAGGACAGAGGAGCCTGATGGGCTACAGTCCATGGGGTCACAAAGAGTCAGACATGACTGAGTGACTGAGGACACACTAGATGTAAAGTTCATCCTCATTAGTGTAACTGTTTGGAGAACTTAAAAATGAACCACCTGTGTTATTCTCCCAGCAAGTGTTACCTTCCTCTCTCAAGAGTTGTCACAATTACCAGTACCAGTATGAAAAGGCAAAATGATAGGATACCAAAAGAGAAACTCCCCAGGTCATTAGGTGCCCAATAT
>SJYV01020386.1:2113-16135 GCA_006410875.1 Neotragus pygmaeus | reverse complement strand
CATAAAAACCTTTTTTTTTTTTTTTTTTTTTTTGGCTACCCAGAGGCCCAAGTAGAAGGCAAGTTTCTTGCTGCTTCTCTTGGTGTATCAGATCTTTGGAATGCAGATGTTTTATAGTGGGAGTCAACTGGTCTCCCACCTCATATAGACTCAAAGCTACATCTCCTGTCCCAGTGCAGGCCAGAAAATCACTAGACCCAAAGACCTGTGATAAATATTCCAGAGGACACTACAGGATCATTATCATTAAACCGAACTCTCATTTCAAATACATAGGTACTCCTTTCCTTTGGAATTCATGTATATATTTTAAAATATCACTACATTTCCCCAAGATTTCTATGTGTTTGACCAGAAAGGCAACGTGCTTTGTTTCAGTCCGCCACGTTGTTAAAAACAGACATCTGAATGCTCCTCTTGCAACCAAAGAGCCAGACACTGAGTTCTTTCCAGAGGCAGTTGGCGAAAAAACAAAAGTTATGAATGAAGAGTCTAGGTTTAGATCAATAAAATGTAAAGAGCAGTAGCCATCTTTTGGAGAGATATTCAAAAGCAACTCAGACAAATTGAAGTGTGGAAAAGACTACTCTAAAAAGCTCCTGGCATTTTGTAATTATAACAAATTATTCATGACAATTGATCAATATCTATGTCTACTTAACACACTATCTCCAAATTCCATGGGTTAAAACACCAATCATACTGGATGATGTTGTGGTCAGGAAGTTGGGTAGGGCTCAGCTGGGTGATTTTTCTGCTCCAATGGTGTTGACAGAGATCGCCTAACAGTACTGAGCTGGTGGAGAGGACCTGTCCAGAGTAACTAAGGTGATTTCATTCATACATCTTACTCACTACCTGGCTGGAGTAGTGGGACTGTTGACTGGAATGCTCACTTGTGGCCTCACCAACAGAGTGATCTCAGAAAAGTCAGATTTCTTACATGGTTCAGACTTTTAAGAGGCAGGAAGTGGCTACTGCCAGACGTGAAGTCCTGAGCATCACTTTGCCAAATACTTGTCATCAAAGTAGTCCCAGAACCCAATCAAAGAAAGGGGGCTCCTGATAGGAGGAATGTCGGGGAGTGGTGCCCATCCTATGTCTGCCACAGGGAAGCCAAGTCCATCAGCCCTATAGCCAGGCAGAAGCACAGGGAAACTGGCACTTAGCTAAGCTCCTTGGTGCTGATTCAAAGCTTTGGTTTCCTCTCTAAGCTTTGCTTTCCCTCACCTTGAAAATCTTAGCGTGAAATCAGATTGGCATACTTTCAGCTGCAATTAGTGGCAATGCGAACTTAAACGTAAGCAAAGAGGGTTTTATTTTTCTCATATAAAAGGACTTGAAGCAGGAAGCCCCAGGCGGAAGCAGCAGCTGAACCACACCACACAAAGCCAGAGGCTTTCTCTGTTTCCACCTGGCCACCCTTGATCTACTGATTCATCATTTAATGGCTGTGAGATAGGTATGGATCTCCCAGCATCACGACCATGTTCAAAGCAGAAAGAAAGGACAGGGCTGCCCTGTCCAGGTCAATCCTCTCTTATCAAGAAAGCAAAATTTTCTCAGAAACTCCTGGTAGACTTCTTGCATCTCCTTGAGTAAAATCTTGTTACAAGGCCACTCCAGCACCAAGGTAGTCTGGAAAAATGAGTCTTGAGCTGCATAATTTGATGCCTTTGCAAAATAGGCTTTTGGGGAGCAAGAAGAAAGAAGAGGCAGGATGATGAGGAGAAAATGGCATCTGCCTCAAAGAGATGTCACAAACCAAACGACATATAAAGCCTGATCTGATGCCTGGCCTGTGGCATCAACTCCAGTGTTGGATTTATTAATATTATTCTGGACCTAACCAAGCACATGCAGTAGCTGACTATAGGAATGTATTAAAATAATGGCAACTTAGAAATGAGGTTCATGAATCAAGACAGAGGGAATTGGAAGAAAACAATCTTCTTTATAGATATTTGAGGAGCAAAGGATTTAAACTCTGAATTGAATAATTGCATCAATAGATTGAAGATATTCTGCCCTTAGTAATAAGGAACTTATGCAAGACAAAATAGCTATTGAAGTACAGACTGATGTACAGTCTATAAAAAGTAAAACAAAGGTGCAACAGTGAAGAGGATCAGCTGCTCCTGGATGAAAAAGGGAAAAACATTTGGATGAGACCAAAACAAAGATAACTCCCGTAGATAGCAACTCTCAGTGAGATGATATTAGAAGTGAATGTCAGAGTCCCATTGTATACAATTTAGGACTTGAGGTATATAATTACACTTAAATTAAGTGTGCAATAAATTCTAAATGGAACCCATACTGTGGGCTCGATTGCTAGCACCTACTTGTTTTGTGACATTCAATACAGGTATTTATGAAGCACTTACCACCAAGCCTCCTGCAGTATGAGCTTGCCCTGTTTTTTTAATCTTGGCCAAACTGCTGTGGAGAGGGTGAACATCACATTTTATAGACAGTAAAATTAAGTCTTGGAGATGCTAAGGGTCCCACACCCACTGATGAAGGCCTTACTTGGACTCAGCCAGATGCTCCCCCACGGGCATCCTGCCCACGCCCACCAGGTTGGGCCACGCTCCATTTTTCTCTGCCTGGAAGGACTCATCACAGAGTTACAACTATGAGCGGTTTCAACAAATCCAGAATGGAGAGACATGCAGAAATAAGATAACAGTGGAGCCACCAGAACTGTCCCCAGGCTACAAAACCAACAGATGATTGCCTATAAATGGAGTTCATGGTAGAGATGGAGGAAAAACAGATCTCTCACCTCCAACCCATATATTCTTATTGTGGGTTTTTTTTTTTTTTTTNCCACCAGAACTGTCCCCAGGCTACAAAACCAACAGATGATTGCCTATAAATGGAGTTCATGGTAGAGATGGAGGAAAAACAGATCTCTCACCTCCAACCCATATATTCTTATTGTGGTTTTTTTTTTTTTTTTTAGCCAATTGCATACATTTATGGCTAAGAGTCTATGTGTAATCACTTCCTGTGCACATGCCTGCTAAGTTGTGTCTGACTCTCTGTGACCCCATGGACTGTAGCCCTCCAGGGTCTTCTGTCTATGAAATTTTTCAGGCAAGAATACTGCAGTGGGTTGCCATATCCTACTCCAGGGAATCTTCCCAACCCAGGGATCAAACCCACATCTGCTGTGTCTCCTGCACTGACAGGCAGATTCTTTAAACACTGCACCACATGGGAAACCTAGTCACTTCCTAGACAAAAGTTGATCATCTCAGGCCTTGAAAAGCAAAGTTTCTCTTTAACACACGTTTTGGAATGGCATTTCCAACGCGTAGACCAAACATTGGCTTAGAGCACAAGGGCAAACAGGAGGTGACTTTTTTCAAAGTCAGAAGCAGTTTTTGGAAGAATTTGATATTTAAAGAAACACATCAGGCTGCTCGAGTCATGTGACCGACTGGAGTGGTACCCAAGACCAGAATCAAAGAAGGAGGTGATGCACAGCAGGAGGGAGGCAGTGAACGAAGAGCAGCTCTTGGAGGACACAGAGAGAATCCATCCATGGCTGGAGTCCTGCGCACAGATTCACAGGGACTCGAGGTGGGCCGCTGAGGAAGCCTGTCAGATGGGGGTATCTGCTCTAGCCCAGCAAGCATCTAAACCAACCTCGGACCCCACTGATATTCCTGCAGTGTGCCTAGAATCAGACAGTGGAAATATTATGATCCAGAAATGCAATGACATCACGGTGGCAGGACACAGAATGACCTCTGGACATCTCGTATCAGCTCTCCAGCAGCCTGTCACAGGGACTCAACCGCACCTTGTGTTAATTATCTTAGAGAACTATTAGAGCTCCAGTAATTAGACCATTCATTCTCATATGCATTGGGCACTTTTCTATTAATTTTACAGTAAGCTGCTTGTTCTGTGGATTGACTTATCAAAATACTAGTTAAGGAAACACCACGCTTGGAAGCAGCAGAGTCATGTCGCCTTGTATATAGAACTTTGTTATGTTTAATAAAACCGGTGGGAGGGAAAAAACACATCAGGGTGATTCAGCTGGACATTCTTGCTGTCCTGGTTGAATATCAGTTTTACTTTAAAGTCACCCATGAAAAGGTTATTTTCGGTGCTTGGGATCTGAATGTTTGGGAGAATCCTGGGCCCTATACGGGCGTTCCCCACCTCTCCCCATATGTCACAGGGGGAGATACAGCAAAGGAAATAAACGTGAGATTCTCCTGACCCCGCGTTCACCTGCCCCCGCCTCCTCCATATCTCCTGAGCTGCCTTCCCTTAGGGGGTCCAGTGGGTGTCTTGAGTAACCCAATCTTGGCCAGAAACCAAAAGCCAGTTCCCAGGAAAGGCAGAAAGGAGACCTCAGTTCCAAGACCTGTGAGCACTGCTGCCTGGCAGCCCCTCCTCCTCTCCTGGAAAGGCAGAACCAACAACCCTGGGTCTCCTCCTCCAGGAAGTTCCCCGGGATGTCCTAAGCCCCTTAATGAGAGCTGAACCCTCACTGTAAGGATGCCTGTGTCTTCCCACGCTTCCACACACACACACACACACACACACACACACACACACTCATTTCAGGATACCCCATTCATTTCATTCTCCCTCTACCAAATATTGTGAAAGACATTCTTCTTTCTCTCTCCTGCCGCCTCTCTCCCCGCCTCTCCCCCTGAACAACCTCCTGCTTTACTGGAATTATGACTCTCTTAAGTGGCACGTGTAGCACCACTTCCTGCTCCATCAGGCCCCGCCGCAAGCGGCGGAAGCAGGCTCGCGTCTCCGTGGCAGCTGTCTGGGTGGCAGCCTCCTCAGGCGGTTTTCCTGGCAGTCTCCTTGCTGCCACCAGGCCTGTCGGGTGGCGACGCGGCTGACGGGCCGTCACCACCACCTCATCTTGCAGGCTGCCGTTTCCTTTTGATTTACCTTTTGATTCAGGAGCATTTGCATGCTTTCATCACCTGCTGGACAAAGTCCTCCTCGGCAAGTCCCCCATGGCTGCCTTCCGTGTAGGTAGTTTGCAAAAGCGGGAGATCCCTGGGTGACTGCTTTGAGGTGTAAATGGTGGGAGCCCGGCTGGTCTGTGCCAAGCAGAGCCCAGAAGGAAGAGGGTGGGGACTGTTACTTCCCTTCTCCCTGAGAAATGACGCTTTGTTGGGCCTTTCGTCCACTCCGAAGCCGTTTTGTCAATTGCAAGGGTCCCTCCGTGTCAATGACCTTCTTAATCACCCAGCTAGAAAACTTGGTAATTTGGGGGATTAGAATGCACCCGGGTTCTTCCCTTCCTGGCTGGGCACAGAGCTCATTAAAGTACCTCCCCTCCTCTCCAGACAATTCTGTCTTTGCCTTTGTGCACATCCCAATGAACCAATTCGAAATTGCACCTCCTGTCTTCCCCACCCCCGCCCCCCGCCGGGGCGGGCGGACAGAAGCAACGACGACAGGGTTAAATTGCTAATCGAGGTTTCGTGAGGTCTGCCCGCGCTGAGTCTCCAACACTTACATCTGTTCAACAATTATTACAGCATTTTTGTCATAAAAAATTCAACACCCTGAGTGTCGTGCTAGCAAAACCTGAAAATTTATGCAGTGAATAGAATAGCTAATTTCTCTGAGGAAATGCAGGGGGAAAATTACAGATTTTACTTAAATTCCAAACACCAGAGCACACACATCTGACGCCCTCCTCAGGGTATTGTCACCACACTGGACTGGAGGAGGATTTTCGAGCCACCGAGAGATGGAGACAGCTCTCGAGGTGTGTTCCCACCTTCCAAGTGACCACAATGTGAAGAGTCCACCCTTGTCCACGCACCCAACCCTGGGTGTCTTTAAAAGACCTCTCCCCCCAATTAAATCCATGCGTGGTAAGGAATCAGACTTCAGTAGTTCTGGAGCAAGGCTGGCATGATCAGTGTGCATGTTTTCCACTCTCTTCTCTCTCTCTTTTTTTTTTCCAATTTGCCCCACACCTTTAAAACAACTCCTTGGAGGAAACAGAGGGATGGAGAAGGACTCTAACAGCTCTGAGAGTCTTTAATCTCCTTAATTCATTCTAATGCTGTCTGATGCTTGCCACGGCAGTGCTGGAGTTGCCTCTCTGCTCCATAATGGTCTGGAATATGGATTTTATGCTAAAACTAAAGCTGCCTGGTTAGGATGCCAGTGTAGTGGAACAAGATGCTACAGGCAATCACCAACTATTCTCCAGGGCCAGAGTCTGACTTCCCCAACTGGGTGTTTGCTACCGCAATAATCGCTGCATCTGAGAGGCACAGGGATGTCTTGCAGTGGCACCACGGTGGCACTCATCAACACTCCCCAGATTTTAAGAAATTCACCGGCAGACAGGGGAGGCATGCGACTCTCCTTTAAAGACGGTTTCAGGATCTCTGATTTATTTCCCCTGGAATATGATGGTTGAGAGACCACCTGCCCCTCACCCAAGCACTGTGTCTTATAAACCCTTCAGTTCAGGTGTAAATATTCTTGCTGCCCGTCTCTTCCTTACCAAACACCAGGCTGGAGAGTGCAGGCCCCTGGGTCAGTGGTTGGAGGAGGGGGGTGGACACATAGCTTCCTGGAGAAGCCAAGAGAATTCACCCCTGGCATTTATCTCTTAACAAAAAGCATGTGCAGTTTTCAAATACGCAAACACCATGCTTTCCTCTTTTCGCTGTCTTTTCCTCCTTCCTCTGCTTTACACCCTTCTTGACGGTGCAACTTGCCTTCTGAAGAGTCCGAGGAGGAAGCACCCCGCTTATTTCTCGCGGTGACAACAACAGCAGGCAGCGCCCCCTCCTCTACAGCCGGGCTGAGCCTCGGGCACTGAGCGCCCACCGGGAGGAGGGCAGCCCCACCCGGCTCCAGGCCGGAACTGTCCCCAGGCACTGGCATCGGCCCGGGCACTGCCTCTGGCTCTGTCACACAGCGAGGCCTCCCAGTGGGTCCTCCTGTCTGACGACCCCCCGAGTCTGTTCCCGGATTGGAAAGCTCCAAGCTGGGAGCCTCCGAGTGCAGTTTATCAGCAAGAGGAGATGGAATGGAGTGACCTTGCATGCACCTGGCCCGGACCCTACATGGAGAACAGCCATAAAAATAACAGCTTCCTTGCAACAGCTACCTTGCTGCCGATATCACACCATGGCCACATCCCCGGCTCTGGCGACAGAAGCCCTTTGTCTGGTTTAATTTTCAAAATCACCCTAGGAAGTATGTGCTGCCATCCCCCCTTTTCCAGCTAAGGATTCTGGGGTTTACGTGATGAAGCTGATTCTCTAAGATGGTGCAGCATGTAAGTACAAGCGCTGGCGTCAGACGCCACACAGGTCACACCCAGGCTCCTCTCTCCACTGTGCCCCTGAGGCCACTTTCCAGTTGAGAAACACGTTTGGCGTGGAATGGCCAACAAAAACAGTAAAAAGCAGATCTGTGGAATCAGGTGTGTCTCCAGAAGGGCTTCCCTGGTGGCTCAGCTGGTAAAGAATCTGCCTGCAATGCCGGAGACCACGGTTCGATCCCTGGGTTGGGAAGATTCCCTGGAGAAGGGAACGGCTACCCACTCCAGTATGCTGGCCTGGAGGATTCCAGGGACTGTATAGTCCATGGGGTTGCAAAGAGTCAGACACGACTGAGCAACTTTTACTTTCATAGCCAGGTGAGGCAGACAACTCAGGCGACACAGGGCAAACCAGGAGAGTTATCAAGAAGACAGGGAAGTAGCCTGCCGTGGGACAGTTATGCTCTCAGAGGCATAATCTCCACCAGGAGAGTCTACGATCTCCTGCTCTCCTCCGGAGCTGTGTATCCCAGAGGGGAGAAGTTGCAGGGTCCATCTTGGTGAACATGGAGGACCTCGTGTAGGTCAGTACTGATCAACACTTGTTTACTTTAGATGTGGCCCTGGAAATATCTCCTCAGTGAGATCCCCAGTCTTCAGCCGCCAGCAGTCTCTGCCAACAGGAAAGTCTCAAAGCCATGCCATCTCCTGGCTGCCTCCCTACAAGGCTCTCCAAACCTCAACATCAGCACACAGGGATCATTTTTNGGAAATATCTCCTCAGTGAGATCCCCACTCTTCAGCTGCCAGCAGTCTCTGCCAACAGGAAAGTCTCAAAGCCATGCCATCTCCTGGCTGCCTCCCTACAAGGCTCTCCAAACCTCAACATCAGCACACAGGGATCATTTTTGTTTCCCTAGATACTTTGTATTAGTTATCTGTAGCTGTGTAACAAATAAACCCTTTTCTCAACTCCAAAGGCAAAATTTTTAGGCATGTTACTTATATATAGGACAGTCTAAATCTAGCATAACCCTGAATTCTGGATTTTTAAGTGAAGCATGTCACTTAATAAAGCAATCTATATAAACAAATAAATATGATTTCCTGCTGTTAGAGTTGTTTTACATAGTCATTGTTAGTGATCCAAATATCAAATATCAGTAACTTTAGGTAGTTTAATCTAACACAGATTTATGAATATTTTCATCTAAACAAATGATCCCAACAAATGAACAAATGGTGCTTCATGTAATAAGTGATCCTTATATATACCACAAAACTTCTATAGATTTAAAAGAGAGAAAGAGAAATGAATAAAATATCCCCTTTCTGTAGATACTAGCATATGACAAGAGATGTGGCAATACTGAATATTTAATGAGCATCTCTGTTGAGTCCTTTCACACATAATATTTTATTAAATCTTTACAGTATTTCCAGTGTAGATAATGTTATCCCAACTTTTATATTTGAGAAGACTGGATCTCTGAGAGGTGAAATGACTTATTCTAACCTAGATCTACCCACAGTTAGAATAACACCTGTTGCTTCTTTTTGTAAATAAAGTTTTATTGAAACACACCTATTTTCCCTCATTTATGCATTTTCTATAATGGCACCTCACTCCAGTGTTTTTGCCTGGAAAATCCCACAGGCAGAGGAGCCTGGTTGGCTGCAGTCCATGGGATCACAAAGAGTCAGACACGACTAAGCAACTTCACTTTGACTTTTCACTTTCATGCATTGGAGAAGGAAATGGCAACCCACTCCAGTATTCTTGCCTAGAGAATCCCAGGGATGGGGGAGCCTGGTGGGCTGCCATCTATGGGATCACACAGAGTCGGACAAGATTGAAGCGACTTAGCAGCAGCAGCAGCATGATGGATTTTAGTACTTGAAAGTAAGGCCTGAGTAGCTGCTCCAGAGTGTACAGCCCACAAAAGTAAAAATGCTCAGCCCTTTAGCCTGAGTTAGTCTTTTACAGAAAAATGTGCTGATCCTTGATTTAGAGAAAGATGACAAAGAAATATAAATTATGTAAGGGAAGATGAAGTTGTGGAAGATATAGAACAAAGACCCACTTTGCTAAAATCTGGCATTTCAGAGAACATAATCAGAGTCAACAGAACTCCAAGACTAACCAAATATACACAGAAAATTTCAGAGCTAGAAATACCTTAGCTCCCCTAGAAATCCCACCATCAAAAGGGCTCACATTATTCCAAACAAACATTCTCTGAAGAAACTTCATCTTAGAGGATTTTTAAACTCCAGGAAATTTTTTCCTACAAATCTGAGGTGTTGATGGTAGAGATTACCTGCAAAAAAAATTAAAATGCCACCAATCTCTCCAAATTGTTCCTGTTAAGAGGTAAGTGAAGTGGAGTCTAATGAACTTTGAGAAGAAAATGAAATAAGTCAAGAATTTTTATATCCAGCCAAGGGATCATGCATGAAGCAAAGACACTCAGCTACACAAGAAGGTATAGCACCTTCTATGTCATCCTGGAAATTATGATCTGAAGGTACACTGGAAGTGACATCAAAATAAGGAATTACCTATTGATACATGAGACTATGATAGAGAAACTATGATTCAGGAAAAACAGTGCTTTGAGTGTAGATCACTGTTTTAAACACTAAACACAGAGTTAATTTCAAAACATTTCAGTAAGAAAAATTGAAAATTCAAAATTAAAATGTCATGCCAAATAAAGTATGTAATTTAAAAATACTAAGCCACCCCAAGAAAAGCAAAACAAATCTGAGGACAAAAGAAGCTAAGGAATAAATGCAATAATATCAGATATCAATTAATTATATACTATATAATAGCACTAACTAAAATAAAAAGAGCTTCTAATTAGGAACAAAATAAAATAGGTCACTATCAAATACAGATTAAGAGACAAAAAAATATGCAAAATTGGACACACAAAATCAGATACAGTCTCAGATGAGAATTTTAAATTATCAAAATATAGAACGTATATCTTTCTATGTGTAACTTTATAAAGATAGTTGAAAATATAATGAGATAGACGACTTCCTGGAAAACTGAAAATAACAAAAACTAACCCAGGAAGAATTAGAAAACTTCAGAAAACCTACAGCTATGGGGAAAACATAAGAAAAGAATTTTCAACAAAATTATCTCCCCAAAACACCCATAGGGCAAGTAATTTTGCTNATAACAAAAACTAACCCAGGAAGAATTAGAAAACTTCAGAAAACCTACAGCTATGGGGAAAACATAAGAAAAGAATTTTCAACAAAATTATCTCCCCAAAACACCCATAGGGCAAGTAATTTTGCTAGCTTTTTGCAACTTTAAGAAACAGATAATTATTATTATATATAATTTGATCCAGAGCATACATAATAATGAAAAACTCTTCCATTCATGCAATAGAGATACTTCACATCTAGGTCAAAAGCTGAAAATGAATGCTACAAAAAAAAAAAAACTAGATATCTGAAATCATTCATAAAAATATAGGCAGTATTCTGTATCAAATACTAGTTGAAATATTTCAAAAACACAGTAAAAGAATCCTATAGCTTTTCTTAGGGATATAAGGAACACTTAATATTAATATAAGGAACACTTAATATTAATAATCTATTAATTCAATTTATCATATCACATTAAGATCCCAAAGTTGGAAGATATCATATGCATAAAATGATCTTTACAGAAACCAAATTAAATTTCATAAATTCAGTACCCATTTCCTTAAAAAAAATACTTTAAGCATTCAAAGTCTGAAAGAATATCTCCTGAATACTCTAAAAACTTTGTTTTCTAAACAACAGTCAGTATAATATGTAATCCATGTGTCCCACATAGAATCCCATTCAAGTCAAGATTAGTGCAAGGACACCTCATCCAACCATTCAGACTTGGCATTGTCCTGTATATTCTAGGCAATGTTATGAAATGGGAAAAATGAACACAAGTTATACAAATCAGAAAGAAGAAATATGGTCATTAATCATTGATAATCATCAATTTCATAAATCATTAGTTAATATATCTGGAATATCTTACATAATTAACTGAAAGAAAATACTCATAGCTTTAACCCAGTTCAGTTAACCAAATACAAAATCAGCCACCTAGACTAAGCTGGGTGACCGAATGAGCCAGCTTAGCACAAGCCACACTCAGAGGAAACACAAAAACAACATCCAAAAAGAACTGGGAAAAAATATGTATCTAGTAAATGGTGCCTTTGAAAATGTCAAAACAGTTTTATGTTATGTTCCACAAAGAAAAACTTTAAAAAGTTCTTTAGGCATCTCTGGCCCAAATTTTCCATTTATTTACCTCACATATCTGCTGTCTCCAAGCTCTTGATGAAATTCCTCTACATTACCACAAAGCTCACTCAATTTCCTAACCTCCACTGTTCTCAGACAGGAAAGATAAATCAATCCTTTTTTTCCAAATTAGTATCTATATTAAACACAATTCAAATCAAAATATCCATTGTTACTATTTTCCTAATTATCTCCANTCTCAGACAGGAAAGATAAATCAATCCTTTTTTTCCAAATTAGTATCTATATTAAACACAATTCAAATCAAAATATCCATTGTTACTATTTTCCTAATTATCTCCATTATTGTTATTATTTCATTTGGAAGATTTAAGTAAAAATTCCTGAAAAATTTTTGAAAAAGCAATATAAAACTGATTCTATTAAAAAACCATAGTGATAAAAATTGAGATAATCCACTGCTAGCATCCAGCCTGTAGTAGGTTTGAGTAGCTAATTCCAAAGCAGATCTGTGTGTGAGTGTGTGTGTATAACCTTAATATATAGGAAAAAGTAATCAAAATCCAACTGTAAAGAGAATGATGAACCAATAGCTGAAGTTAGAAAAGTGACAGAATTTAAAAAGAGAAGCCCAACATCAACTCATCTTGAGCAGATTCTATTTCAATTAAAGTTAAAAGCTAAATAAATAAAAAGGATTTCTGGAAAACAGAGACATATTCTGAAATTCTGAATACATTAAAAGANTAGAAAAGTGACAGAATTTAAAAAGAGAAGCCCAACATCAACTCATCTTGAGCAGATTCTATTTCAATTAAAGTTAAAAGCTAAATAAATAAAAAGGATTTCTGGAAAACAGAGACATATTCTGAAATTCTGAATACATTAAAAGATTCCCTAAACATAAAAGTCAAAGTAAAATTTGTAATAAAAATTCTCAGTGCACCTTACAATAACAAACTTTAAAGCTTTACCAAATATCATCAAAAACAAAATGAAAATGCAATACAAGAGAAAGGGTATTTGCTATAAACATATCATAAACAATATTAATTATTATATGGAACAATAATATTAAATAGTGTATATTAATATCAGAAACAATATTAAATATTAATTGCTGTGCTGTGCTTAGTCATTCAGTCATGTCTGACTCTTTGTGATCCCATGGACTATAGCCTGCCAGCCTCTTCTGTCCATGGGGATTCCCCCGGCAAGAATACCGGGGTGGGTTACCATGCCCTCCTCCAGGGGATCTTCCCAATCAAAGCAAAGAACCGAGGTCTCCTTCATTGCAGACAATTATTTAGCATCTGAGTCAATATTAATCAAATACATACAAACATCTCAAAAGAAAAAATGGATGGAGTACATAAGCAACTTAAAGTGAAAGTATATATAAGTGGCCAAATAAATAAAAGTCATCACTGGTTACTAGCAATGTATGGCAAACCCAATAGAGTATTGTAAAGTCAAATTTTTAAAAATAAATAAATAAATAAAAATAAAAATAAAAAAATAAAACAAAATGCTAAAGCAACAAGGAGCTGGCATTTGTCCTTGATGACCTTGGAGAAGTGTGACAGGCAGGCACCTCCCTTAATGGCTACTAGAGACTCTCAGAGGGAAAGGCCACCGTCAGCCCACAGTCCCAGCAGGTTGTATCATCAACAGCAATATCTGCTGAATGAAAGAAGAATAATTAAACTTCCAGAGATAACATGTTCAGGAAGCCGAAAATATTTACTCATTTTTTTCTCAGTAATCTCGATCCTACAAAAGTACCTCCAGGAAGGATCATATATTCAGATAAAGATATATATACAGAAATGTTTTTAGCAGCATTAGCTGTAATTTAAGCAAGCAGAGATAATGAAAATATCTAATAAAATAAGCTGATGTTTATATGACAATCTTTTAAAAATTATATTGCTCTAAGTATTTAATGGTATAAGAAAATTATTAATGTGCTATTACTGAAAAAAAAGAACAAAATATATTTATATGTACATGTCTATATATAATCACACAATAAGTATTATAAATATATATTTTGAATATACAATGTGAATATCTTCAATATTTGAAATTTAACTATGTGTATACACACACACACATACATATATATGAAAAAATATATATTATTTTGCTCAGTCCAGCCAAGCCCTCCAAGGGGCACTCTGATTTTCATAGCTCAATTTCTTTATTCCTCAACCTCACTGTAGAGAGAGAGATGAGCTAAAAGAAGTCAAGATCAGCTTATTTGATTTACACGTAGGGTAGCTAGAGTTAGCAAATAAAAATACAGGATGCCCAGTTAAATTTGCATTTCAGACACACAATGGGTAAGTATATCAAAGAAGCATACTTCTGCTAAAACAATTTATTCATTGTGTACCTGAGATTCAAATGTAACTAAGCATTCTGTATTTTATTTGGTAGCC
>SJYV01020385.1:5265-23196 GCA_006410875.1 Neotragus pygmaeus | reverse complement strand
ATATATTTTATTAAGATACCTTCATTTTAGACCCATCTCTGTGGATCATATCACATTATAATCTAGCATATACAAACAACCCTGAAGTTGTATAGATGCTAATGGATATGATATTAAAAAATTTCATGTTAATATTTATTCAAACTAATTATCCAATCAGCTTCATGGGTAAGAAACTAGACAGAAATGATCATTTAAATCCTATGCCTGGGCCATGCCAAACCTGTCTCTCTACAATAATGAAAAGGATCAAATTTAAACAGAAAAAGGTAGTGAAGAAATGAAATGAAACATTTTCCATTTCATACAAGAACCCAGGTGGTCCCTTCCCTGGGCAGGTATCTTCTTAAAGGTTTCCCCAGCTCAGCAATACTTGGAGAGATGTGACATGCTCAAGGACCAATTGCTTCCGGGTGGGTTTCCGGTGGTTAAAGGAAGTCAAGGATACAGACACTAGAGGAAACAGACAAAAGACCTTTGTTCCACTTTGTGGCCCAGAAGTCTTTAATATTCCTTCTAACAAAAAGAAAAAAAAAGCCTGCTGGTTTTAGTGGCACTCTATGAACAGGACTGGATAATTTTCTTTTATTGAATTTATTCCTGTCTCTTCATGTGGTTCTGAGAAGTGTGGCCCAAGGGCATTTTCCTTCCTGATTGGAGGTAAGTTAACAGACTGGCAATTACTGCCATTACAAGCCAGATCCTATAGCTTGGAGAGGTAGGCGGCTCTCCAGCCTACCTCTCCAGAGAAGCACGGGACTAGAGGGAGCCGCTGAGAGGCCACAATGAGAGGCCAGGGCATGGTAGACGAGTAATCTGCAGGGGAAAAGGCCCCTTTGATCTTTGCATCAGACAGTAATTTCAGCAGAAGCACAGTCGATGTAGCGTTTTTTTTTTTTTTAATTTTTTTATTGCAGTGGAATAGGCAAGACTGACTTGTCTGTGCAGGGGTTGCCAAGAGGAAGTTAAGATGAGCTTTAGCTTACCTGCATCTTAAGCTGTGCAAAGAAGAAAGATTCACCTTTTTGTTAAATGGAAATGATCTTAATATTCATTAAGGGCAAATCATTGGTCATTTAATGTTTTTAATCATGTGGCCAGTTTCAGCTTCATGTAAGATCAGCTGCTTGCTGGTAATGGCCATTTTCTTTTCAATCCTTGGGGTAGGCTCCAAAAATTCAATTATTTTTGTTAAATTCAGTACAATGCTTGCCCTAGACTTCCCTGGAAGCATCTGTTGTCAGGCTGCGGGGAGAGAACAGATTTGTATGTTGCCCTTGGAAATACTTCTCCCTTCTCATTAGGCTAATTTGAAACACCAGAAAGGTTGTTTGTATAGAGAGGAGTCCAAGGAAGATAGCGGAGCTGGAGGAGGGTCATCTGCTCACGTCTTACGTCCTGGTTACAAGACTAGGTGTCTCATCACAAGCCATTCTTTTAAATAAATAAATAAATATAGGCTTCCTGAATAGCTCAGTAGGTAAAGAATTTGCCTGCAATGCAGGAGACCTGGGTTCGATTCCTGGGTTGGGAAGATCCCCTGGAGAAGGAAATGGCAACCCACTCCAGTATTCTTGCCTGGAGAATCCCATGGATGGAGGAGCCTGGTGGGCTACAGTCCAAGGGGTTGCAAGAGTTGGACTAACCCACCACCACCATGTGTGTGTGTGTATATATATATATAAATATATATATATATATATGTATGTATGTAATTGGAGGATAATTGCTTTACAATATTGTGTTGGCTTCTGTTATATATCAACATGACTCAGCCAGAGGTGTATGTTTGTGCCGTCCCTCTTGAACTCCCCCTGCACCCCCCAACCCATCCCACTCCTCTAGGTTGTCACAGAGCATGGGGTTTGAGCTCCCAGCGTCACAGAGAAAATTCCCACTGGCTGTCTAACTTTACATATGGTGGTATATATGTTTCAATGCTACTCTCTCACAGACACGGAGGACAGAACTATGGACAGAGTCGGGGAAGGAGAGGGTGGGGCGAACTGAGAGAGCGCGGCATCCCTAGCCATTCTGACCTGATCAGGAGCTCCAGACACCTAGGTGCCTTTGGAAAAGTTAACAGAAGCTGCCAGGGGACCTGTCTGTGGGTCTTCTTGGTTAAGAACCTCATTCAGCTCATCAGAATTGACTGGTTTCACAATCCACACTCTTTTCTTGAACTAAATAAGTTAGGGACAGGATGTAGGACAGTTATGATAGCCCCTGAAATTTGGTTTTTTAGCACATACCAAGAGGCGATCAATCCACAGAGAGGGAATGAATAAAATGAATTCTCTGCGCATGGTCGTCGATTTCCTGGTAGAATTCCTCCAGCTGCTCCAGGAAATGTCTCCCTTACTTGTGTGTGTGTCTGCCAGGCCTGCCAGTTCTGAGTCAGCCGCGGGAGGGGTTGGTCTCAGACGCGCTCACCATATGACATGTCAGGCAGATCAAAGCCTGGATTTCAGGAAGGACTACAAGGGGAAATGGTTAGTAATTAATAAAAGGATGTAGAATTGGTCATGTTGACTGAAAGAGCCCAGAACCTTGGCGAAAGTTTTTCAGAGGCTGCCAAGATAAAAAGAATGGCCGCACTGAGTTATGTCGGGGGTGAAGATTTTAGGTGTAAATGCCTTTGAACGAGGGGAGCTGAGAGAGACGTTGACTCTCACCCAGGCCACAGGCTCACCTATTATGAGAACCTCTTGAGCTCCAGCCATAGTTTCGGTTTATTTTGAAATGGAGCTTTTAGGGGCCGTAAGGGACCTGCAAAAACTTGATAATGATGTTTAATTCTGAGAGTCAAGCTGTGGTTTCTCATTTAGCTTCTCATGGTTTCTGGCTTCTCATGTTTTCACATCAATGTGTTTTGTTTCCAGACTGAAGATCAAAGAACCTTTTCCCTTGCACTTGCTGACTTTTCCCCTTTGTGTTTGGTCTAATGCATGGATGAAACCAAATAATGCCCACCCCCACCCCCGGAATATGTATGTATCTCCTGGCTCCTCCACCATGGCTGTGGCCACTGAACACTGTTCGGTAGCTTGGTGTTGAGGAGTAGAATGTGGGAAGGGAGATAACACAGATAATGGATGTTGGGAGAAAACATGTTAGAGGTGACTCCCATCTCATTAAGGGGACTTAGCAAGTTTTGCCTAACCAGGTTAAGAGCCGAGAGCGCTAGAAGGTCTGGATGCTGCTGCTGCTGCTGCTGTGTGTGTATTCTTGGGAGTTGGCAAACAAACCATGGAACCGCCAAGTAAATTTCCCACTGATTTCTTGGGAGACTTGTGAGCTTATAAATGGCCTCATTGTGTTTTTAAGCCATTATCCCAAGGGAGTGGGATATTTGCAATATTCATAAATATCTCAGGCTGTGATGTCCCTTTAGGAATGGAGTCTATGGATCTTAACCAGGTGACAGTGTGGTTTCTTAGCTTCTGAATGATTCCCCCATCCCTTCTTCTTTGCCCTCCCTCAGCCCTCTTCCAGCTCCTGAAAGTGAAAGTGTTAGTCATTTAGTCCTGTCTGACTCTTTTCGACCCCATGGACTGTAGCCCACCAGGCTCCTCTGTCCATGGGATTCTCCAGGCAAGAATACTAGAATGGGATGCCATGTTCTTCTCCAGAGGATCTTCCCGACTCACAGATTGAACCTGGATCTTCTGCAAAGCAGGCAGATTCTTTACTGTCTAAGCCACCTGGGAAGTCCTGCCAACTCCCAAATAGATCTATGCTGTGGATGACCTGGTGATTCACTGCCAGTGGTTTAACATGGAGATCTGACTTCCTCTGTATGAACTGGGCAGGGTCCTGGTAATGGAGGCTGACACCTCTCCCTAGTGGTTTGTTGGTTCTTGATAAATATTACAGAATGAAGAGACACCTTTCTCAGCACTGGGCAAACTTTAATCTGAGGGAGAGAGGAAAGCACTATGACACACTGGGTAAAAACTGGGGTGCAGTGATGGAAGGATAGGCTGGTGTGATGCCAAGAAACGGGGGCTATTTCTGGTAGGATGATGAGGGAGAGAAGGAAGGAGTTATGGGTTCTCCAAGAAGATGACATTTCAACTGAGTTCAGCGTAACAGGGAGGAGGAGGAAGAGATTTCCAGGTTGGGAGACAGGTACAGACATCTCAAGGGAGTAACAACCTACCCTAAAAACTCCAGGTTCCGAAGGCAACCTCCTGGATGAATCCTTACTTTCTTGTGTTTCAAGAGGAAGCATTCTTGCAAAATTCATTCAGAGTCCATGAGAGCACTAAGGAAGACCTTCTTCCAACAGCATTGTTAATTTTTAAAAAATAGACTTTACTTTTGATTTTTAAAAGATTGTAAGTGGCCCATAGTTGCTGTACCATGTTGTGTTGGTTTCCGCTATGCATGCATGCTAAGTTGCTCAGTCGTCTCCTACTGTGACCCCATGGACTGCAGCCCACCAGGCTCCTCCATCCATGGGATTCTCCAGGCAAGTATACTGGAGTGGGTTGCCATTCCCTTCTCCAGGGGATCTTCCCAACCCAGGGATCGAACCCACGTCTCTCTTGTCTCTTGCATTGGCAGGCATGTTCTTTGCCCTCAGCACTACCTGGGAAGTCTAGTTCCTACTGTCCCCAAAGTGAATCAACTATGCTTTTATATATATCTCTCCTCTTTTTTGGATTTTCTTTCCATTTAGGTCACCACAGAGCGTTGAGTAGAGTTTCCCGTGCTGATCAGTAGGTTCTCTTTAATTATCTATTTTATGTATAGTGTGCACAGTTGCTCTTTGTAGCCCCATGGACTATAGTCTGCCAGACTTCTCTTGTCTGCAGAATTTTCCATCCAAGAATACTGAACTGTGGCATCATTTCCTTTTCTAGGGGATCTTCCTGACCCAGGGATCGAAACTTCATCTCTATGTCTCCTGCATTAGCAGGTGGATCCTTGACCACTAGCACCTCCTGGGAAGCCCTTATGCATAGGATCACTAGCATGTATAAGTCAACCCCCATCTCCCGATTCATCCCACTCACCTTTCCCCTCTTGGTGTCCGTACATTTGTTCTCTACATGGATGTCTCTTAAATAGACTTTACTTTTTAGAGGAGGTTTTGTTGTTGTGGTTGTTTAGTCGCTAAGTTGTGTCCAACTCTTGTGGCCCAATGGACTGAAGCCTGCCAGACTCCTCTGTCCGTGGAACTCTCCAGGCCAGAATACTGGAGTGGGTTGCCATTTCCTTCTCCAGGGGTTTATAGTAAAAATTGAGCAGAAGTTTCAGAGATTTCCCAAACACCGCCCTACCTCCACACAAGCATGGCCTCCCCATTACCAATAGTCCTGGCCAAAGGGGTACGTTTGTTATGGTTGATGAACATACATTGACACGTCGTCATCACTGGAGTCCATAGTTTACATCAGGGTTCACGCTTGGTGCTACGCCTTCTCTGGGCTTGGACCAGTGTATCATGACATGTATCCACCAGCGCAGTGAGCACAAAGTAGTTTAACTGCCCTAAAAATCCTCTAATTATTTCTAAGTACAATGAAACCTCACAAATGTCATTTACCTCACAAACCTCACAATGCCTGCCAGTGCAGCTGTCTTTTTTTCCCTCTTTCTTTAAGATTGCAAAGGTCTTTGACGCGTGGAAGGCGGGCTTTTATTAACTCGGCATTTGTATCATAAGCATAATTCCCAGACAGGCAGGAAAGTCCCAGAATTCTGAGTCATGGTTGTTTGAATAGATGTTTTGTAAGGCTAGGCATTTGCTTTCACAAATAAAGCATTGATGAGCTCAACATTTGCTTGAAATGAACCGGGAAAGTTTTATAATATGCACTTGGCCTTCAGAAGACAGTGCTGTGATTTAGAACACTTTCTCCCCCCTCTTTCATCTGTATTCAAATTATAAGAAAATTTTTCTTTTTGGCCACCTGTCCTGGTCAGTGCTCGATGTCAGGGATCCCCGTATTTGAGAATAGAAAAACAATTAAAAAAGATCTTGTGGAAGAAGAAGATATCCTTCTGGACATGTTAGGTATCTGCTCTTAGTGTGTAGGATATGGGGTTGCACTGGTGTCTTCTTTCAAGGCAGGGATTGTGACGTGGAAAGATTCTGCTTGTGAAATACAATTTTGGCAGAAGTGGATCATCTGATGATCAGAATGGTTATTTTTCTTTCCAGGCTGCTGGTAAGAGCTGGCATGTTTTAATGCCCTACTGCACTTCATTAATAGAAAGGTCTAGAAATGGAACTGGATTGCTCAGAAAAGGGCAGAGAATTGGGTAGCTGAGGCTCCAGACACGGACTTATAACAATGAACTATCTCATGAGGACTTTGCCAACAGCAAATGGGAGGTAACGTTAGCTATCTAAAAGGAAAGAAATGCAATTCAAAAAAAGAGAACAAAAAAAAAAAAAAAAAAAAGAGAGAGAGAGAACAGTTCAGCTTGAGATAAAGAGCTGGATGTCTTCTTTGGAGAAATGTCTCCTTAGGGCTAAGGAGACATTTTTTGATTTGGTTGTTTATTTTTGTGATATTAAGCTGTTGTATATTCTGGAGATAGATCGCTTTTCAGTTGCTTCGTTTGCAAATATTTTCTCCCATTCTGAGGGTTGCCTTTTCACCTTGATTATAGTTTCCTTTGCTGTGCCAAGGGCTTCCCTGGTGGCTCAGATGGTAAAATATCTGCCTGCAATGTGGGAGATCTGGGTTTGATCCCTGGGTTGGGAAGATCCCCTGGGGAAGGAAGTGGCAACCCAGTCTAGTATTCTTGTCTAGAGAATTCCACGGACAGAGTCTGGCAGGCTATAGTCCATGGGGTCGCAAAGAGTCAGACTAACATAATGGGGCAACTGATAGACTTTGCTGTGGGAAAGGACTGCATAGCCCAGGGAATGCTACTCAGCACACTGTGGTGACCTAATGGGGAGGAAATCCAAGAAAGAGGGCATGTATGTATGCATATAGCTGATTCACTTTGTGGTACAATAGAAAGTAACAACATGGTAAAGCAACTATACTCCAATAAAAATTAAAAAAAATGAAGAGCTGGAGCTGGGCTGAGGATTCAGTGGGCGGAAATTGGGAGGCAGGAGGGCCTCTGTAGAAATGGGGTCACAGAATTTCAGATACCCAGGTCACGGGCTTATGTGCCTCATTTCCTCTCTTGCTCTCCCCTAAACTTCCCATTTTCTTAACCATTCCAAACAGGTTACTCTCTGACTTGAACTGCCAGTTTGGGTCCCAAAGCCTATTCTGAGAGACCACTGCCATGGAGAGGAGGGAGTACAGCTCTCTGTTCCAGGAGGTAAGAGAGGAAAAACCATGGTTGGAGCACATGGGCCTCAGCACACAGCTCCCTCAGCAAGGAAAAATCTCTGAGTTCTCTGTGATGGAGCTGATTCATTTACTGCCCTTGAATCTGTGGATACTACAGGGGGTTTTAAAGTTCACTAGCTCCCTCACTTACTGCAGAATCTCCAGTCACAGTACTGACCCCTGTTGAAACCCCTCTGGTGATGGATTAGTCAATTCTTTGTACGTCTGCTCACTTAGCTGGGTCAGTCCCACAGACACCGTCATGGGGGCACTATGCAACCTCCTGGTAAGTCTGACAAAATCCTTACTGCCTGGGGCCTATGCTCAGAGACTCAGAAAGGATTGTTCTGGGGGGGCGGGTCTATTACTTAAAACTCTCGACATGATGCCAATAACTCTCTGAGGTTGACAGCAAGGGCTCTGGTGCGTCTCTTATGGAAGTCAGCTTTCCTGGAGGTCCCACCCCATCCATGCTAACTCAGTCCTGTGGGGCCAAGTCCATCTCTTTTCTTACATGACAGCCCTTCAGACTATGAAGTTGGCTCACCTGCCCCCAGGTTGGTCTTACTTCCCTGAGGCTTTTTCTTCTCCAGGTGAAGTCATTACTTTGCTCAAAAGTTACTCCTGTGATGTGGTTTTACTTCCCCCACCATCCTGATCATAAGCCACATTGTCAGAATGCCACTTACAGTGTGTGTCTCTTCATGCTTTTGTTTCATTGTGAGCTTGCTGTCAACTAAATCCCCTCAATCTTCTCCCACAAAAGGCTTACAGCTTAGTCGGGGAGACAGGCATGCCAGCAAACCAAAGCTTCCCCATCCTGTAATTATGAAATTGATTTTTAAAGTCTATATACAGGACTTTTATTTACCCTTATTAAATGTCGTCTTGTTCTTTTTACCTATTTAATTGTGTCCTGCAAAGTTCTGTAAGTATTGCCTGCTTGGTAAGGCATCTTAGTATCTTTATCCATGTTATTAATCATAGTAATAGTAAGAGCCCCTGGCCTTCCCATGTGGCGCTAGTTATGAATAACTCACCTGCCAATGCAGGAAACCAAGACATGGGTTCAATCCCTGAGTCAGGGAGATTCTCTGGAGAAGGGCATGATAACCCACTCCAGTATTCTTGACTGGAGAATTCCATGGATACAGGAGCCTGGCAGGCTACAGTCCATAAGTTTGCCAAGAGTCAGACACGACTGAAGCACTTTAGCATGCATGCATGCAAGATCCTCTAATTACTGACTATAACACTTATTGACTGATGTGTGTTAGTCACTCAGTCATGTCCGGCTTTTTGTCAATTTATGGACTGTAGCCTTCCAGGCTCCTCTGTCCATGGGATTCTCCAGGCAAGAATACTGGAGTGGGTTGCCATTTCCTTCTCCAGGGGACCTTCCTGACCCAGGGATTGAACCTGTGTCTCCTGCATTGCAGGCAGATTCTTTACCAAATTAGCCACCAGTGAAGCCCTTATTGACCGGAAGCACCACCAAGCTGGGCTGAAAGAGACAGAAATAGAGCTCCAACTTGTACGGGTAGGAAGTAGGTTGAGAAGGCTATGGAATCACCAACTAAGTGTTCTTACAGAAAACAAAGGATCTTACAGGAAGAGACAACAGTCCAGAGGGTGCAGCCAACATCCACCAGAGAGTCCAGGGCCCTAGAAAGAAACTTTAGCCATCTGTGCACCTGGAGCACAGAATTGCTTTGCGATTGTGCTGATGCAGCCTCTTGTTTCTCCCTTTTTTGAATGGGAATGTCTATTGTGGTTATTCTGTGCTCGTCTCACCATTGTGTGTGAAGTACGTGTCTGCATGTAGGGGTGAAAATAACTAGTCTCTATCAGTTCAGTTCAGTTCATTCACTCAGTCATGTCTGACTCTTTGCAACCCCATGGACTGCAGCATACTAGGCCTCCCTGTCCATCACCAATTCCCGGAGCTTGCTTAAACTCATGTCCATTGAGTCGGTGATGCCATCCAATCATCTCGTCCTCTGTCTTCCCCTTCTCCTGCCTTCAATCTTTCCCAGAATCAGAGTCTTTCCCAATGAGTCAGTTCTTTGCATCAGGTGGCCAAAGTATTGGAGCTTCAGCTTCAGCATCAGTCCTTCCAATGAGTATTCAGGAATGATTTCCTTTAGGATGGACTGGTTGGATCACCTTGCTGTCCAAGGGACTCTCAAAAGTCTTCTCCAACACCACAATTCAAAAGCATCAATTCTTCAACATTCAGCTTTCTTTACAGTCCAACTCTCACATCCATACTTGACTACTGGAAAAAACATAGCTTAGACTAGATGGACATTGGTGGGTAAAGTAATGTCTCTGCTTTTTAATAGGCTATCTAGTTTTGTCATAGCTTTTCTTCCAAGGAGCAAGAGTCTTCTAATTTCATGGCTACAGTCACCATCTGCAGTGATTTTGGAGCCCAAGAAAATAAAGTCTGTTACTGTTTCCATTTTTCCCCTATCTGTTTGCCATGAAGTGATGGGACCAGAAGCCATAGTTCATTGCATTCAGATGGTCATGAACAACCTCAGTGAGTTCTTTAGGAAGAGCCACACTAAGGAGCTTCATTTATACTTGGACGTGACTTACAGTAATGAGACTTTGTTTGGTCTTGCTTCCTGTGTGTGTATTTTGCACGTAATACATGTCCAGAGGCAGCCTGAATCTGGGCCCTGTAACTGCTTGACCGATAGATATGAGGAAGTGACATTGTGCCAGTTTTGGGGCCTAGACCTGAAGACATGGGCAGCTTCTCCCTCCTGTTTCTTGAGATGCTTATTCTTGGAATCCAGCCACCATTTTGGAAGGAGACTCAAGCTGCTCTGCGGAGATGTTTTACGGGGGGAGGAACCAACAGCCAGAACAGTTGCCAGCTAAGGGCGAGTCACCTTGGAAGTGATGGATCAGCCCCAGGAGAGCAGGCCTGGCTCTTTCCAGGAGGGGCAAGGATGAACTCTCCCCCCTGAGCCCTGCTCAAGATCGGGTTCATGGGCACAGTGAGTTGCTGCTGTTTTAAACTGCTGAGTTTGGACCAAGTCGGTTCACAGCAGGAAGAACCGCACCAGGCATTGTGCTATAGGCTTTTCACGTATTTTCTTACTTAGTCCTCCTGACAGTGCAATGCCACAGGAATCACTTCTCCTTCTGATGGATGAGAAAAGGGGGGCTCAATGATACAGTAGCATGCCCAAAGTCATACAAGGAGTAAATGGCAGTATTGGGATTGAAACTAAGACGTATTATATGATCCTTTTAACCTCTAAAATGCTGAGTAGGACAAGGCTGAGGTCAGACAACCATGCCGCCATTTAACGGATGCCTGCACAGTGCTTTCTGTGGAGAGAAAAAGAAAGAAAACCGTGATGGCTCAGGGAGGAGACAGACAGGAAAACAAAGGAATGCAGCTGGGCATGGTGTGCTGTGATGGCCAAAGTGGGGAACACAACCATGTTTTCAGCTTTTTCTCTGTAGATTTTCTACCAACAGAGATTTATACACATTTTAATAAAAAAAGCAATAGTGCATTATAAATATTCTATGACATTTTTTCACATCACTCTGTTATGTATAAAAGCCCATGATTTTAAATTGGTGATTGTGATTTATTAAGCTGCTTCCCACATAAATGTTTCTAATTTTTTTTTTTTTGCTATTTCATGCAATATTGCATCAGATATCTTTATATATATATATATATATAACACATCTGTGAGTATTTCTTTAGGAATCTTTGGATTAAAGATAATGATTTTGATTTCTGAAGATTATTATCAGGAAAGCTTTATCAGTTTGTCCTTTTACCAAGAATGTAGGAAAAAGCCAATTTCCCCCATATTCCACCCTTATGAACACTGCTTTTATCAGTCTATTAAATTTTTGTCATGCTGATAGGGGAATAAAGCATTATTCTTGTTTTAATTAGCAATTTCCAGATTGTCAGAGCATTTCATTTGCTTTTGGACACTTGTACTTTTATATTGTTTGGAATTTCTGGTTTATAGCCTTTCCTGTTTTCTTTTTTTTTTTAATTTTTTAAATTAATTAATTTATTTTTTAATTTTACTTTATAATACTCTATTGGCTTTGCCATACATCGACATGAATCCACCACAGGTGTACACAAGCTCCCAATCCTGAATCCCCCTCCCACCTCCCACCCCACAACGTCTCTCTGGATCATCCCCTTTTTATAATTTTTTTTCTTATGGACTTGCATGAGTTCTTTAAAGAGTCTAGATTGCCCTCATTAATTGTTGTAAAGATTTTCTTCAAGTTTGTTTCTTATATTTTAATTTTAAAAGAAATTTTTTCTTATGAATGCATTAAATGTTCATGATAGCAAATCTTTGGATTTTTGAAATTTTGGTTTTGTCTTGGTTAAAAATGACTTTATCCAAGGTTATAAATTCTCTGTATTTTTGCCTAATATTTATAGTCTTTTAAAAAAGATGTTTAGCTTTTCAACCCACCTACGCTTTGCTTTGGAGTATTCTGTGTAGAAGGGAAGTCTAGCTTAATTTTTCTTAATAAACACCTAATTGTCTCCACACCATTTATTTGTTTATCCATACTTTTTCCACTGGGTTGTTTCTGTTTTTGGACTCTGTTATTTTATTGATTTATTTCTCTATTTCTGTACCAATAACACACTCTTTTCATTAACTCAGATTTGAAGTCTGTTTTGATATTTAATAGTTCCATTTTATCTTTTCAAAATGAAGTTCTTATATTTTCTCTTGATGATGAACTTGAAAATCATCTTGCCAATTCCATAAAAAGTTCTGCTGGGCATTATTCAGATTGTATTGAATTTACAGATTAATTTGGGGAGAAGTAACATCTTTATAATTTTTATCTTTCCACTCATAATGACTGCATTTACCTTATTAAAAATATTATTAAAGAAAGTGAAAGTGAAGTCACTCAATTGTGTCCAACTCTTTGTGACCCCATGAACTGTAGCCTATGAGGCTCCTCAGTCCATGGAATTTTCTAGGCAAGAATACTGGAGTGAGTTGCCATTTTCTTCTCCAAAAAATATTACATTTTGTAATAGAGATTTTTAATCCTGGTTCTCACCTCATAAGCCCTTATTATTTTATTCTTATTGTGATTCCAACCCACGTTAATACTTGGGTCTCAGTCATGTCTGACTCTTTGCGACCCCATGGACTATATAGTCCATGAATGAATTCTCTAGGCCAGAATACTGGAGTGGGTAGCCTTTCCCTTCTCCAGGGGATCTTCCCAACCCAGGAATCGAATGGGGGGTCTCCTGCATTGCAGGCTGATTCTTTACCAGCTGAGCCACAAGGGAAGCCCAAGAATACTGGAGTGGGTAGCCTATCCCTTTCTCCAGCAGATCTTCCTGAACCAGGGTCTCCTGCATTGCAGGCTGATTCTTTACCAACTGAGATATCAGGGAAGCCTGATGACATCATAACTTTCCTAATGTTGTCCTGGGAAATCCCATGGACAGAGGGACCTGCCTGCTAGTTACAGTCTATTGGGTCCCCAAAGAATGAGCATGATGTAGTGACTAAACAACAACATCATAACTTTCCTAATATTATTGATCTACTCTTGCATTTTCTAGGTGGATTCTGTTTGGCTATAATTAAAAATAAGAATATATTCTGAATTTTATTTGCTAATATATTTTTGAGTATTTTATATCTATGTTCATACATTCATGGGTAATTTTGACCTATGGTTTCTTCTTTCTTTTGGCCTCGAGCTCACCTTGTCTTCTGGTTTTGGAATCAAAGTGGTGTTAACTGTGCAGAATGAGTCTGGATTCTCTTTCCTATTGTTACTTTCAGATAGATGTATAATTTAAGGATTACCACTTTCTTCAAGGAACAGAAATCCTTAGGAAATATTTGGTCTTGGCGCTTTTTTTTTTTTTTTAAGGATTCAAGTTTGACTGCTTTTAAAATCCTTCTATAGGTATTCATCTACTCACATTTTCTACCTCTTTTTGGATCAATTTTTATTAATTCATATTTTTATAGAAAATCATGCCCTATAGGTTGTAAAAAATTTTACATAGTATTATTTGCTTTTATTTAATAAAATCTCATCTCTAGAGTTAGGCCTCCTTTCCCATTTTTGTTGTTGTTGCTTAGTCACTAAAGTCATGCTCACTCTTTTGTGACCCAGTAGACTGTAGCTGGCAGGCAGGCCCCTCTGTCCATGGGATTCTCCAGGCAAGAATACTGGAGTGGACTGCCGTTTCCTTCTCTGGGGTATCTTCCTGACCCAGGGGTTGAACCTGCGTCTCCTGTATTGTAGGCAGACGCTTTACCAAATGAACCACCAGGGAAGCCCTTATTGGCTGGAAGCATCACAAGATTGGGTTCAAAGAGACAGAAATAGAGCTCCAACTCGTATGGGTAAGAAGTAGGGTCAGAAGGCTACAGAATCACCAAATAAGTGTTCTTCTGTAAAACAAAGGATATTACAGGAAGAGACAACAGTCCAGAGGGTGCAGCCAATGTCCACCACAGAGTCCAGGGCCCTAGAAAGAAACTTCTGCCAGCCATCCATGCAATGGAGCACAGAATTGCTTTGCACCAGTGCTGACTGCAGCCTCTTCGTAAAGCAGATTCTTTACTGAACCACCAGGAAGCCCCACTGTTAGGTTAATTCATATTTGAAATATTAATTCCAAATTAATTATTTGAAATTAGTTATCTTTAATATTTATGTTTCACATTTCAAACACATCTAGACATTTAGTATTATTTTCACAAATTTCCCTTTACTCCCCAACCCTGCCATCTCCCATGTTGATGTCTTCTGGGATTTTTAAGTTGCAGGTTAATGTCAAAAATTTATTTTAATTAATTTTTTAATTGAAGAATAATTGCTTTGTAAAATTTTGTTGTTTTCTGTCAAATCTCAACATGAATCAGCTGTAGGTATACATATATCCCCTCCCTTTTGAACCTCCCTCCCATCTCCAAAAATTTTTAAAGGTATCTCTAAGCAAACTGTTTTTACTAGTTTTTCTATTTTCTGTTGATCCATGGGTCCCACATTTTCCTCTATTTGAATTAATTTCTCTTTCCTGCTTGGTTAAATGCATTTGAGGAAGCCTGTGTGTGAATCTTTGAATGTCTGTGAAAATGCCTTTGTTTTTTCCTTCCAAAGTTAATTTGGGTAGGAATCAGATTCTACATTCAAAGTAATTGCCCCTCAGAACTTTTAAGGTATTACTGTATTATCTTTTTAGCATTAAGTCTTGTCAAGGAGAAATTTGACGCTGCTCAGAAACTTATTAATTTTAAGTAACCTTATTTTATTCTCTCAAAGAAGCACTTAGGATTTTCTTTTATCTTTGAACGTCTGAATTTTATAACAGTAGAGTGAAAAAAAAATCAAAGAGTAGGTCTTTTAGAAATTGATGAAAAGTTTTAATTCATGTTTCTTCAGCCCTGGGAAATTTTTTTTTCTTCATTACTTGTTCTTTTCTTTTCCTAGAATTTTTTCTGTTCTCTATTTCTAGAATTTTCACTAGATGGAATTGACACTTCATACTCTTTAAAAAATATGTATTTTCCATTTTTCCCTTCTGGTGATATAGTCTTAAAGAATCCCTTGGCTCAATTTTTCCAGGTCAACAAGTTACTGTGAACTTTCTCCATTCCATATATTCAGTGAATATTTTGTTTTCTGAGTCAATTCTTAAAATTTCTAAAATTTTCTTGTATAGTAGCTGATTCTTAATTTATAGAGATGCTGCTGCTTCTGTTTAGTCACTAAGTGGTGTCTGACTCTGTGATCCCATGGACTGTATACCACCAAATTCCTCTGACCATAGGATTTCCCAGACAAGAATGCTGTACTGCATTGCCATTTCCTTCTCCAGGGGACCTTCCCGACCCAGGGATCAAACCTGAGTCTCCTGCTTGGCAGGCAGATTCTTTACCACTGTGCCCCTGGGGTTTGCAATAGCCAATTCTTGGATTTTCACAAGATAAAATGTGTTAATCCTCTTCTATTTGCTCCTTAGACTCAGTTGCCTTCTTTCTTCTGCTTTTGTGCTCCTCTTTCCTTAAATCTTTAATTCTTTGTTATCGGCTCATCTTCATCTAGTTTGTCTCTCTGTGGATGCTCTTTCTGGTCACAGATGCCCATCCCTGGTGCCTGGGCATTGGCAGGATGGGCTGCTGGGAAGGTGTTCAGGCAACTCTCAGTTTGTCTCCCAAATCCATGCTTCATCCTAATCGGTCTCACTACGGTCCCTGCGAGGCTGATCTCTGCGTCACTGGGCTCCCTTGCCCCCTCCCTTTAGGTTGGCTCAGCCAAAGGGACACTCAGCTGAGTCTAGAGGACAGGAGGAAAGACAGGAGTGCTGATCTCCTCTTCTCTCTCACCCTCCCTCTGTTGTCCTGGTTTTGGCAGAGGGGGTGTTTCTGCCTAGAATCCGAAGTCCTCCTCCAAGGGACAAACTTCCTCTAAAACTTCAGCTCTTCTGGTAAGTGCTCCATCTCCCCCCTTTCAGGCCTGGGGGAGGTCATGTTCTCCATTGAGACCCTTGAGAGCTTCATCATCCCTGGATGACTCCCTCATCTCTGTCTTTACCTCTTGAGACAGTCTATTTGTGAGTATCTCTTTGATAAACTTCTTGAACATGCTGTCCACTTCCTGGAAGCACCCTGATGGAGATGCTGGTGTGCAGCTTTTTTTCTGTTGTAGCTCTTCCATATCCTCTCTGAGTTTCTTGGGTTATGGGATTAGTCGGGGAACTCATGGTAACTTTAAGAAATAACCCACAGAACTTAGTAGCTCAATAAAGATTTGTTTCTCTCTCTCTTGAATTCGGAATCTTGACTATTTCCATCGTGGGGCATTTTTGTCTTCTGGGGCCCCCTCATAGATCTTCCCTGGATCCTTTACTTTCAGAGAAGAAAGACTGAGGATAATTGTACAGCACTTTCATAACCAGGCCTTGAAGGGGTACATTTCATTGACCCCCACTGGCTAGAAAGTAGTTGCATGTTGTTCAGTCACTAAGATGTGTCTGACTCTTTGTGACCCCCTGGACTGCAGCAAACCAGGCTCCCCTGTCCTTCACTATCTCTCAGAGTCTGCTCAAATTCTTGTCCATTGAGTCAGTGATGCTATCTAACCATCTCATCCCCTGCCTCCCCATTCTCCTTTTGCCTTCAGTCTTTCCCAACATCAGGGTCTTTTCCAATGAGTTGGCTCTTCGCATCAGGTGACCAAAGTATTGGAGCTTTCAGCCTCAGTCTTTCCAATGAATATTCAGGGCTGATTTCCTTTAGGATTGACTGGTTTGATCTCCTTGTCTCAACCGAACTACAAAGGAAGCTGACAAATATAGCTTTCCTGTGTATAGGAAGAGGAAGATGGCCTTGGTGAGCCTCAAGCCACTTTCTGCCACAGCTTCAGGTAACTCATGCCTCTCCAGCCTGGGGGCCCGAAGTCTATCACTTTAACCTGTTGGTCACCACTAGTTCAAGAGGGCAAGAGTGAAGAGCCAAGAGATGTGGCTGCTCTAAATGTAGTGACCTAATTGACCTTCTTTCAGTTTTTGCTGGATTTGCCCCTCTTGCTTCTTGGATCCATTGCCTTGGAGCTTGGAGGACAGTGTAATCACCGCTCTCTGTAGAAGACTTCTTTCTCACAGGTGTTTGGTTGTATTTTCCTCGAACAAATTGATCCTGTCTGGTTTTTGTCCTTCTGCCTTTTTGTCTCAAATTTTCTAGTTAATGTTGGGTACTGCCTAGTGCTTTTCACCCTTCTTATGGTCCAGTATTTTAAAAATCATCTCTTCAGTCCTTTACAAGAATGTGGATCAGGAGGGGAACTAGGTGAATATCCTGTTTGTCACTGAGTTCAACTCTTCATCTTTTTATGAAATCTGAAGAGTGTGGAGCAATTGGCTTAGGAGCAATTCCAATGTGCAGTATGAAGAAGCTGCTAAAAAAAATTGAAATCATGGGCTACTTTTATAGACATCTATTGATACTAAAAGGGTGAGTGATGATATTTTATTCTCATAATTTCTGGAAGACTACCCACAAGCTGGAATCAAGACTGCCAGGAGAAATATCAATAACCTCAGATATGCAGATGACACCACCCTTATGGCAGAAAGTGAAGAGAAACTAAAAAGCCTCTTGATGAAAGTGAAAATGGAGAGTGAAAAAGTTGGCCTAAAACTCAACATTCAGGAAATGAAGATCATGGCATTCAGTCCCATCACTTCATGGGAAATAGATGGGGAAACAGTGGAAACAGTGCCAGACTTTATTTTTTTGGGCTCCCAAATCACTGCAGATGGTGACTGCAGCCATGAAATTAAAAGACGCTTACTCCTTGGAAGAAAAGTTATGACCAACCTAGATAGCATATTCAAAAGCAGAGACATTACTTTGCTGACTAAGGTTCGTCTAGTCAAGGCTATGGTTTTTCCTGTGATCATGTATGGATGTGAGAGTTGGACTGTGAAGAAGGCTGAGCGCCGAAGAACTGATGCTTTTGAACTGTGGTGTTGGAGAAGACTCTTGAGAGTCCCTTGGACTGCAAGGAGATCCAACCAGTCCATTCTGAAGGAGATCAACCCTGGGATTTC
>SJYV01020383.1:0-15567 GCA_006410875.1 Neotragus pygmaeus | reverse complement strand
ATTGGATGTCTTTTTTTTCTTCAGAACTCTAGTATTTTCTAGCCCTCAGTCTGATATTGAGAAATCCACAATCATTCAGGTTCTTCATTGTTTGTGATCCATTTTTCCTCTCTGAAAGCTTGCAGGATCTCCTCATTTACTCCAGTGTTTCTCAGTGACGGACCCTGTTATGGTCCTATGCTTGGATCCGTTAAGCACTGGTGAGCCTTCCATCTGAATTTCTGCCTTGTGGATCTAAGACATTTTATTCTAGTGTTTTTTAATTTCCACCTTTAGCTTTCTCTATTTGCTCTTGACGGTATGCCTGATACTTCCTGGACTGGTCTTTTAATTTTTTCTTTTTATTAAAATTTCCATCTTTATGGATTTTTTGTCCTACTTTTTGACAGGTTTCTTCAGTTTTGACAGGTGTCTTCCATTTCATCTATCGTGATTTTAAAAATATTTAAATCAGTCTTTCCCTGTCATTTGTCCATTGCCTTAAAATAGTTGTTTTCATTTTTTCCCCCTGGTTTTCCAGTTGTTTATGGTGGGAATTCTCTGTTGAGGTTTCAAATTCTGCCATCCTTTTTAATTTCCAAGAACTCTTATGTTATTTGTAAGCTCTTATTCGCATTTTACAATTAAAATATTTTACCTCTAAATATAAAAACACTTTCATCTCCCTTTATAGGTACTGTGTTCTCAGATTTTCTCTTTGATTGCTTAAAAACCTCTTTTTAAGAGGTTGGGAGAGAGAAGCTCTCTCGCTCCTCTGAGTTGGGGAAGACCTGGGGGCAGTAAAGTCTTCCTAAACTGACGGTGGGCTTCCCTGGTGGCTCAGACAGTAAAGAGTCTGCCTCCAATGCAGGAGACCTGGGTTCGATTCCCAGGTCGGGAAGATCTCCTGGAGAAGGGAATGGCAACCTACTCCAGTATTCTTGCCTGGAGAATTCCATGGACAGAGAAGCCTGGTGGGCTATAGTCCACAGGGTCAGAAAGAGTTGGACACGACTGAAGCAACTTACACACACAAACTGACCAATACTCCTTATTCTACCCACTGCCACTCTCAGATATACCTGATGGTGAAAGGTCTTGAAACTTTTGATGATTTGGAGGAAATTGGGTCAGTTCCTGGTCCCTCTCTGGGTGTGACCTCTTGACTATGTTGTATAGGATTTGGATCATACTACTTGCATGCCTTGCTTGATACCCTCGAGTTATTTATTAATTGTTTAAAACCATACTTTGTTTTTTTAATTTGGGTCAGTACAGCTATGGGTATTGCTCCTAATTCAGCCCCCATGAAGTGACCTGGGCCCCAGTGAGAACTGACTTGAGGATCCAGTCTTTCCCCATTTCAGTTCATCTTCAGTGTGGTAGAACCAGAGTGTGTTTGACCCCTTGTTGATATACAATTAGATGAGTGTTTTCATGTAACACAAAACGTTAAGCCAATTTTCTCTTATATATAGGTGATAAGTTTTTTTGATCATGATCAAGAAAAGGCTTTAATAGACATAGCTGTCTAATAGCTGCTACAAAGGAAAGTTCAGTTGTTTTTATTGAACAAGATTATTATTATTACTATTTATAAATATTATATTTATAATAATTATTATTTTTGAAAGCTGCTCCCAGATTTTTTAAAGTAGGCTTTTGTTGAAGTAGTTCTAACACAGGAAAATACATAAATTATAAGTATAATTTTTATAATATAAATACTATAAAAAGTATAACCAGCACCTATATCAAGAAATAGAATGTTACTTGAATACCAGAAACCCCTCCCATCCTCTGTTTCTTTTGTCCTAAAGATAATTACTACCCTGACCATAGCTTTGCTTTGCCTGTTTTAAAACGTTTAATAAATGGAATCAAACATGCCTACTCTTTTGTGTCTGGCTTCTTACCTTCCATGGTGTGTGTTTGAGATTCATCCATGTGGTCATATGCAGCAATAGTTGGTTCATTCTCATTGAAGTATGATATTTCACTGTGTAAACCTACCACCATTTGTACATTCTACTATTGCTACACCTTTGTTTTATTTCTAGCTTGGAGCTATCAGTAGTACTGAAACTATTATAAACATTCTTGTACATCTTTTAGAGAACATACATTATACATTTCTCTTGAACATATAGCTAAGGGGTACTAAGTTCATGGGTATGCAAGTTTAATATACTTAAACCAAATAGTTTAAGTGGTTATACCAGTTTATGCTCTAGCCAGCAGGATATGAGGGTTCCATATTCTCTTATATACTTAGTACTGTCATTAAATATTTTCACCCTTCTAGAAGATGTATGGAGTATCTCATTGTATCTCAACTTATGACTGAAGTTGATAATCTTTTAACTTTTTATTAATCATTTAATATTCTCTTTTGTAAAATTTCTGTAAGTCTTTCCCCTATTTTCTATTTAGTTGGCTGATCTTTCCTCATATTGTAGGGTTGCATATTTGGGGTTTGCTCCTTTGTCATATAGGCATATTGTAAATATTATTTCACATCTGAAATAATGGTGTTACTTGATAAGCCGAAGTTCTAAATTTTTAGGATAATCCAATTAATCAGGGTATTCTCCCCTTATAGTTAATGTGTTTTGTGTTCTACTAAAGACATTTAAAGTCTTGGAGATCTTCTGTGTTTTCCTCTATGGAAGATTTATTTTCCATATAGGTATTCAATTGACCCAGGATCATTTACTGAAAAGACTATCTTTTTCCCCATTGTATGCAGTGTGCCTACCTTTGTTATATCATATAGGGACTACATGTGCATAGGTCTGATTCTGGGTCTATAATCTGTCCCACTGGCCTATTTGTATACAGACTGGACTTCCTTAAATGATTAGAAGAATTCACTAGTAAGCCATCTGCTTGGAAATTTCTTTATGAGAGTGGTTTGTTTTTTTTTTTTCATTCTTATTTGTTTTGTTTTTGGCTGTGCTGGGTTTTCGCTGCTGTACGTGGGCTTTCTCTAGTTGTGGCCAGTGGGGACTGTTCTTCCTTGTGGCGCATGGGCTTTTCATTGTGATGGCCTCTCTTGTGGCTCTTTTAGGCTCTAAAGCACAGGCTCAGCAGTTGTGGAACATGGGCTTAGTTGCTTGAAGGCATGTGGAATTCTCTGGGACCAAGATCAAACCTGTGTACCCTGCATTGGCTGGAGGATTGTTAACCACTGGACTACCAGGAAAGCCCCCGTGAGAAGGTTTTAAATTGAAGATTCAATTTATTTATTAGATATAGGACCATTCAGATTTTCTGTTTGTGTGTGTGTGTGTCTGTTTTGGTATACTGTACATTCCTAGAACTTAGTCTTTTAATTTATTGGCATAAAGTTTCCTCATTATGTTATTATCTTATAAATCTCTTTAGAACCTGTTTTGATATTACCTTTATCATTACTTTGTTAAATTTGTTTTTAATTGGAGGATAATAAATAAAATTTATTTTAATTGGAGCTTTACATTGATGTGTTGGTTTCTGCCATGTATCAGCATGAGTCAGCCGTAGGTATACATATATATGTCCCCTCCCTCTTGAGCTTCCCTCCCACCTCCCACCCCATCCCACCCTTCTAGGTTGTCACAGAACACCTGGTTGAGCCCCCTTCTTCATACAGCAAATTCCCACCAGCTGTCTGTTTTACATATGGGAATGTTTATGTTTTAATGCTGCTCTCTCAGTTTGTCCCACCCTCTCCTTCCCACACTGTCCACAAGTCTGTTCTCTATGTCTGTGTCTCTTTTGCTATATCATTCTTGATAGTGGTAATACGTGCCTTCTTTCTTTCTCTGTTAGTCTTGATAGAGGTCTGTCGATTTTAAGTTAAGTTATTGATTTCTGTTATTTTTGTTATTCCTCTCCCTTTTGTATTAGTATTCTATTTTTCTGATTTCTTGAGATTGATAATTGATAGAGATAGACTGATATACATTTCTTTCTAACCATGCTGTAGCTGCATTTTGTTACGTTTCATGTTTCTGTTACCATTTAGTTTACAATATTTTCAAGTTTTGTCATTTCCTCCTTTTTTTAATCAGTTACTTTAAAATGTATGGACTAGTGTTAAAACATCTGGGGATTTTCTAACTACCTTTTTGGTATTTTGCTATTTATTTCTGGTGTAATTCCACTGAGTTCAGAGTACACATTCTGAATGATCTGTGTCCTGTGAAATGTGTTTATTCTACTTTGCTGGTGATGGTTTAATCCCTTAAGTTGTGTCTGACTCCTGGGAGCCCATGGACTGTAGCCCACTAGGCTCCTCTGTCCATGGGATTTCCCAGGCAAGAATACTGGAGTGTGTTGCCATTTCCTTCTCCATTTTGGTTAATGTTATGTATGGACTTAAATATATATATTTTATTCTGTCATTGCTGGGTATGGTTCCAAATATTCAGTATATCATTTAGGTCAAGTTTATCTTATAGCTCAGATCACCCCTATTCATAATGGTTTGATTTCCGAATTTTTGAGAATGGTGTGCAAAAATATCTATCATTGTTAATATTTCTTTTTTCCTTTTATTGTCCCAATTTTTACTTTATACATTTTTAAGTTACATTACATGAAAATATAGATTTGTTATATATTCCTAGATAATTGAACAAACCTTTAGTCAATATGAACAATTTAAAAGTCTGTTCTCTCTAATTAAATGAGACTTGTCTGATAGTAGTATAGGTACACCAGCTTTCTTGTGGTTAGTGCTTGCTTGATACATCCTTTTCTATTCTTTCTTTTTATTTCTGGGTCTATATCTCTCGTAATACTCATGAGTGGCTTACAGTTGGATTTTATTTTTTTAAATACAGTCTCACAACCTTAGTTTTTAATAGGATAATTTAGACCAGATGCTAATATATATATAGTATTGGCTGTCTGCTATTTTATTATTTATTTTCAATTTTACTCACTTGCTTTAAATCTCTTTTTTGTCTTCTCTTTTGCCTTCTCTTGAATCAACTGTTTTTATTGTTCTATATTCCCCCATAAGAGCTTGTATCTTCTTTAACTGTCTTTTATTGCCAAGTCTAGTAAAGAAAACCAGCTGATTACTATCCAAAATAAGTAATTCCCAGGCAATGCTAATAACTTGAAATAATTCTATTTTCTTTCATCTTTTATGTTAACTTTTCTTTTGTATTTTAATTACGTATATATGTTCGACCTCTCAAGACATTGCTAGTATTATTTTCTGCAATAATATTTTTTAAATGATTTTGTTTGTTTGTTTTTATTTTGACTGTGAGGGCCTTCCCTGTTGCATGGGCTTTCCTCTAGCTGCAGGGAGTGGGGGCTGTTCTTTAGTTGTGATGCACAGGCTCTTCTAGGCGTCCCTGGTGGCTCAGACGGTAGAGAATCCGCCTGCAGTGAGGGAGACCTGGGTTCGATCCCTGGGTTGGGAAGATCCCCTGGAGGAGGGCATGGCAACTCACTCCTGTATTCTTGCCTGGAGAATCCCCATGGACAGAGGAGCCTGGTGGGCTGCAGTCCATGGAGTCACAAAGAGTCGTACATGACTGAGTGACTAACCAGAGCACACATTCCTCTCTCCTGCTATGTCCGATAATATGCTGTTAAATCCATCTATTGAGTTCTTTATTTCATTTATTATATTTTTCAGTTCTAGAATTTTCACTTGATTCTTTGGTTCCAGTTCTCTGTTAAAATTCTCATTCTTATCTGTTTTATTGAACATAGTACTCACACTTATTTTTAAACCCCATGTCTGATAACTTTGGTATCTGAATTCTGAGGATCTCTAAATATAGGATGTCTATTATTTGCTTTTCATCTTGATTCAATAATTTCTTAGTACTCCTGGTACTTTAAGACTGAATCCTAGATATTATGTATGAAGGAGTGAATAGGCTCTGAATGATGTTATTTTCCCTCCAAGAGAAAGCTTGCCTTCCCTCTGGTAGACAGCTAGAGTGAAAGCAAACCTTCCTAATCCATCCAGGGACTCTTTAGCTGGAGATTGGGTTGAATGTTCCTGAAGCCCTTGCTACTGAGTTGTAGCCCTCCAGGAGTCCCAGCTGAGAGCTTTACATGTTTACTGTGACCACCACTCACCCCACCCCGAGAAGGTCCTGAAGTCCAATTTTTGGCTCAGTGGTACTATAAGACCATAGAGAATTCTGAATTTCTACTTAGTTTAGTTTCTTGCCTTGAGAAACTTAAGAATTCATCAAAATCTGTGAGAAAAAAAACTGGATCACCTCTCTGCATTTTCCTTTTCTCTCAAATGTTAGACTATCAAGTTGGCCTCAAGTGATATCTGATGACTTTAGACAGATTCTTTTTTCAGTGCAGATTTTTTTCAGTTATTTTTTGCAGTAATGTTGGTCTGCCACAGGGCCACTCTGTCAGGTCCAGAAGCAAAATTCAGTTCTTAAGATTTTGAGATTTGGCAAAACAGGTGTTTAAACATTCTTTGAGTGAAGATATGTTGTTCTAAGCTCACAAGGATTTTAGCCTTGAAGTACACCTGTTTAACTTTCTTTTCCAGATAAGTACAAGGAGATGATGATGATGATAATGATTATAGCTCTTTATAGATTTTCTGGAGGGAGTAGGAGAAAAAAGTGTTGAGGGAGGCTTGTTCTTGATAGGCTTTCCCAGGAATCTTTGCATCATCTGTTAATATCAAGTGCTTATCATTGCGTTTCTTGGTACAAAGTCTTAAATAGACAAACTAAAAGACAGATGTTCACAAATATGTACCAGAAACTAATGTTCATTCAAATTCTGCTTGTTAATATCAGGCTACCATGAGACCAAGTGAGAATGTTGTTGAGTAAGTGTGGAGTTTGTTTGTGGGGAGAGGAATCATCTTATCAGACACCTCATGAGACCATGGCCCATATCCCGGTAACAGAGTCCCATTTCAAATGACTAGTATAGTCCTTTCCCCAAATTCAGGGCCTTGCCTCCAAGACATACTGGATGTATCCTGGCAGATTTTCTGCTTTGTTCCAAATTTTCTGTGCTCACATATATATCATCATGGTACATTTTCCTCATATCAATGTCACATTCATATAGGTTTGAAGACATTGCTTCCTTACCAGTAGCGTGCATGTGTGTGAAGTCACTTCAATTCGTGTCTGACTCTTTTGCAACCCTATGGACTGCAGCTCACCAGGCTCCTCTGTCCATGGGATTCCCCAGGCAAGAATACTGGAGTGGGTTGCCATTTCCTCTTCTAGGGAGTCTTCTCAACCCAGGGATCAAACTGGTGTCACTTCTATCTCCTGCATTGGCAGGCAGATTCTTTACCACTAGTGCCACCTGGGAAGCCCTTACCACAGCAGAAAGTCTTAACTTTATTAGTAGATATCAGTGTTTCACAGCCTAACTTTTGGTTTTCCATCTGAATGCTGAAATGAGTTTACAGAACATAAATGCTGATTTTAGTAGTTATTCTGAAAGCTGAACTTTTTTTCTAACAGGTGTTGGCCTCTAGTTGCAGTGGTTTCTTAAGGCCACATTTAGGTTATTTTAAAGCCCATATCACTAAAATAGATAAGATGCATGTTGTTTTTTTTTTTCCTTATCTGTTAGCGTATTGCTGTCTGTATAGGTTTTTTGAGACTTTAAAATTCAGGTAACTTCTCTGTAATCACAAGGAAAATAAATATTTCACTCAGGCCTATGATTTATGAATGCCATCTCCAAATTTTCCTGCTTCATACATAGTATATTTGATCAACCTGGTCCTGCCATGTCTTCTATCCATCTCTTCTCTTTTTCTATATTCATTTCAAGAAGTCTTCAAAATTGCAACTTCTTTGTTAGCAGTATAAACAAGGTCATGTACTTATCCCAACTAGATGTTTTACTCTGATAAAACAGACATGTTTATTTTTAATGTCTTTCAGACTGGGTAATTACACCTATGAATATGAAATCTATTCTCAAGACAGATATTCCTGAAGGAGGATTGGGTCAGTGGATGATAAAGGAAAGATTCACTAGAGATAGTTGCTGGAAATATGATAGCCTGTTGGAATGGCAGCATGGAGGCCAGGAGATAAACTTGAAGCAAGTGGTGCTTGCTCATGAGAAAACTTCGTCTGTGGCTGGTGACCAGAAATGTGATGAATCTGGAAAACACAGCACCATGAACTCATCTTTTGTTCAAAGTCAGGGATTTCAGTCTAGCAAAAAAGCCTTTGAATGTAGTGAGTGTGGAAAAGTCTTCACTAAGAGTTCAACCCTCAATAAACATCAGAAGATTCATAGTGAAAAACTTAATGAAAATCAGAAAATTGTTATTAAAGAGAAGCGATATGAATGTAGAGAATGTGGGAAGGCCTTTCACCAGAGCACACACCTCATCCATCACCAAAGAATTCACACTGGTGAGAAGCCATATGAATGTAAGGAATGTGGCAAGGCCTTCTCAGTGAACTCCTCACTTACTTATCATCAGAAAATTCATACTGGAGAGAAACCTTTTGAATGCAACTTATGTGGAAAAGCTTTTATCCGAAACATACACCTTGCCCACCATCACAGAATACATACTGGAGAGAAACCTTTTAAATGTAATATATGTGACAAAGCCTTTGTATGTAGGGCACATCTTACCAAACACCAGAATATTCATAGTGGAGAGAAACCCTATAAATGTAATGAATGTGGGAAAGCCTTCAATCAGAGTACGAGTTTTCTTCAGCATCAGAGAATTCACACTGGAGAGAAGCCTTTTGAATGTAATGAATGTGGAAAGGCCTTCAGGGTGAACTCTTCCCTTACTGAACATCAAAGGATTCATACCGGAGAGAAACCTTATAAATGTAATGAATGTGGGAAAGCATTCAGGGATAATTCATCCTTTGCTCGACATTGGAAAATTCATACTGGGGAGAAACCTTACAGATGTGGTTTGTGTGAGAAAGCCTTCAGGGACCAATCAGCCCTAGCCCAACACCAGAGAATTCACACTGGGGAGAAGCCTTATACATGTAATATATGTGAGAAAGCCTTCAGTGACCATTCAGCCCTCACTCAACATAAGAGAATTCATACTAGAGAAAAACCTTACAAATGTAAAATCTGTGGAAAAGCCTTTATCCGAAGTACACACCTGACTCAACATCAGAGGATTCACACAGGAGAGAAACCCTATAAATGTAATAAATGTGGGAAAGCTTTTAACCAGACTGCAAACCTCATTCAGCATCAGAGACATCATATAGGAGAAAGTGACATGGAAGAGCTTTGAGACTGAGTGTATTAATTATTGAATGCAGGAGAATAACCATTAAAGCTTACTTGAAGATAGTCATTTTGTTTTTACTGAGAAGCAAGGTTCACACTAGCATGGGTTTTGAAACCTTAAGATTGGCAAACACTCTTCATACTTCGGGAAGTATCTTGGTTGAATAGCAGTGATATTTAATTAGTCTGAATTACCAAGTACCAGAACCAGAATGGACTTTCATTAACAACACAGAATAATTTCTATGGTGAACTAATGTTTACCATTAAGAGAAATTATAAAATTGTAAAAATTAAGGTTGAGAAGCAAAGGAACAAAAAAGAAAATGGTTTATAAGCATTTTACTTTACTTGTAGGAGGCTTTCTACCTTTAATGGAACCCTTTGTTTTCCTCACCCTCTATTGCTGACACCAGTGTAAAGAAAGTGCAGTTATCTATGCATTGGCCCAGGAGTTAAATTATGCTTCCTGCCTTCTGCTTCAAACCACCTTTTGTCAGACTTCCCTGGTTCATATGTCCACTGGCTTCTTACTTGTATTTGCCTCCTGGGATAATTCATTTGAACAGTGTGTCCTTTTTTGATTTAGCAACTCCTAATTGGTAGCATCACGTCAATTATTACCACCCAGTTTGCTCTTGAGGACTGGTGACTTGACCTCACACACAGCCCATGATTCTGTATATTGCACTAAACCCAGCTTTCAGAACACGGGACCCCTCTCTGGAAGGCAGAGGTTGATCTAAATTCCTGAGTTACCCAATTCCTCTGGGCTTCAGTTCCCTTGGATAATCCCTAAATTTGGGACACAGTCAGTGCAGATATTTTCTTCCAATTGTTCTGCATTGTAGTACTCTACACATGGGAGTCAGGGGCATGCTCAACTTTAGGTGTGATGATTCTAAAACTTAGAGGTGTTCTGGGCCACCTCTGCTTCTGTGACTTGCCATTTCATGATGTGCAACTAATGAGGTTAGAGTTTTGGGCGGGTTGTCAGAGTGCTCTTAGCCGCCCTTTTTCTCTTGGCTGGGCAGTCCTCTGTAGCCACTGCATTAGAGTATATTTGTTGCTCCCAGAATATTGAACTGCTGGATCCTGGTCCTTGCCTTCCTGTTGTCCACTTTTCTGAAGGTATCAACTCTGTGTTCACAGAAGATGGAGAGAGCTTTGAATTTCTGATTTTGCACTTAAAAGTTGCCATTTCCTCTCCACCGCCTGGGTATTCTACCATTTAAAGATTACCTATTCTGACAGTACTGAGCAGCGTGGAGTAATTCCATGGAGTGATGAGCAGCACCGTGACATTCTCTGGCAGGGGCCGCTCCCGGAAGTCGGAGTGATACTCTAGTCCTGCAGGTACAGTTCCCTTACTACCTTTAATTCTTTAGTGCCGTCAGTAGAAATCACAGATAAAATAACATCCATTTGCCTTCAAACACAGCCCCTCGTGGCATCTCCCCTTCCCCATCACAAAGAATGGGAAGCCCACACTACTGCAGGCTGGAGCATGCTAAGGCATGAAGGTGGAAGAGCAAGTCAGCTGTCGTCTGGGAAGCTGTGTGGCAGGTTCCTGGTCTGTGAAAGTGCTCTCCATCAAGTTGGGTGACCTGCCAGCCCCCATGAAAGCTGTACCTCAGCTCCAGGTTACAGGAGAGGATATTCTTTGTGGTGTTGGAATCAGGACTTCAGATTGAACATAGACTTGGAAGCTTCCAGTAGCTTTAAAGCCCCAAATTCTCTAAATTCAGCTACCACCTAATAAAGGCCGCCTACTTGAGTTGCTATCTCCTGTTGGGTGATCAACAACTCATCCTTTCTCCCCAGATGAGCTGCAGGTGGAGCAGAAGTTCAAGAGGTTGCTTGGAATCCACCATGCCCTGGGCCCATACATGTTCATCTGTAGCTTCTCATGACTGGCAACCCCAGATCCAACAATAAACTTGGAAAACTGCTCACTGCTGCAGAGATCTGGGTTCAGTACTATCCCTCTGTCCCGCTGGTTCTGTTACCTCCTTACCTTGAATCCCTCACAAGAAACATATTTCTCAGCTGAGTTCTTCCTTTTGTTTTTAATAAGAGCTGTTGCCCCTTGGTGTTTGCTCACTTTTAGGCTAAGGTTCCTGCTGCCACTCATCCCAGTGACAGCTGGAGCAGCTATCCTACCAGCATTAGTGCGGTCCGATGGCCCTCCATCCAGTGACAGTCCATTTTCCCTGAGACCGCTCCTGTTAGGCTTGGGCCTTCCTGAAATTAGACCTCTGAGATGACTAGTCACTCCCTTGTCTGGGAAGGCAAAAATAAATGGCCTGTTAGAAATGCCTGAGCTGACTTGGATGTATTTATGATTCATCTGACCTATTAGCAGTGACTTTATTCTGCCACATTGTTAACACCTTATGTATGACCTTCTCAACTAAGGGAGCCAAAAGTTGCCTGGGTGCTATTTTGTACTTTTTAAATCTGAAGTAGTCTGACTCTGCATGCCAGCAGTCTGACCTTTGGCTTAACTCTGAAAGTGCATTTTTGAGAACTCTGACTTAGAGTCTGTCAGTCACCTTCGCTTCTGCCTGGCATTAGAAAAGTCTACATGGCACTAGAAAAGAGTTGCGCAATTACTGACAGGGACTTTCCTTTACCCAAGCCTCCTAGATGGAGTAGTTCATTCTGCAACTTGCTTTTCTGATTTTGCTGATAGACACTGAGACAGAAGATGAGGATCACTGGGACCCTCCATCCTCAGCACATCCAGCCCACCCCTCACTACTTCCTGGTGGCACAAACACTTCCCAGCACACCAATGTCTATACCATCTCAAAATAATGAGTCTAGATGTGTGGCAGAGGAAGTGCTGAGCCAGTGTGCCCCAATCCCATTCACCTGGACTCTAGGAAAAGGAAACAGAAGCAGATCTAGAACCCATCTCCTAGGACATTTCCTAGGACACTTTGGAATTGCCCAGTGATTTTTGGAATTTCCCTTGGAAGTACCAATTCTACTCTGGCTGGGGAAGGGTTTGAGTAGAGAATTAGCTTGTAGACTTTTTGTTATATTCTTCAATGTCTCCAGGCTCCCATGAATAGCTACTGAAAGTGCCAGCTCCTGACGGAAAAATTTCTCCAAGTTTCCCCACTCAAATTCTCTCATCAGAGCTTCCTCATCGCCAGCTGATTCATTTTGCACCTGAGTTCTCCCTGGTAAGTTTGCCTATCTTAGAGAGCAGCACCTCATCAAGATGTTGCCTTTCTCCATATTCAGTGACTGCTCTTAAAATGGCAGCTTGACCTTGCAGCAGACTAGGGCTTCCAGCCTCAGAGTCTTGGAACAAATAGCTCTAAACTGCATGCGTGCCTTTGGTTGAGAAAATTACCATGTGTAGTTCCTTACATGTGAATGTAATCTAAGAGTGCACAGCCTGTAGCTGTCTTAATTCTTTTATCTTCCTTATCCTCTTTGTACTTTGCTCTGCCCATCCGTGCTGGATTAGCCACCAGGACAATCTGGAAATAACCATTCATACCTGCTTTATCCTGCAGTGGGAAGGTGCCCACCTCAACTCCTGCTAAATATATTTTGGATCCTATTTTTACTTTTGATATTTTTATATCAATTTGTGAAGGGAAGAAAAATACAAAGCTCTACTATTTCCATCACTCAAGGACATCTCCACTGTGCTTATGATGGTTCTCTGCCCATGTCGGGGTTTGGTTGTGTGGACATGTCCCTCCTCGTTCTTTGTCTTACCCTGTACACCACACATCACTATCCTCAGGGGGAAAAAAAAAAGTTTCCATAAGAATTACTAATCAGTGTGTCTTTCTGAAAATAAGTGAGAAAAGTATGCAGTGTTTAAGATGTGCAAGCTGCCTGGTGATCTAATTAGATATCACTAAATGGGTGTTCATTGGAAGAACTGATACTGGGCTGAAACTCCAGTACTTTGGCTACCTCATGCGAAGAGTTGACTCATTGGAAAAGACCCTGATGCTGAGAGGAATTGGGGGCAGGGGGAGAAGGGGACGACAGAGGATGAGATGGCTGGATGGCATCACTGACTCAACGCAAAAGAGTTTGGGTTGACTCCAGGAGTTGGTGATGGACAGGGAGGCCTGGCATGCTGCAATTCACGGGGTCACAAGGAGTCGGACACGACTGAGCGACTGAACTGAACTGAAGAGTGGCTAGAAATGGGGCTTCCAAGTGTGTTTACCTGTTTATGGCAATGTGGTCCTAACTCCCTGCGCTGACTATCTAACATACCTGACCCCAGAAAGCATAGTGCTCAAGCCGTGGAATGTCAAGAGCTGTGTTGTCAGTCGCTGGGGATAACAGTTAACGTTTGAGGGCATACTTGGTGCCAGGTACCGTTGTAAGCATTCCCACTTAATCCTCACAGTTATGTGAGACCATTTCTACCATTCCCATCTGAAGGTTGAAGAGAGGGTTAGAGACTTGTCAGAAGTCACACAACTGGTAAAGGGTGAATCAAAGAATTGACCCAGGCTGTGTACTGCACTGGGTCACTTCTTTTATGGTACGTTCTAGGCCTCCCTAGAGAGCCACTTGGCTTTAAATGTCAGGGTGAGGCTGATGTGGGTGTAGATGAGAGGCAGTGTGGCATGACAGCATGGCCTTGGGCCATCTCATGAGGGCAGCCTGTGATAACGATAGCAGGTCCTCCCACCCAGCCCAAATGAGGGAGTTATTACTAGGAATACCGGTTCTAGAGGTGTTCTGAAAGGGGAATGCTGGTGGCCAGAAAACCAGAAAGGGGGAGATAGTCATTCATTTAATAATTTCTGCCAAGCGTAGTGTACAGTGGTTGTACATGCATAGTTTCCACTTTCATGAACCTTAAATAGTGAAGATGGATATTATAAAAGGAAACATAAATATTAATATTTAGTAAGTAATTATAGTATGTGGGATGAGTAAATAAAGATAGTATGAAAAAGAGTCAGGAGCCCAGCTTTAGATTGCATGGTTGCAGCAGACCTCAGTGAGGAATTACTTTATGACAAGAGCCACAAATGGAATGAAGTTTGAGTGTTCTAGATAGAGTGAACATATGAGAAAAATGGGAAAGAAAGCTCGGAGGTAGGAACTATCATGGTCTGGTTGTGTGCATGCTAAGTCGCTTCAGCAGTGTCCAACTGTTTGCAACCTTATGGACTGTAGCCCGCCAGGCTCCTCTGTCCATGGGATTCTCCAGGCAAGAATACTGGAGTGGGTTGCTATGCCCTTCTCCGGGGGATTTTCTGACCAAATGATCAAACCTGCATCTCTTACATCTTCTGCATTGGCAGACAGATTCTTTACCACTAGGGCCACCTGGGAAGCCCACCATGGGTTGGTTAGGAGCCTTTAAAAAGGTGTGGGTGAAACCAGAGTTGGGAACCATGTGAACAAGTTGCGGTTGTATAGGAAGAGGCAAGGCCTCAATAGCCTGACCAGCCTGTGCGATGACCTTTGGCACTTTAACACAAAGGAAGCTACTGCCAGTTTTTAGTTGTTACATTTCAAATTTATAAGTTACAGGTAGTTGCCAATGATATATAAAATTTACCACAGCATAAAAGATTGTGCTTTTCTTTTTTTTCCCAACTTTTTTCCCTTGTAGTGAATAGGAAATTCTAAAGTTAGAAAAACTGTTTAACCACCTAAAGTTCAATTGTTAATTTATTTCATCAACATACCTTACTTAGCCAAAGTACAGTGTCACTCTCTGACACAACTCTGATTACTACCTGATGTTATTTTACCATTTTTAGCCATTCTGATACAAAAAATAAAGGAGTTATAAATATTTTCAAGCAGTCCTATACCTGAAAAGCACAATCTTTTGTGCCCNAAAGGGGAATGCTGGTGGCCAGAAAACCAGAAAGGGGGAGATAGTCATTCATTTAATAATTTCTGCCAAGCATAGTGTACAGTGGTTATACATGCATAGTTTCCACTTTCATGAACCTTAAATAGTGAAGATGGGTATTATAAAAGGAAACATAAATATTAATATTTAGCAAGTAATTATAGTATGTAGAATGAGTAAATAAAGATAGTATGAAAAAGAGTCAGGAGCCCAGCTTTAGATTGCATGGTTGCAGCAGACCTCAGTGAGGAATTACTTTATGACAAGAGCCACAAATGGAATGAAGTTTGAGTGTTCTAGATAGAGTGAACATATGAGAAAAATGGGAAAGAAAGCTCGGAGGTAGGAACTATCATGGTCTGGTTGTGTGCATGCTAAGTCGCTTCAGCAGTGTCCAACTGTTTGCAACCTTATGGACTGTAGCCCGCCAGGCTCCTCTGTCCATGGGATTCTCCAGGCAAGAATACTGGAGTGGG
>SJYV01020370.1:138265-185373 GCA_006410875.1 Neotragus pygmaeus | reverse complement strand
GCAGTGATTTTGGAGCCCCCTAAAATAAAGTCTGACACTGTTTCCACTGTTTCCCCATCTATTTGCCATCAGCTTAAAAGCCCTCAGTGGCTTCCCATAGCCTTTAGAATAAAATAGATATCTTACCTTCACTTAAAATATCCTTGATGATCTTGTTCCTGCAAAACTCCGAGCTTTTTGTCTCCCTCCTCCTGTCACATTCTATGCTGAGTTCTTTCATAGCATCACAAGCTTTTTACATGTGTTCTACATTCTGCCTGGAAACCATCCCCTTGTTCTTTGGGTTCCAATTTACATTTGACTTCCTTCCAGAAACTTTTCCTGTCCCCCAAAGTCTGGACTTGATCTAATCTATAATCTCCTACAGTCCTCTATACTTCCCTGACCATGGTACTTATGACACCGCATTATAATATTACTTCTTTCAGTCTGTCTGTCCACAAAGGTGTAAGCTTCATGAGGACACAGACAAAAGCAGTCTTGTTCATCACTGAATTACCAGGGCTCAGCAAAACTCTCTACTTATTAGGTGATTAATAAATATTTGTTGAATGAATAATAAATTAAGCAATAAAATGTTATATAACATATGTATTAAAATAGCAATCATAGGACATCAACAAAAATTTCTGCATATGGATCTAGGAGAAATCTCTCCTTCAAAAAAGCCGTGAAAAAACTGGAAAAAAAAAGTCAGAATCAACATTCTCATAGCTCAAGAAATTAACAAAAGGACTGCAAAGATCCAAGAGTATTTATTCAAGAAAATGACTGAACCTCTGAAAGAGTAGTGAGCATTCTATGAATCCAGTAATAGCCTGATATCAAAATTGCACAAAGATATCACAAAAAAAGAAAACTACAGAAAGATATCAGTTATGAAGATAGACTAAAAAATCCTCAACAAAATTCTAACAAGCTGCATCTAGTAACACATGCCTGAATTTGGAGCCCTATCTCATAAAGACTTAAGTGCTAAAAGTATACAACTTTTAGAAGAAAATATAGGCATAAAGTTTTGTGACACTGAATTTATTTGGCAATGATTTCTTAGATATGGCACTAAAAACACAAGTGACAAAAGACAAAAACAGATAAACTGGACTTCATATAAATTAAGTACTTTCATGCCTCAAAGGACACTATTAAGAATGTGAAAAGAAAACCTACAGAGTGAGAGAGAATATTTTCCAATCATATATCTGATAAGCATCTAGTATTCTGAACACTAAAGAACTCTTATGACTCAACAATATAATAATAATATTAAATACATGGATATAACCTGATTAGCCCTTTTATAGTCTGTCACTTACCTGATACTAATTATGCATCTTCATTTCTCTTAGCTTGTTGCTATTCATGTGTCTGTTCCTATTTACTGGGCTTCCCTGGTGGCTCAGTGGGTAAGGAANAACCTGATTAGCCCTTTTATAGTCTGTCACTTACCTGATACTAATTATGCATCTTCATTTCTCTTAGCTTGTTGCTATTCATGTGTCTGTTCCTATTTACTGGGCTTCCCTGGTGGCTCAGTGGGTAAGGAATCTGCCTGCAGTGCAGGAGACCCAGGTTCAATCCCTGGATCAGGAGGATCTCCTGCAGAAGGGAATGGCAATCCACTCTAGTATTCTTGCCTGGAGAATCCCATGGACAGAGGAGCCTGGAGGGCTACAGCTCATGGGGTGGCAAAGAGTTGGACACCACTGAGCGACTAACACTTTCACTTCCTATTCACTATGCACAATTAAAACTTGAGGCTGACGTAAGATGTATAGTATGTAATGGGAATGCACAGTATGTAAAACTGGGGCTGACTATCATGCAACATTACCTACCACTCTATCACAGAACTCCAAATCACATACAGCAATGTCCATGTTATCCCAGGTACAGGCTACCATCACATAGAACAATATGTCAGGAGAGCCGAATTTTGGATTTTCTTTAACTCACTCCGATTATCACTGTTGTTAAATTCTGAGAGGCTGAAGGCGTAGAGTATTGGATGGGTTACAAAGAAAAAATATTAGAGTACCACATACATTATGTGTATACTCCATTTCTCATGCAAATATTCAAAAACCACTGTACTGCCAGGCACTACTCCTAAAATTGTATGGGAAGCCATGTACTGATAGATGGCAGCAGCACTGTTTCGGGATTGTTCCTACTGTAACTTCAGCCAAACCCACTAGCCACAGTCCATCTAAATAAAGACATGGTCTCTGACCAATACCTGGAGTCTCTGCTGATTGCCCTTCACTGTAGACAGACTTCTGCTGATTGGTTTTAGCAAAGATATAATCAGAAGGGTTCAGAAATACTGCTGAGATGAATTTTGAAAAGGACATGATTGAAAAGAGAGAAAGAAAAATCAGGTGAATTGAGAAGAGTTGTGACCTCTGAACAGAAATAGCACAAAGAGACTCATCTTGCGCTTTTCCTCTGTGACAGCAGCGTTGAACACTGCTATCATTCTAACCCTTTCTGCCTATAGATGTTATTTTCACTTTTTCCTCCAATCTCTTCTTTTGGTCACTTCCATAAATGTCAGTCATGGTTTTCCTACACCCTGGATTGGCTTCTGTCCTTGCCTATGCAATTAATGCGGTAATATAGAGCCTCAAATTCTAAAGTCTATTTATCTATGTATATCTAATGACTAAACCATTGATCTAAATCAGGGTGTGAATATATATTTGAAAACAAATATAAATAAAGATTTAAAATTCATATATCAAAAAAAATTAATGAGGTAGTGCCATTTTGTCAGCTTGTGATTCTTTTTGTTCCCTAGTATTTGCACAACTCCAGCCACCCCACAGAACTTTTGGGCATCAACTAAAATGGGCTTTCACCTGCTGCCTTCAGTATGCTTAGACTCACAGACACATGGATGTCAGAGCTGGCAGGCACCATGCAATCAGTTAAGTCAATTCTCCCTTTTACAGATAGGAAACTGAGGTCCAGAGAAGGGCAAGGATTTACACATGGCCAGCTTTTGGAAGTGCTGGATGTGCCCACAGAATTCATCTCGGTTGAATTTCGCTTTCTGCAAAGAGATTTCAGAAGCTTTCTCAAATACACTAAAACTCAAACAGAAATGGTATCAAAATGCATTCCTGTTTTGTATCATCTGTGCTCCTCCACCCTAACATTAGTGTGGATAATCGAAAAATTATTGAAATTGAAGGATCTACTGCTTATAGATCATTCAAGAATGAAGGATATTCCAAGCCGGTTTCAGGAAATCTGTATGGTAAGCATTCTAATAACTAACATTGTGGTTAGTTATAGCCCTTTGCTCTTTACAAAGCACTTGTCCATATTACATTATGACATAGGTGCTTTATAACCAGGTCTGTGAAGATCTTATGCCTATTTTTACCAAGAGAGGTTCTAAGAAGTTAAGTGATTGCTCAAGGCCACACAACTAATAAGGGACAAAAAGGGGCCTTTAAACCAGGACCTAACACTCCAAATTCTAACATGCTTCTTTACAGTCCCTATTGAGGAAACTGTTTGGGAGTAGCTTAGAATCAAAGATTCACCAAGTTCAAAGTTGATACTTAAGAAACTGTGGTCTTCAAGAAGATGGAAAAGATGAGTAGCAACAGAAATAACCCTGGCCAAGTATTTCCTGTATTTCTTTCTTAACAATAAAAATGGTCTCAAGTGACACCCACACTGTCCAGTTGGACATGGTGATTGAAAAATGGGACCTATTTTTTATTTATGCTGAAGAGTAATGAGGACTTCACTTGAAATGTGTCTTAGGTACCTCAGATCCGAACTTTAAAACCCATCTCTTATTCTTTATGAGCTACTGAATTAGTAGGGTGAATATCCAAGGCCTATTCTAGCTCTAGCTCTGCTATTGGGACTTTTGTGCCCTTGGTAAGGTCTTGTCGGGGCCTCAGTTTTCTCATCTACAAGATGAGGGGGACTGGATTAAATAAGCACTCCCAACTGTGGCATCTTAAAATTCTATGGCTCTAAGAGTAGGTATGGTGACAGGAAAAAGGAGTCATTTCCCTTTGAAAGTAGAGGTTGTCTCCTTCCTTGCCCATCATTTTGCCTTCCCCCGCCCCCCGCCTCATGGCTTTGCAGCCACTATAATAAAGTTAAGTAAGACTTGGACAAGAAGCTTGCTCACTGTGTCATGATCTTTTAACAGATTTCATAATTTAACATAGTGATGTGACAACTAATAATGAAAAATAAACAGAAGTTTGAGGGGCATACACGGGGTTCCTGATGGGCACCATCAGATCAGAGAGTCTGCAACCTGTCAGGAGAACATATTACCTTGGGCAGCTGGGGCTCAGAGCACATTTGTAGGTCAGGTCACAGAGAATCGTCCACTGACTTCAAAGGCCCTTCAATGGTACCCAGAATTATTGTTAATAGAAATACTCTCAGGTCAGCTATAGACCCCTAAGATAAATCATTTAGCCTCTACATAACACAGGAGAATTGCAACACAAGTTTGTTCCAAGGAGGAAAGGTACTTTTAGCAAAACTCCTTGTTGTAACATTGGATTCTGCCCATGTAGGCATTGTCTGCACAAAATTAGTGACGTCTATTACAAAATACTGGTAGAGGCAATTACGCTGAGTCCACAGCATGCATGGCAGCTATGCAAACCCACTCGGATTGGGGACACCTGAAACATACTGTTCTACTTGAAGAACAATCAAATTGCTTCGTCTTTGAGTCAATTTACAGTGAGTAAGCAGAGAAGGCAATGGCACCCCACTCCAGTACTCTTGCCTGGAAAATCCCATGGATGGAGGAGCCTGGTAGGCTGCAGTCTATGGGGTCGCTAAGAGTTGGACACGACTGAAGTGACTTCGCAGCAGCAGCAGCACAGTGAGTGAGAGCAGGGCTTCTAAGACATATGCCCAGAGGAGGGCAAGTGTGATAAAGAAATGAATTACTGTGAAAATGACTGAAGAAGAAAGGGAAGAAAAGCAACCCTTGGCTACACAGAGCTGGTGATAATAATTCTTCCAGATCTTCCAGGGAGTCAGCCCCTAGTCTTTTAACAAGAGGAAAAGAAACAAAATGAGATTCTCACCCTTTACAACAAAGGTACAGGCACTCCTATTAGTACCCCTGCTGTGGAGAACAGGCAAGTGGACACTGGAAGTCCAATAGAGTTACTGGGAAAAGACAAGATGATGAGTAGCTTTTTTGTATTGGCTTTCCTTCAGCAACTTTTGATCAACTGACAAATCAGCAGGCCTCTTGCTAGTGTCATGAAATCATATGTTTCTGGAGCCAAAGAGGGGGAGCAAGGCTGGACATATGAGTGCTCTATCTGCTCAGTTTTATTAAAAACTCACTGCTTGTTGCTAAGATGGATCACAAAAGATTGCTTTTCTAATAAAGAATAAAGACAGTCTCTTCATTCTGTTTTCTTATCTATGTTTCCCTAACATATAAAATAATATCTGCCTCACGCCTTGCTATCCTGCCAGAGCTAATAACATACATGAATCAGAAGTGGGTTGTTTTGATCTGAACATTGGCAGTTCAGCAACAAAAGAGCACAACGACATTCAGGTTCCAGCTCCCCTGCAAAAGGCCACTAAGTAGGTCTCCCTTCAGACACCGCCTCAAATATCAATTCTGAGACAGGGAATCTGGATTACTGCGTAAAAATAAATGCTTAAAAAGCAACTAATTAAACAGCCAGAAGAAAAACACATGAAGTAGAATACTGCCTGAAGTCAGCATTCAGTTTTATGGATCACACCATAAAAAGAGTCCTTACACAAACGTCCAAAGAGCAGACAGGCTATGAGGAGCTCCGTGGAGTCTTGCAGTCACCTACTCATTCACTTTCTTGGTCACTCACCTCTCTGATGTATCAATCTGCCATCCTCTTCTCACAGGCTCCCCTCTCAGCAGACAGTCACCCGTCTGTCTTCCTATTCTCACTCTTATGTGTTCAAACAGTCCTCCCCATTGCCCCACTCACCTCCATGCTCACAAATTTTTCTGTTTACTCTGCAAGGAGGATTTTACTTGAAATGTGTCTTCCAAAGAAATCATTCCCTACCTGGGTGGCCTTGTATATTGTCCAGTGAAAACGCTGGCACTCATGTGCTCTTCTTATCAAGAATTCCCTCCAGATCTAAATTTCTTACCTCTGATTTGCCCCTCTCTGTGTATTGACTTCATGACTGACCTGTCAGTCTTTGTATTCACTCAGGTTACAGACTTCACAACATGGGCCGGGAGGCAAAGTGCTTCACTTGAGCCCTCAAAACATACACATCTGATCCCAGGTCTCCTGCTGCTGCTGCTTTTTTTTCTTTTCTGCTCTACCACATGGCAAGTGGGATCTTAGTCCCTGAACTCAGGGTTGAACCCACACCTGCCCCTCCAGCCCTTGCCATGGAAAAATAGAATCTTAACCACTGAGCCTCCAGGGAAGTCCCCTCCTGCCTCTTATATGTGATTTCACTCCACTCAACCTCAGCTTCCTCATCTATAGAATGGGGACAATAATAAGTTTCACTTTATGTCGTTGTGGTGAGGGTTAAACGAAAGAATCTATACAAAGTGCCCAGCACTAAGCTCAGTATATAAAAGGGACTCAAACAACAGCAATTCCCTTTCCTCCAATGCATACTGTATGCCCACCCTGTCACTCCACTCTCTAATCTTACCTAAAATTTTAAAAAGTGACAGAGGGTACTTCTGAACATACTTTCTGTTCTTCCTCTTCACTCCCTTTTACCATGGTTATCTCCAGCTTCCTGTTCTCCTCTATATGCATCTTTCCTCTCCAATCTGGTTCTCTGGTTCCTCACTGGTACAAGAATATGAATGGACTAAACGAGTTCTAAGGGTTGCAAACAGCACAACTCTAGCCACAGTCTGGGTTCCAATGCTTCTTGGGCAAACAACTGTTATAACGACTCCCTCAGAAATAGATTGGATAATGACAGCACATCATACAGGAAATTGTCCAATAGGAAATTATTGTGGGTATTTTATTCTGAATTGGATTTTTCTCTGGTCAGGGAAAAGTGCATAAGAAACAGTTAGACCCTATTTGTCATTTCAATGAAAATCTCTGAAAAGCAAACACTTACTACAATTTAGATTAAGCCATGGCCTTTTTATTAAAAGCATGAAACTGACATATGGTGCTTCCCCATCCCCAGGGAAACAAGCCTTCTAGGTTCTATTTATTTGCTTCTGAAAGTTTTATTGAGTTTTCATTTTGAGACCTGAAAACTGTCCTAAAAGGCAATAAAAAGGCACAAGGCTAGCCCTAGTTCTCCCCACAAGCAAACTGCTTCACGCCTATGCCAGTGGCCTCTGTGGCCTGTGTGGCAATGCCCGTCCTCTCCCTTCACTTCTTCAGTTAAAGATCTGCCTCTGGAGATAAAACTCCGTGTAGCAGGTCTTCCAATAAAATGAAATTGCAATCTGTTCTCACTATTACATTTTTATTGAAGAAGAAGAATTGAGAAGAAAGAGGAGGGAGAAGGAAGCGGGCAAGGAAAGCAATGAAGAGAAGGAGCAGAAGATGAAGGACAATTTAGACAAGAAACAAAGTTACCTATTGGGGTATATTATTCTCAAGTGAACCAGGAATCTTCTTATAAATCTCTGCTGTTGCATAGTTTATTTGAAACCATCATGAACTCAATGAGTTTACCCAATTCTATTTCCATGAACTAAAAGTACACCAATCCAGCCTAGAGGGTTTAGCATGGTATCACCCAGGTCACTTGGTGTGGTATCTCCTTTAGCAATGTTCTCTGAAAACAAAGATTGGCTATGGCTTGACTTTTAAAGCTATGTATCCAATTTGAGACAATAAGTACAGTTTATTCTGGAAGCTAGCAATTAGCTATTTGTATGCAATTTATGACTGAATAAAACTTGAGTCTTCAAGGGCATTTGCTAAAAAGCTGTGCATTAGCTTTTCTACCAATGACTTCATGAGTGCTTTTTTTAAAAAAAATTACTACTCATAAAACTCAAGCAGAAAAATTATTGATGATGTTCAGGTTTCTTAATTAGTCCTACTTTCCCTTAATAAGAGTCTAAAAGCAAGGGTATAATTTTATAGGAAGTGGTTTCTTTAGAAACAGGACCAGTTCCCTTCCCCACAAACCTTTTCTGTTTTCTTTGCTGGAAACAATCCAGGCCCACCCAGACGTCCAAGCTCCTGTTTCCAAACCTCCCATATATACAGGTGACTGGTCCAGAGGGGGAGGCCTGACCTTTCCAGCACCCATGTTGCCCTCTTGCTGCTGGAGCCAGCTACAGTGGGCCTTGGGGAAAGGCAGTATCAGACTCCCTTCTTCCAAAGTCCATCCAAGGTCTCAGGATCCAGGTGGCCTGCTACTGCTTAGGACAGAAGGCTGGCCCATAGGATGAGTTCTGAAGTGAGTAAGAAAGACCCTCTTCCTTCCATATTCCTTAGTCTCTACCTAAGTTTCATGCCTCTATGGTTCCTTGTCAACAGTCATCTATTCCCCACAAACTTGGTGCTCGCCTCTTCACTGGTTAGAAGAGTCTTTATTCACAGGGAAGTTCTCTGTGACAGCTTCCCAGGCTAGGTTGCTGCTGCTGCTAAGTTGCTTCAGTCGTGTCCGACTCTGTACGACCCCAAAGACGGCAGCCCACCAGGCTCCCCCGTCCCTGGGATTCTCCAGGCAAGAACACTGGAGTGGGTTGCCATTTCCTTCTCCAATGCATGAAAGTGAAAAGTGAAAGTGAAGTCACTCAGTCGTGTCCAACTCTTAGCGACCCCATGGACTGCAGCCTACCAGGCTCCTCCATCCATGTATTTTCCAGGCAAGAGTACTGGAGTGGGGTGTCATTGCCTTCTCCACCCAGGCTAGGTTAGAAGCTCCTTAACCTACGTCCTTAGATTGCACATTGGATGCTCTCTGTTTCTGTCAATTGTATCCCTCACAAGACCGTGAACTCTTTTGAGGGCAGGGAATGACTTTTTAAAAGATCTTTTTATTCATACCACACAATCCAGTACAGAACATAGCTAAAGTACTCAACAAACACTCATTAGATATATAGATAAAGCTGTGACCTTGGTAATATTGGTTATTACCACTGAGTCAGGCAAGTATCTGCTTCTGGAGAAAAACCTTATCAAATGAAGTGTTTTCTGAAATTAACCACCTAACAAAAGAAGTACCACACACATTGTCAAACATTGAAGATATAACAGTCAAATGTTCTTTTTTACCCCTATTTTTAAGCATTAGTTTAATTAACACCGACGCTTTGAAAGTCCTAGAAATAATCAGGATCATTAGTGTCAGCTAGACAAAGGTATGAAGAAAGTTTCTGTAATATAGCCCAAACTGCTTTCACAAGATAGTCTGGAAATAAATAGCTCACTATGAAATTTATGACTTGCTTTATATATTAATCAACGGTACAGTGGTGCTCTAACAAGGTTAAAAGTGTTCTCTGATTTCCATTATAAAGATAATTTCAATCAAGCAGCCTAACAGTCTAATGGTATAGATCATTCTGTAATTCAATTGTACTAATGACTATGGTATGCATGCAAACAAGAGAATAAAACTGGCTGAAAGACCAAACCTAGAACAAATGTTTTATTGGAAAAAACAACAACAACAACAACAATGATTTGCATCTTGTATTTTCAATGAGCTTTTTAATACTCATCTGCAGATGAAATAGAATCATTCCTCATGGCACAACAGATACCTTTTGTTCCTGTTCATTTATTTTGTGTAAATTATATATGCTGACCTTTAATTGGCTATAACTGGAGCACATTCTGAGCAACACTTTCATATTGATTTGCTTAGACTTCTGCAAGAGTCTAAGAGAAACAAGACTGACGGTTTCTATTCACTATTTATATAGCGAGCCATCTTTAAGATGTTCTCCAAGTCTAAACTGCATATTTGTATTTGATTCCTTCTGCATAAAGAATTTCTCAGGTAACTTATAAACACATAGATCCAGAATACCTTGGCAAGAAATTTCATCCTCTGCCTATTTTAATTTTCTTCACATAAAAATGCTCATAATATATAATTATGGCTGATCTGTGTTGTTGTATTGCAGAAACCAATACAACAATGTAAAGCAATTTTCTTCAAATTAAAAAATAAATTAAAAATAAAAATAAAAAGATCATACGGAAAAAAGGCTCATAAGAGTCTGTTCATTGAAATCCACACTCATAATACATTTATTGTGATTTCTAGGAATACTATAATCAAGAAACAAAGAGAATCAAGAAGCATCTTAGATGTTATTTTGAATATTTTTTGGTAGGAGAAGATATAGTAAGTCCCATCCATATGAACCTTTGAGTTGTGAACTTTCAAAGATGCGAATATGTTTGCATGTCCAATAATGAAAGTTAGCATACTCACTATGTCCTATCAAAGAATCAGATAGTATTTTAGAGAGAATACTGGCGTGTTTGTCAGAAACCATAGGTTTTACACCCTAATATGACATTAACTGGTTCATCTTTGGAAAATCCTTTGCCCTAAATCATATGCCTCAGTATTCTCATCTTCAAAGTAAGGAGACTACAACAGATCTTTGAGGGTTATTTCTAACCCTAAATATAAAGTAGAAAATTGGTTTAAAAAAGAAGCTTTAATAAAATTCAACATCCATTCATGATAAAAATTCTTATGAAAGTGGGTATAATGGGAACATATCTCAACTCAATAAAAGCTATTTATGACAAACCCACAGCAAATATAATACTCATCAGTGAAAAGCTGAAAGCCTTCCCACTAAAATCTCAAGTAAGACAGGGATGCCCACTCTCATCACTTAATTCAATACAGTATTGGAAGTCCTAGTCACGGCACTCATGACAAGAAAAAGAAATAAAAGGTATTGAAATTAGTAGGGAAGAAACATGATATTATATATCAAAAACTCTAAAGATTCAACACAAACTATTAAAACTCATACATTCAGCAAGGTAGCAGTATACAAAATTAACACACAGAAATTGGTTGCATTTCTTTATACTAACAATGAAGTATCAGAAATAGAGTGTAAGCAAACAATCACCCTTAAAATCTCGTTTAATACTTAGAAACCTCACCAAGGAGGTGAAAGACATATGCTGAGAACTAAAAAACATTAATAAAGGAATGAAAGAGGATTCAAAGAAAAGATGTTCTATGCTCGTGAATTGGAAAAATTAATCTTGTTAACATGGCCACAACTCAAAGTACTCTATAGATTTAATGCAATCAGTCTGTATCAAATTACCCGTGTTTCCCTGGTGGCTCAGTAGTAAAGAATCTGCCTGCCAATGCAGGAGATGTGGGTTCGATTCGTGGGTCAGAAAGATCCCCTGGAGAAGGAAATGGCAACCCACTTCAGTATCCTTGCCTGAGAAATCCCATTAACACAGGAGCCTGGCAGGCTATAGTCCCTGGGGTCACAACAGAGTCAGATACAACTTAGCAACCAAACAACAACAACATCAAATGACCCATGAAATTTTCCACAGAACTAGAATAAACAATCCTAAAATTTATATAGAACCGTAAGATATCCAGAGTTGCCAAAGCAAACCTGAAGATAAAGAACAAAGCAGAAGGCATAACCCTCTCATATATTGGATAATACTAAAAAGCTACAGTAATCAAAACGGGGTAGCACTGGCATAGAAACAGACAATGGATCAATGGAACAGAATAAACCCACACACCTATGTCAGTTAATTTTCAACAAAGGAGAGAAAAGTATACAGTGGAGAAAAGATAGTCTCTTCAGCAAGTGGTGTTATGAAAGTTAGAGAACCACATGCAAATCAATGAAATTAGAACACACCATCATACCATATACAAAAATAAACTCAAAATGGCTTAAATATAAGACATGATACCATAAAACTCCTATAAGAGAACAAAGGCAAAACATTCTGTGACATAAATCGTACAAATGTTTTCTTAGGTCTGTCTTTCAAGGCAATAGAAAAAAAGCAAAAATAAACAAAAAAAAAACAAATAGAACCTACTCAAATTTACAAGCTGTTGCACACTAAAGAAACCATAAACAAAATAAAAGACAAGCAAAGGACTGGCAGGAAATATTTGAAAATGATGCAACTGACAAGGGCTTAATTTCCAAACCATACAAACCCCTAGTCCAATTCAATAACAAGTAAACAAAAGCCCAGTTGAAAAATGGGCAGAAGACTTAAATATACATTTTTCCAAAGAAGACATACAGATAGTCAATAGGCAAATGTAAAGATACTCATTATCACTAATTATTGGAGAAATGCAAATCAAAACTACATTAAGTTACCACCCCATAACAGAAAGAATGGCCACTGTTAAAAAGTCTAGAAATAATAAATGTTGCAGAGCGTGTGGAGAAAAAGGAATCCTCTTACACTGTTGGTGAAAATGTAAACTGGTACAGCCACTATGGAAAATAGTCTGAAGTTTCCTTAAAAAAAAACAGCAACTAAAAATAGACTTCTCATGTGCTCCAGCAATCACACTCCTGGTCACATACTGAGACGAAACTACAACTTGAAAAGGTACATGCATCCCTATATTCCAAGCAGACCCATTCACAATAAGCAAGACATGGAACAACCTAAATATCCATTGAGAGATGAAGGCATACAGAAGATGTGATACATGCATACCATGGAATATTGTGTGTGTGTGCTCAGTCGTGCCTGACTCTTTGCAACCCCGTGGGCTGTAGATCGCCAGGCTCCTCTCTCAATGGAACTTTCCAGGCAAGAATACTGGAGTGGGTTACCATTGCCTACTCAGCCATAAAAGGATGAAATAATATCATATGCAGCAACATAGATGCACTTAGAGATTATCATACTAAATGAACTAAGTCAGAAAGAGAAAGACAAATCCCATATGATATCACTTATACATGGACTCTAAAATACAACCCAAATGAACATATTTATGAAACAAAAACAGACTCACAGACATAGAGAACAGACTTATGGTTGCCAAGAGAGGAGGTTTGGGAGTTGGGAGGTTGGGATTAGCAGATACAAACTAATATATAGGATGGATGAACAAGATTCTATCGTACAGCACAGGTGATTATATGCAATATCCTGTGATAGGCCATAATGGAAAAGAATATGAAAACGAATATATATGTATAACTGGAAAAAAATGCCTAACTTTACACCACCTACAGAACAAAGAAGGAAGATAGAGCAAGTGAGAACTTTTCCCAGGAACAGAGATGAGGTTTCAATAACAGAAACAAAAGTCCTAACCCACGGTTAGCATTTCCCAAGGATGTTTTTGAGAAGAGATGGTAAAGGAAGCTTGTGGTTTCAGAGGATACTTCCTGTGGCATCCCTGACAAGAGCAGAATCTCAGCTTTTTAAAACTGACGGGAGGCCAATCCCAAGAATGAAGTTCCAGGTTTTTGTGGTCTTCTTTTATGGACATGTATGCTTGTGCTAACCTGGACTATTTGTCTATATTTGTATTACACTTCAATGTTTAACTTTCCCCTATAAGTTGATATTACATTTGGCCAATTAGCCAAATAGTACAAAGCAAACATCCTGAAGTATTTATGGATTTTTCCTTTGATCCCCAAACTTATAGATGCTACTAAAATACCCACTTGGTATTTGTTTTTTCAGTCTTTACAACAGGCAGTCATATCATATTTGCTTACTTTGCTGTGCTTCTAATCCTCACTTCTCTGTCTTGCTGATTTGTCTACCACATTCTTTCAACTATATCTCCCCATTCTGGCTTGACAGATAAAANCCACTTGGTATTTGTTTTTTCAGTCTTTACAACAGGCAGTCATATCATATTTGCTTACTTTGCTGTGCTTCTAATCCTCACTTCTCTGTCTTGCTGATTTGTCTACCACATTCTTTCAACTATATCTCCCCATTCTGGCTTGACAGATAAAACAAGGAAATGTCTTCCCTATGATAACTCTTTGTAGCTGCTGGGCTGATAGGTTTCTTTCTTTTTTTATCCAATAGGGTCTTTAATTTTGCAGAGTTAAGCTCCCCATATAGAGTCTTCACTTGTTACTTCCTAAAAGCTGTGTATTGCCTTGAAAGTTGCATTCAAGGAGTGTTTCTTTCTTCCTCTTCTTCTATCACTTTGAAATCCAAGGCCAAGCCCAGGAGGGTTGGCTGGCATGGGTGTGGAGTGAGGTTTCTGGCTAATAATCTAAGCAAGGAAATTTAGATGCTGTATTAAGAGAGGGGAGTGAAGGAATCGAAGGAGAAACAGACAAGAAACTTAGATCCAGGCAAGCCTGATGGCCACTAGATTCAGGTCACAAGTTTCAGGGATCTAGATAAGCATCTAGAAAACATGAGCCCAGGGACCTGATAACAGAGTCTAGACAAGAAGACAGCAGCATCTTGGCAAAGAGTCTGAATGGAAGATAGATGGAATAAACAAAAAGGGAACATGAATCCTAAGGTGTCAAAGGCAGAGAGAACATGAAAAACCTTATAAAAAATCAGAGGCCTAAATTAGTTATCTGCACTGTCCCCAAACCTGAGGCAAAAAGGGTAGATATCACATTGAGTGACTAAGAAAAATTAAGAATTGGACTTCCCTGGTGGTTCATTGGTAAAGAACCCGGCTGCCAATGCGGTTCAATCCCTGGTCCAGGAAGATCTCACATGCCATGGGCAACTAAGCCCATGCTCCACAACTACAGAAGCATGCACACCTGGAGCCCAAGCTCCGCAACAAGAAGCCACCACAATGGGAAGCCCATGCACTGCAACGAGAGCAAAACCCACGCAGCAACAAAGACTCAGCACAGCCAAAAGGAAAGAAAGAAAACTGTATGAAACAAGAAAAGTTAAGAACGAAATGAGAGAAGCAGTAACTCTTCCTTAAAAACCAAAAGTAAGCTGAGAATAAGCAATATTCAAGTGACAAGAAACCAGTAATCATCCAAATCAGACAAAAGGAGAGAGGGAGAGATTTGGGCAAATATACAGATGCTTCTATTCATCTCACGACCTCCTACACACCAGTCAAAAACAAAACAATGAAAAATACCCTCTTCGGGAGGGAGAGGTGTCTGGAGGCACTGGATCACCCAAAAAGGCACTTTGAAATGGCTCAAATTTGTACAGTTCTCTGTGGCTTTCCCTTTGCTTAGGCCTGATTCAATCCTATATAGGGTACCCATCGCAGAATGTTAGTATTAAAGAGCTTGCTACCCTTTATTTTCTATATACACAAAAAACTATCCTTAACTGAAATATTAACTGCGCTGTGCTTAGTTGCTCAGTCATGTCCAAATCCTTGGACTGTAGCCCCCACNGGTTTTTCCGGTAGCCATGTACGGATGTGAGAGTTGTAACGTAAAGAAAGCTGAGTGTCGAAGAATTGATACTTTTGAGCTGTGGTGTTGGAGAAAACTCTTGAGAGTCCCTTGGACAGCAAGATCAAACCAGTCACTCCTAAAGGAAATCAGTCCTGAATATTCATTGAAAGGACTGATGCTGAAACTCCACTACTTTAGTCACCTGTTGGTAAGAATTGACTCATTTGAAAAGAACCTGATGCTTGGAAAGACTGATGCTGGGAGGGGAAAGGGCTGACAGAGGATGAGATAGTTGGATGGCATGACTGACTCGATGGACATGCGTTTGAGCAAGCTCCAGGAGTTGGTGACGGACAGGGAAGAGTCCATGGGGTCACAAGGAGTTGGATATAACTGAGCGAGTGAACTGAAGTGAGGAAAGAAGGGGAGAAACAGAGAAGGTATAAAAGGTCGCAGTTTTGGACAACATTCAATACATAACTAGTCAAGTAATGAAATTGTGGGAGAGGAAACACTAATGCTGAGAAACTCTGAAATGAATCAATAAAGAAAGTACATAAGTAAAAATGGAAAAATAAAAGTGCAAACCACCATGTGAGGACATATGAGCAATTTACTTCAGGGAGGTAAAGAAAGTAAGTACAATCATAGAGATTCTTGGGAAACTTTCTGAATTAGCAATAAACATCCAACATGCTGATTATTGGGCTTCCCTGGTGGCTCAGACAGTAAAGAATCTGCCTGCAATGCAGGAAACCAGGGTTCAATCCCTAGGTCAGGTAGATCCCCTGGAGAAGGGAATGGCAACCCGCTCCAATATTCTTGCCTGGAGAATCCTGTCCATGGGGTCACAAAGAATCAGATACAGCTGAAGGACTGAGCACATCCATAAGGTATGGAATTCAATAATGTGCTGATAAATTTGAAAATGACACTCTCAAATACTACCCAAATGATGCCTCAATACTATTAAAGACCTACTCAGTACTCACTTGGGGCCATGATATTTAACCTAGTTCACAAATGTAGATGAAGAACAAAGATGGATCTATTTACATTCCCATCATTAATACTTTTCAGTAAAACTTTTCTCTTTCCTTACCTTCCTCTCACCTCTGCTCTCATTCTCTCTCACACACACATATAAACACACAATAAAATACTGGTATTTTTATTCACTTCTTTGGGTTAAAATAACAAGAAACCTCCTGGCACTTAAAAACAAGTTTAAGGAATGCTCATTATCCATTTGGCACTTAGAAACATGTAGAAAGAGTACTGCACTGCGGCTTAGTTAATACTGGCCATGTGCCTCGAACTCTGCCAGGTACTTTGAACCTGTCATTTCAATGCATTCCCATATATCAGCCCCATTTGATAGATGTGCTCACAGCTTTGCCATTGTCATTAACTTCCAACCTCTGGGCCTTATCTTCTAAACAAAGTGGCTGGATTTGCTTCCAAGGAAATATTAGAATCAAATGGAGTACTTTTTAAGCGACAAATTCTCTGGCACAGACTATGGTATCAGAATCCCCAGGGCAGGGGGAGGGGCTCCAGGAATCTGTTTAATGATTTCCCTAGATGATTGTGGTGATGAGTCAAGTTTGAGAACCACATGCTTACCACCTCTAGGAGTGCAGCAAGGAACAACATCCTAACATTTGCTCACATGTCTTCACTTGGTAGTCTGAAGAATGGAAAAATATCTTAGTGAAAACTAAAACACTAATGGGCCATAATTATAAAAAATTCACAGTGCCCCACTCACTTAGGTAAGACCAAAATGTCCTTCAGGATCTGGGGTAGATGAGCAAAGTCCCTGCTTGGCAGACTTCACGGCTCCTGCATTGTAGGCGGATTCTTTACTGCAGAGCCACTGGGTAAGTCCATGGCAGACTTCACGCATAGCTTATAGCTACCTAAAAAGGCTGTCCTAACAGAGGTCTGGAAGAGCTGATTTTCAAAGAGGTCTCTCACCACAACTTAACCTCAATCAGGACTAACTGGCCGGGTTTCACATTTGATCACAACCGGAAGGTGAAGGTGCCGCAGCAGAATCTCATTAATGCTTTAGTTTTCAAGCAGCTTAGGTTTGGGGGCATTCTGTGGTTTTGTTAACAGGAATAGGGTTCTGCAATCCACCCAGCCCTCACTTCCCCTCACCACCCATAAATGACCCGGCCCCTTGATGGGGCATACAGAGTATAGCTGGATCACACCTGGGCAATGATTCCCCACCCCCACCATTTGGTATACATTACTTAGAGCTGGCAATCATAAACCAGTAACAAGGCAGAGTTTACATACGCTTTCTGTTCTAGTTTATGCATTCCCTGGGGAGGACAGACTTCACGCTCTCATAACCAGCTGGGAGCTGGGAGCAATCAGGCCCTTAATGGCCAAAACAGAAAGGGCCTAACTGCATCACTGAGCACCTCTTGACAGCCAAGGCTTTTCTTCCTGAATGATAATGGCATGAAATGTACTCCCTCTGTGTGTGTGCACATGCACACACACAGACGGGCCCACATGCACCTAACACACAGCAGGTTTGGCACCCCCAAAATAGCTGTTCAATTTAAGTTCACGATGTCTGTGCAGAATCCTAATGGAGCTTTTTGAGTGAAAATCTGGGAGGGTCTTATGGGAGACAGATCAGTGTGGTGGGAAGAGTGCTCGACTGTAGCAGCAGCAGAACTTGGACCCTACTTCTGGCTCTTCCACTAACTATATAACTGTGGGCAAGCCTCTCTGAACTTTATTTTTTCATTTGTAAATCAAAGGGACTGGACTAGGTAATCTCTTTCAGGCCTTCTAACATTCACATTATAGTGAGATATTCACTGTGCTGAAAATTATTCAGTTACACATCCATCTGTCAACAAAGCTAAACTGACCTTTTAAAGACTTAAGAACTATGTCTGGGGCAACTGAGTACCCAGCACCTGGCAAAGTGCCATGAATAGAGCAAATGCTTAAGAAATGTTCACTAAATAAACTTTCATGTCTAGAGCCTGATCAAAATAGTGGACTCAATCCACTACCAGTTCCACCACCCTATTTTTCTGTGTTGAAAACAACCAGAGGAGAAAACATGTTTTCAAAATGTTGTTATCAAAAGTGACCAATATCAGTTTTCAAAATGTTGCTGTCAAGTGACCAATATCAGAGGCAAACTTTAAACACTCCCATACTCTGTCTTTAATGTTATCTTCTTATTTTTCTCTTATTGAAGACATTTCCACACCCCTGGCACTCTCACTTTGTGTCAGACACATAGAGGGCCCTCAACAAACATCAGGTGAAATGAACATATGAATGCACTGGCTTTTCATTTTTCTAGTTCTCTGAGATTTACTTTTGTTTAAGGCCCAAGAATCTGGCCTTGAATTATAAAGCAATCAGAGGAATAATTAACCACTGAAGAACACTATCGTTAGGACATTTCTGTTCATTTTACTATAAAATATTTTCTCAGCTAATGTGTTTTAAATGGCTAACATTCTGAATGGGACAATTAGAGCAGCTCCGTGAGTAGCCATCCTGTGGGTTGCACCGTTTTTTGTTCTCCTTTCTTGTTTAATTCACCAAAGAAACGAATTACCTCTATCATTTCGTACTTGCAGAGCTTAAAGACAGGGCTAAATGGCCCAATCTGCCCTCCACATTCTGGGTAAGCGATGGTTCAGAGTACACAGCAGTCACACTGTATAGAAGGTAAGAGCATGAATCAAGCAAGGCAACAAGCCAGGGATGGAATCCCAGTTTCCCCACTGCCATTTAACTAGCTTTGATGTCTGGGGAAGGTATTTAGGCTCCGTGAAGTGAAGTGAAAGTCGCTCAGTCGTGTCTGACTCTTTGTGCCCCATAGACTATACAGTCCATGGAATACTCCAGGCCAGAATACTGGAGTGGATAGCCTTTCCCTTCTCCAGGGGATCCTCCCAACCCAGAGATCAAACCCAGGTCTCCTGCACTGCAGGCAGATTCTTTACCAGCTGAGCCACTAAGCTTCATCTTGTTGATATGTCTGACTCTTTGCAACCCCATGGACAGTAGTACGCCAGGCCTCCTTGACCCTCACCATCTCCCGGAGTTTGCCCTAGTTCATATTCATCACATTGGTGATGCCGTCCAGCCATCTCATCCTCTGATGCCCTCTTCTCCTGCCCTTAATCTTTCCCAGAATCAGGGACTTTTCCAATGAGTCACCTGTGAGTGTCAGATGGCCACAATACTGGAGCTTCAGCTTCAGCATCAGTCCTTCCAGTGAATATTGAGGGCTGATCTCTCTTAAGATTGACTGGTTTGAACTCCCTGCTGTTCAAGGGACTTTCAGGAGTCTTCTCCAGTACTACAGAAGGCATCAATTCCTCAGCATTCTGCCTTCTTTACACTCCACCTCTCACAACCATTCGTGATCACTGGCGAGATCACAGCCTTGACTATACGGACCTTTGTCAGCACAGTAATGTCTCTGCTTTTCAACACACTGTCTAGGTTTGTCATAGCTTTCCTGCCAAGAAGCAATCATCTTCTGATTTCATGGCTGCAGTCACCGTCCACAGTGATTCTGGAGCCCAAGAAGAGGAAATCTGTCACTACTTCTACCTTTTCCCCTTCTATTTGCCATGAAGTAATGGGGCCAGATGCCATGACCTTAGTTATTTTTAGTATGTACTCTTAAGCCAGCTCTGAAGCTGGCTTCATCTACTCCTGTGTAAAATGGGGATAATATTAGGATCTATTCCATAGATTACTGTGACATAATTTTATGTAAACTGGTCAGCAAAGCACTTCAAAAGTGGTAGGATCCCAACAAGGCTAGTGTATTAGATGATTCTGCCACCTCCTCCAACAAAGCTGGCAACATTTAGGAATCAGTCATTATAACCTTAGTGAGATCTAACTGATAGCTCTTGGCTCTGTGTTCTTTTCTGTATTGAAAAGTGTGTGCTCCTGTGGTTCTGAATGTGTGCATCCTAGCTTAGGAGATACAATGTAACTAATAATGTTTGACTGAAACCAAGCAAGCTGCTCCCTCACAGAACTGTCCCACCCCAATACAAATACAATCAGGCTTACACTGGTATAAATCAAGACCGCAAAAACAACTGTTGGAAAATATAAATGCTTTGCCTCACTCATTTGTAGCTTTAGTTAGTGGGTTCTAGCTGGGTTTCCTACTTTTAAGTCACTACTCAAAATGTAAATCAAAACTAACATCGCAAGTCAACTACTCAAAATGCTGCTGCTAAGTCGCTTCAGTCGTGTCCGACTCTGTGCAACCCCATAGATGGAAGCCCACCAGGCTCCTCCGTCCATGGGATTTCCCAGGCAAGAGTCCTGGAGTGGGGTGTCACTGCCTTCTCCACTACTCAAAATAGTAATGTGATTAAGAGCACAAGAGTGAAATCAGAAACAAGAGAAACTGGTGATAACCTAATTAAAAGGACACCTGATCGATTTGTGAATCATGGCTCTTTTATTAACTATAGCTGGGTGCCCTTGGTCAAGTTTCAGTTTCCCTGAGCTTCAGTTCCCTCATTTAGAAAATGGAGATAATAGCTCATACCTCACAGGGTCGTCAAGAACGTTGTGTTAACTAACAGCAGTGGTAATAATAATAATTACTGAAGAACTGTAACCCATGCTACTCCCAATGAAGAAGATATTCTTTTTAATCCTTATTTTATCAGTCAGCAAGATGAGGCTCATATACAGCCTCATGACCAAGGTCCGATAACAAGAAAGTAGATGGAGCTAAAATGCAAAGCCAGGCTTTGGACCCCATAACCTGTGGATTTAATGCACTGCCCAGCTTTGTGAGGACATTCAGGCCCTCTATCATCCCTGCCCATATTTTTCTTAGTTCTCTCCATCAGCACCTCTACTGGCCATGCCACCACACCCCCAGTAGAATCCAATTCCTTGGAAAATGGTAGAATGGTACTCACTGTGGTGGTGAGCTTTCCTCCGTTCTTCTGGACATACTGGATGGAGTCATGGATCGTAGAAAAGAGACCAAGCAGTACATTCTCCATGTCATAGACTCTGTACATGCCGTTCACCAGTTCTTCCAGAGACAGGATGTATTCTCTCCAGTACTTGTCAATCTCCACCACACCTGCCATACAGCCCTGCATGACCACATTGCAGTAGCCACCACATGGCTTCACCATCATCAGTCCCTGGCAGTAAGAGCAGTACCACATCCTCGTGAGCATTCGGCCACAGTCCTTACTGAACTTCAGGTGATCGGTTGTGTTGATCACTTCAATTCCAAGATTCAGGGCCTGGAGGAAGATCCTAGTGACTTGCAGTGACTTGGAAACCTGGGTCATAATAAGCTTGGGGAAATTCCCAAATACTTTCAGGTCACGCCTTGCCCCTCGGAGGCACTCATTGATGTCTAAGGTGGACTCTGGAAGGCCTGGGTTCATTAGCTGGGTATAGATGACTGGAAACAGGCTGTCAAACAATTCATTGACCATGTCGTCCACGTTGATGTCAGAACCCAGGATGTAGAGAGATACATCAGTGAAAAATTCACCCACAAAATCAAAAGCTTGTGGAGTCAGGCTCGGATAGTTGTTCTTGAACATGGCATTGGTGTAGTTCTTGGCATGGCGAACAACAATTTCAAAGGCCTCTGTAAAATAAGAGACACAGAAATGCCCACATATTAAAGCATGAAAGTCCAGTATTTAATTGAATTTGAGATTTCTCTATTGCTGTGGTGATTAAGGTCCCATGTGCCTTAAATAACTGACTCGTGTTTACTTCTGCCAATTGCCTCAACTCCTGCAGTTGTTCCTATAAATCAATTTTCCTTTCTGAACATGAAGTCCAAACCTTGATGTGTACATAAATTCTTAAACACACAAATTATATTTCAAATGACGAAAGTCAGGATTCAGTTAACATTCTGGCCTCTCATAAAAATAGTGATTAAAAAATGGCTAAATGAGAAGTTCTTTTTCTCTCATTGATTTATTCAGTTAAAAAGAATTTGTATTTCAAGACATTTCATTTTTAGACAAAGATAAATATTTGACAACCAACCATATACTATATAAACTCATATGACGATTTAAGCCTGTTAAGTTCTTTGCCAAGAATAAAAGCTATCACCAATTTAATCATTTTGGTAGATAACTTTAAACGGAGCTATCTGACAGATTGCCAGACCCGAAAATGGAATTTATCCCCTAAATGGTATCAGGATGAAAAAAACAAGGCATGTACTTATCTATACATTTGATACTGAAAATAACACCTCTGCTATTTGCAAGCTGAACATCTGGAAGGATAATAGCTAAGCTTCCTTGGTAAGTTTAGCTTCCACATGGCTTGGAAGCCTTATCCACTCTACAGAGACTATGGGTTCAGGATTACATCTGCTGCCCCTAACTCTTGGCATAAGGCCTGATTAGTGTCACTGGTTTGAGAGAGAAAGTAATAATGTCACCATCCCATTTTCTCCAAACTGAAGCCCTCTAGACACAATTTATCCCAAATAATCAGAGTTCTGCATTTCTTATGAGAGAAAGGAAAACAACAATAACAGATTTTTCAAGAAATAAGACATAATTTAAAAACAAAAATAATCAAGTTTCCCAAGACTTTTAAAATTAACTTAGCACTTTCCTTCATTTCCTCCCAAAGAACAGAGGTCCACAACAGATGTACCCAGAAATGATGTCATTTCAGGAGCCTTGAAAAAATCAAATTATTACCATTTTCAGACTACCTAGAGAGACTGCATTCCAACTGCTCCTTGGGATCACTTAGCCAAACATCTCAGTCATCTGTGGCAGAAGTGAGCTCTAGGTTGTACCATCACCATCTGCCCCAGATCCCTCACAAAGTAGAACACACATACTAGATTCTTCCCTTGGTTTATGACCACACCCAGAAATGTTGAGCAGATGCCAGAGCAATTCTACTGGGTTTCCAAGTCCACTTGAGAAAGTTAATCTTCATTTTCATCAATTGCTAAATGTTCACTTGTGACTTTTGTTGTTTAGAATATTAAGAACTTCTTGGAAAGCTTATCTGTAACAATCTCTTCTTAACCTCATACACTATTCTCAGTCCTTGAATCTAAACACTGAATGAACTCAAGAGACTTTCTAATGCAATCCAAAGGACCAGTCAATTAATTCTTCAAAATCATCAGAAATTTGAAGATTTAAAACTATTCATTAATTTTAGCTACCAATCCTTTATTAATACTAGACTCTGTGCTAGGTGCTAGGGGTATATAAGTGTTAGGTAGATCGAGATAAATAATACACTATCCTTGCCTTGAAAGTATAAGGTATGTGTGTGCACACTAAGTTGCTTCAGTTATGCTCAACTCTTTGCAACCCCATGGACTGTAGCCCACCAGGCTCCTCTGTCTGTGGAACTCTCCAGGCAAGAATACTGGAGTGGGTAGCCATTCCTACTCCAGGGGATCTTTTCAACCTGGGGACTGAACTCTGCATTGGCAGGCAGATTCTTTACCGCTAGCTCCACCTGTTGTTGTTCAGTCACTCAGTCATGTCCAGCTTTTTGTGACCCCATGGACTGTAGCACATCAGGCTCCCCTGTCCATCATCAACTCCTGGAGCTTGCTCAAACTCATGTCCATCGAGTCAGAGATGCCATCCAACTATCTCATCCTCTGTCGTCCCCTTCTCCTCCTGCCTTCAATCTTTCCCAGCATCAGGGTCTTTTCAAATGAGTCAGTTCTTCCCAACGGATGGCCAAGGTATTGGAGCTTCAGCTTCAGCATCAGTCCTTACAATGAATATTCAGGGTTGATCTCCTTCAGGATTGACTGACTGGATCTCCTTGCTGTCCAAGAGACTCTCAAGAGTCTTCTCCAATGCCACAGTTCAAAAGCATCAACTCTTCAATGCTCAGCCTTCTTTATGGTCCAGCTTTCACACCCATATATGACTACTGGTGGCTCAGTGCCACCTGGAAGCCCTTAAATACTATACTATATACCTTATGAGTGGGGCTTCCCTGGTAGCTCAGTGGTAAAGAATCCGCCTGCAATGCAGGAGTCACAGGAGACAGTAAATGCAGCTTCGATCCCTGGGTTGGGAAGATCCCCTGAAGAAGGGGATGGCAACCCATGAGTATTCTTGTCTGGAGAATCCCATGGACAGAGAGCATGGCAGGCTACAGTCCCTAGGGTCGCAAAGAGTCAGACACGACTGTAGCAACTGAAAATGCATGCATAGCAGTTACAAAGCATTTCCAAGTATATTACAATATCCACTTTTTACCACAATCTTCTGAGTTTGGTTTTGCAATCCCCACTTTATAGATGATGAAACTGAGGCAAGCAGAATTTAAGCACTTTCCCACAGTCATGCAAAGCAGAAGTAGTCAACTCAAACTACTGTCTCCCAGCAATGGTTTCACTCTAGCTGCCCTCAGCCATATGGCCAAACACACACATTCTCAAAAGTCTTTGAAAGTCAAGTTCATTTTTAAGCTCATTGTATTTCTATCGGCTTGTCCCCTCCGAATGGAAAAGTACTGGGAGAAATTGCAGCTAAAGCCAATTGTACTTTCACCTGTGTCTTGGGGCTGCATAAGGTCAGAGAAGGAAGACGGCTGCTGAGATGCTAACCTGTGGATCTCAGTCATTGAAGCTACCCTAAAATGAATTCTCTACAAGGCAAATTTCATCTTTGGCACAGTGCATTTACTCTCTAATGTGCAAGGTATAGGACAGTGAAATTCCATACACTATATGCCATAACTGTTTTAAGTTTCTGTTACTAGCACTGCTGGATCAATAGGAAAAGAAAATTATAAAAAGATCATGAACTCTTCTCCAGAAATAATAACAACAACACATTGCAGGGGGAAAGGGCTAGGGGTTCATATTCAACCTCAAACTCACATGTGCTCCCTGCTCCAACTTTCACAGCTCAGAATCCACTTAGCACATCCCTGGGTTTTACCCAACCCCCTTACTTCATATCACAGGACAACAGCCTAAACCATAACTACTCAAGCAAAGACTCCTTGGGGACTTATAGGAACCAACCCTAGGTGAAAAGTGATGCTCAGCTTGAAGTTGGCAACTTGAGGTTTCCTGAAATGAAGCCAAGAGCTAGAATTACTGCAAAAAATGTCCAGCCCATTGATTTATTTTTGGTCAGATAATGATGTACACTTACACTAGGGGAGGTTTTCCTCTGTCTCTTTCTTGGTAAGAAGTCAAGCATTATATCCAGGAAAAATTGGAATAATGTAAAATCAGAGATATTAGAAAAAATTTGGCACCAAACAGAAAACATTCGATTTTTAACACTATATATAGAAAGACAGATGATACAGATAAATACATCTAATAAATTAATACACATCCAAATATAGCAAGATTTCTAGATTTACTAATGTCCCTATCACTATCCTGGTCACCCATTTTGGACACACTTTAGTGTTACCAACTTCCTTCTTAAATTATGTTGCTCCAAAAGGGATACAACTCTCCAATATGGTTTGATACATAAAGTGTGCAATCAAACTATCACCTCTCTTTAAAGGAATCAATAATTTCTCCCCTATTAACCCAGGACGCATATCCTATCACCAGAGCAAAATGACTGTCCTTAGTACTTGGTGCAGATGTTTCTTTATTCAGACCCAGACCAAAAACCAATGTGCTTTCAAGGGTCTTTTCAGTAGAAGACTGGACTTCTTCTTCTTTTTTTTTTTTTAAAGGAGAGTATACTTGCAGTTTGGAGAGAGGAATAAATAAACCATTGGGTTCTCTTCAAGGCCTTAAGAATAAAGCAGTCTTATAGAGGCAAGTTACTTTTTTCAAGGTAGTTTTTCCAGCATTGTAAGAATGGCAAAGACTTCATAAGAACTTTTTAAATTTCTAGGATAAATGTCACACAACGGGTTGGACTCCAAACAGTCTTTGTTTCAAACACAGGTACCTTAATGTAAAAAGAAAACTGACATTTATGAGATACATGTAAAGTACATGCCAGGATCTATGATGAACCTGCTCACATATGTTCTCTTATTTAAATTTAACACAACCCTATGTATTTAGAACTATTTTCACTGGTGAGGATATTGAGGTTCAGACAGATTGTGACTCAGACAAGATAATATCTCTAGATGAATACCATGGCTTAAATGTAAATGTAGTCATTCTTAACACCAATATCCCTGCTAATTCCACAACATGCTCCAATCTTGAAAACTGGACATTGGGAGACTTCTGGTTTTGGCTATAACATGTAAAGGGCTTGGAAATTATAAATTGTCATTCCCATTCTCAACAAGATAAGAATGAACAAACTGAAAATCAATTATTCTTAGACTCTTCAGGGAACTGAAGTCACAGGGCAAACTGCTACCTTGAAATCTGGAAAGAAGGGCAAATACAGAGAACCACGGCTGAGATCTGCTGACCCAGAGCAGGCACCACTGAAGCCATGAACTACTCAAAACACTTACACAGTAATTCAGACAAACTGCTAGAGGCTGAATGGGAACTGACTTGAGAGTGAAAAACTCTTGAGTACCCAATTTTCTGGGTCTCTCACATTCCCATGGGATTTACTTCAAGAAAACACACAGAGTTTTCATGGTTAAGATCTAAGAAAAATCTTGTTTTTTTGGCAGAGGAAAAGTAATAATTTAGAAATATACCATGAGCATTCTCCATAACAAATACTTGTTTTCCAAGGGATGTAACTTTACCAGAGCTGAATAAACCTAGAAGTGCAGTTAGAGAACTCCAGTCCCCTCTAGCCTTTCTATAACACCTAAAGGGAGGGCAAAAAGGCTGAAAATTATTATGAGGGTTACAGTCCATGGACTTAAGCCCACTAAAAGACTGATTAATTGTAATATTATACATCACTTCAACTCCCCCCATACTTTACCATCAGAAAGACATAGATTCTATTTAAGAAGGAGTTCTTAGAGAAATCCACCAAAAATAGGTGAAAAAAAAATAGACACCAGAGGAAATGAAAGTCTCTGGCATCTTTGACTACAGCAAACAATAAATAGCCCAACTCCAAATCACATTAACATAAAACTTCACACTAACAGTCTAATTACCTCAGTTCCTACTACCCAACATCATATCCTGCTTTTAACAAACAATTATAAGCCATGCAAAAAGCAAAAAAAAAAAAAAAAGTCTGAAGGGACAAAGCAATTATCATAACCACACTCAGATATGGCACAGATTTTCAAAATATCAGACGCAGAATTTAGAATAACTAGCATTAATATGTTGGAGAAGGCAATGGCACCCCACTCCAGTACTCTTGCCTGGGAAATCCCATGGACGGAGGAGCCTGGTAGGCTGCAGTCCGTGGGGTGGCTAAGAGTTGGATACAACTGAGCGACTTCACTTTCACTTTGGAGAAGGACATGGCAACCCACTCCAGTGTTCTTGCCTGGAGAATCCCAGGGACGGGGGAGCCTGGTGGGCTGCCGCCTCTGGGGTCGCACAGAGTCAGACATGACCGAAATGACTTAGCAGCAGCAGCAGTATTAATATGTTAAGAGCTGTAATAGAATAAGTGGACAACATATAAGAACATATGGATAATGTAAATACAGAGACAGAGATGCCAAGAAATATCTAAAGGAAATGCTAGCAATCAAAAACACAAACAGAAATGAAGTATGCCTTTCATGGGCTTATCAGTATACTGGAAACGACCAAGGAAAGAACCAGTGAGCTTAGAGAAATGGTGATATAAACTTCTCAAATGAAAATATGGAAAGGAAAAAACCAAACAAGACACATAAAGGAACATCAAAGAACTGTGGGACAAATCAAAAACTGTTAAGTATGTATAATTGCAATTCTAGAAGGAGAAGAAAGACAAAAGAGAGCAAAAGAAATATTTGAGGAAATGATACCAAAAATTTCACAAAATTTATAATAGATACCATCCACAGACCCATGAAACTCAGAGAATTACAAGCAGGTTAAATTCCAAAGTACCTGCTCTAAGGCATATCATACTCAAATGGTAAAAAATCAAAGGCAAAGAGAAAATCTTCTAAGAAGCCAGAGGAAGAAAAAAAAATCTTCCCTATAGAGGAACAGGATAAGAATTACGTTGAACATCTCATCAGAAATCATGTAAGAAAAGAAGAGAATAAAAGGAAATATCTTGCATTGAAAGAAAAAACAACAAGCTAGAATTCTCTTTCCAGCAAAATTACCATCAAAAAGGAAAACAAAAAAACTTTCTCAGACAAACAAGAATGGAAGAAATTTGTTATCAGTAGACATGGCTTGCAAAAAAATGTAAAAAATATGTTTTTCAAGAAAAGTATATAAGCCAGAAAATCAGATCTACATAAAGAGAGGAAGAGCATCAGAGAAGGCATATACATCAGGGCAAAATAAAACCTTTAAAAAAAAAGATTTAACATGTAACTTGGTTCACAGTAATAACAGCAATAATGTATTGGTGATTATAGTACATGGACAAGTAAAATGAATATTATAAGGCACTCGAACTACCAGTGAAGCAATTTAGTGTAGACTTGAAAGTGGACTTAAAGTAGTTTAAAAGCATATTGCAAACTTGACAGGAACCACTAAAAATGTTCAAAATGAGGCATAATTGATATACTAAAAGGAGAGAAAAAGATGGAATCATTTTCCTCAGGCTTCAGTTAAAGCCTGAGAAGGCAAAAGAAGAGAGGAAGATTAAAAATAACCAAAACAAATATGTGCAATAAACAAAAAGCATTTACAAATGATGAATATTAACACATTACCTCACTAATCACTTTAAATGTGAATGGTTTAAATACAAAAAGTAAAAGATAGCGATGATCAGAATAAACATAAAAATAAAACTCAACTATAGATTGTCTAAGGTAACACATCTTCAATATAAAGATACAGATAAAGGGATGAAGAAAGACATATCTTACTAACACTAGATAGAAAAAACTGGAATAGCCAAATTAGTTTCAGAGCACACTTTGGAAGAAGGAATATTATCAGAAATAAAAAAATAGTGTCACATAATCTGAAGGGTAAATTCTCCAAAAAGACGTAATTCTTATATATACAAACTCACAATTATGGTTGGAGATATCAGCACCCATCTATCAATACCTAATAAATCCATCATGCAGAAACTGACTAAAGACATGGTTGAACTGATTAGCATCATCAATGAACTAGATCTAATTGACACTTATGGGATAATTCATCCATCAATAGCAGAATATACATTCTCAGGCTTACTTTGAACATTCAGCAAAACACTTGGCCATAAAATACACCTTAACTAATTTAAAAGCTCAGAAATCATACAAATAATATTCTTAGCCCACAATGAATTTAAATTACAAATCAGTAACAGAAAGGTAAGACAATATCCAATCCTCTGCTGGAAGAGAAGGGAATGACAGAGGATGAGATGGTTGGATGGCATCACCAACACAATGGACATGAGTTTGAGTAAGCTCCAGGAGTTGGTGATGGAGAGGGAGGCCTGGTGTGCTGCAGTCCATGGGGTTGCAAAGAGTTGGACACGACTGAGTGACTGAACTGAACCATAATTCCATGAATCAGGGATAAAGAATTTCTGAACTTCCTACTGTTACTAGCCATACATGAGAAAAATAAAAGTAGTCTTTTATGGAACTACTGAATGAACGATTTTGCTGAATAAAGAAGGAATAGCTTCATTTAAAGGTTTAAATGCAAAGATTCTGGTAGTACCTTTATCTATTAAAAACCTATATCTCTTTTCAATATACCTTTATATATTGAAAAGAAAGAGCACAACAAGGGGATTTTTCTGTTGATATTAGGACAATTAATGTATTTGTTTGATACAGTCTCACACTTATTTGCTTTTCTTTCCTCCTTTAACCACTTAGACACTAAATGAATAACTTAAGAAAAGTTAATTGTCAGTAGTCTATGCAACAAAAGAGTTCTGTCTGTAACCTGTTATTAGGAATTCCCATAGCACTTTATATTGCTCCAGGTGCTTCACAGCCAACACTTTAGTGACTATTAAAGAAACAGACTCCTCTTCCCCATGGTTACTAGAAGATGCAGTCCCAACCTCCTTCCTCTCACACTAATGAGAAGTTCCAAATTTGAGTTGGTTTAAATTTATTCACACACTCTGCCAAGGTCTTATTCACTCATGCACTCAACAAGTATTCACAGAGCACTCTTTGTAACAATTTTTCGCTTTTTACACATATAGAGACAAAAGGCTACAGTCTACTCTCAAGTGAAAGATAAGATAAATCTGGGATAGCAGTTTCCAAGCCTCAGAGGCTTGGGCTATGGCTTTTCCTGCTGAGCCATAACATAGTCTCTAAAAATATGTCTGAACCAAATTTCAACTTGTTTGAAACCTAAGTTATCACAGGCCCCTGACATTATGTGAAGTCAACAACAATAACCACTTGCTAGAAAACTATTTAAAGACCATTTTCGAGGCATCTTACCTCTCTCATTAGATCAACTGCACTTGTATAAAATTACATTTTTTTCCACTTAACATTTACTGAATGTACACTATCTGCTATACTGTGAATATACCAAGTAAACAGGGTCCTTATGCCCTAGAGGCTTGCAGCAGCCAGCTGTGATAAAATATTGGATGGCCTATTTTTTATGAAAAACATAAAATACCTTATAGATATGAAAGTAATTTTTGTTCCGAGAATACTATAGCTTAAATATACATAGTATACATGGCAACACAATCACCATAACTGAAGTGTTTCATGCCCTTCCAGAGTTTTAACATTTGTGTTCTCATTTAATTCTCTTCCTTCTCTATCAGGGAAAGTGAATGTGCATGCGTGTGTGTGTATCTGTGTGTGTGCCCACACTCGTGTATACAAAGCGTAGTGAAGGGAACTGTTACTAGCCCACTTTCCCAGCTGACATAACTGAAACTGTGACTGGCCATAAGTCGTAGAGTTATGCAGCAGTTGTTGACAGCACCGAAACACAAGACTCCTGACTATCCGTGAAATGCTTTTTGCCATTAGTACCATCTCCTTCCAAGGAAACTATTGCATAGCACTTAAAGATTAGTTTTATGTGTAGGAAGAGCGAGCATCTTCTTACTATATACTTTGAAAAACATAAAATACCTCATAGAGAGGAAACACTGCAGTGTTTCATGTATTATCAGAACTCCCCTATGAGGTGAGTATACTATTATCTCCATTTTAAAAATGAGAAAACTGAGGCACAGAGAGGGTAAGCAACTTACCACAAAGGATATATAGTCACTAAGTAGAAAAGCCAAGCTTTGAATTCAAGCACTTCGACTCCAGAGCTTACACACTAAAACACTAAGCAATAATTCCTTGAGGTGTAAGTAGCTTGCTTTACCCTTTTGTCCCTCTTGGTTCGATACTAAAACAATATTTCAGCTGTTGTTAGGCTATACCGGGTTTCCAGGATATCTCAGGAAAATAACTTCATAACTTGGGTAGGATGTGAGAACAAGGCAAAAAGCCTGAATGATTCCAACTACTTACTTACAGAGAACAAAAATTCCCCAGAAACACATAGCCTGCAGTGCCTTATAGCCACAATGAAATGGAAATTATAAGAAAATAAGAGAAAAAGGTCGATACTATGCATTTCCTTGGGATTATCGATACGGGTATGAAATCTCAGAGCTTTCAGCTCTAATCATAAAACTATGGTATTTAACTGAAAAGCTAGCCTTTGCAAAAAGGCCAGGCCCTCCCTTGAGCCCACAGTTCCTTCAAAGTGCTACTGGCAGAGACAGGATTCAAGGGCCCGGATCTTGACAGTTTCTTGGGAATCAGCCTCCTGCAGGATACTCCAGGTCAGGCAACACAGGGAAGGTGAGGGCTGCCTTGATAAACTCAGGGGGAGAACACTGCTTGGGCGAACTCAACGGGCTCTGGGAGTGGCTGAAGACTTCGCTGGAAGGTCAGAATCACCACAATGACTCCGGCTGAGTTCAAAAGCAGGGAGGAGGGCAAGGAACGCCAGCAAAGGTCAACCACGTGGCTTTCCCCTGAGCTGGTTAAAAGGAGGGAATATTTCACTTTAGCAAGCTGCTATTATATTCTATAAACTTTATAAAATGCTTTTTGCCTCCACATTAGAACTGACTCACACTGTGTGCACATCTGGTATGTGCCTATGTGAAAGAATGGGGCAGGAGAAGCGGTGGATCTATAGGGTTAAGGTTAGAACCTGACCAAAAAAAAAGCCAGCGGGTGGAAAAAAATCCAGTAATATCTGAAGACATCCCTGGTGACGCTGGGCAAGGTAGTCTGTGTTTCCCTCAGATTCTCAAGGACATCAAGGCACTGGAGAAACCACTATGATTTGCAATTATGACTTGACTGCAGGAGGGTTTGATAAATGCTTGATGCTTCTCAAGACGTCAAAAAATCTTTATATGCGAAAAGGGAAGTGTTTTGCAATTTACTTAGCAGCGAAGACCTAAAGGAAATAATTTTTCCTTCAGGAAAAAGTTGAGAGTAAGTAAATGTGACTCCATGGACATTCTCATGAATCACTTTTCTTTCTTCTAAAAATAGATGTTTGATAATCTCTTTTTTGACATTACCTTTCTTTAACAAGAAAATTATTGTTATGTATCCAAAAATACCTGTGAACCTATCTGAGTACTGCCTGTGATTTCTTTCCTCTTCCATACCTCCTCTCCACCTTAATCTTTGGATGAAGAACCAGATGTGTATAAGNTTTTGACATTACCTTTCTTTAACAAGAAAATTATTGTTATGTATCCAAAAATACCTGTGAACCTATCTGAGTACTGCCTGTGATTTCTTTCCTCTTCCATACCTCCTCTCCACCTTAATCTTTGGATGAAGAACCAGTTCTAGTGACCTCTAGAATGGTGAAATGCAGTAGGGAGAAAAAACCACTACAGTATCAGTAGGATCTATGAAGCAGCTCATCTAATTTCTCTCAGTTCAGTTCAGTCACTCAGTCATGTCCGACTCTTTGCGACCCCATGGACTACAGCACGCCAGGCTTTCCACCAACTCCCATAGCCTACTCAAACTCATGTCCATCACGTCAGTGATACCATCCAACCATCCCCTCCTCCATCATCATCTCTCTAGGCGTACATAAATTATTAATCGGTACCTATTTGCACCAAATGAGCTAAATTTTGAGGCTTGACTGCTATCTGAATTCTGGTCTGTAGCAGTTATTGAGGGCTTTGGCAACATCTGAAGAGGTGAAACTTCTAGTACATATTCAAAGAAATTAGTTACAAAAACATCTTTTGTTAAACACACAATTATATTTGTTTTTAAAGGGCACATTTCTTCAAGATATATGAAGGACACGCTGAATGCCATGCATGCAAGAAGAGTATACCACCCTCCTTCCACAGAAGTGTGACATCACCAGCCACGAGGGCTGTCGGTGCTGTACTGTTGAACGAGGTGACCTAATAGAATCTGACATCCCAAACCATCTTGAACAGCCGATTATTTTAACAAAATGGCCTTAACGGGGAGTTATAAAAATGGAGAGCTGGTGACTGAAGTAATCCTAGAATTACAACCTGGAAGAAGAAAGGTACCCTCTCAGAAAGACAAGAAGCCATTCCCACAAACATAAATGCTTGATTCAGCTTCCCATTTCGTGTTGCCTGAGTACCTCTGGCAACCATCATATGGAATACTATTAAAATCAGCGAGAGAATCCCAGGTCCTGAGTGAGAAAAAAGGAAACAAGCCACTCAGAGGTACCTCAGTTACTTACAGCATCCCAGACTTGGGCCACCTTGACTGGCCATTTGACCATGAGCTTCCAGCAAACTGCGGGTCTTTATTTAGAGAAGATCCAAGCTCATGATTTTAGAAATGTCTTTGGAAAACTTCTCTGGCAGCCTTGCCAATCCTGCCTCCCTTTTCCAGATAAGTGGGTGGGGGGGCTGAGCACAGGCGCCTCCTCACAGCAGGATGATTTTTATATTTTAGGGGTGTCATCCTCAACAGGCCACAATGAATTTCCTTCGCTTTAACTCTTCTATTCCTAAACCTCCACAAACTCAACCTGATTTTTAAATCTAGGAGGGAATAGCGAGAAGGACTGAATCAAGATAGTTCCATGGGGTAGATAGGGGGCAATATAAACAAATATCAAGGCTCAAGCCCCAAGAAGGGAACATCTGCGCAAAAGGAAATCCAGTTGTTGACCAGGCAGCACCACTTAGGTCTGCTTCTGGTACACTGACATTTTCTGGATTCAAAGAAAATAGTGCCTAAATTACTAAAAGGCCTGGGCACTATTTAAAAATAATGCATGGAGTAATCTGATGTCTAAAGTGGCTTCCTGCCAGAAGGACCTTTGCCACAGTGCTACATTCAAGAGAGCTGATTTTAAATGGACATTTGAAAACTGGTCCATTGCTGTAACTTGGCAACATGCCTGGAAAAAGCTGATCTTGTGATTGGGCATTTTAAAGACAATCTCTAAAATATAAGCTACAGTCACTTTCTCTAATGAGACCTTCTGATCCCGTTGCTTAGCACTTCCCTTAATCATGCTTGGGGCTCCCCTTGCAGGACTGCAGGCAGGCCCGATGCCACTGCAAAGGAAGAAACAGCACAACTGCACTGTGTCCTCCTCCACTGACCTAACTGTCCTCAACTGAGCTATAAATTCCAGCTTGCTCTCCAAAGAAGACATATAGATGGCTAATAAACGGGAAAAGATGCTCAACATTGCTCATTATTAGTGAAATGCAAATCAAAACTACAATGAGATATCACCTTGCACCAAGCAGAATGGCTATCATCAAAAAATCCACAGACAATAAATGCTGGAGAGGATGTGGAGAAAAGGGAACCCTCTTGCATTGTCAGTGGGAATGTAAATTGATGCAGCCACTATGGAAGATAGTGTGGAGATTCCTTAAAAAACCAGGAATAAAGCTACCATATGACCCTGCAATCCCAGGACTAGGCATGTATCCCAAGGAGACCAAAATTGAAAGACACATGTACCCCAACGTTCATTGCAGCTCTGNTGATTCATGCTGATGTATGACAGAAACCAACACAATATTGTAAAGCAATTATCCTTCAATTATAAATAAATAATTTTAAAAATTCCATCTCATGGGGTCTAGAACCCTGGAGCTGACAGCACTGAAAATTCTGTGCTTTAAGAAGGAAAGTTGAGGGCAAGTCCCTAAAACATTACTGTTCCCGATTGAGCCATGTACCACAAAGGGACGAATTACAATTCAATTTTCTCATTTTCCAAAATCTGCCTGTGGAAATCACTAAGGTCAATGACTCTGGTCCAAAATGACTGAAACCAAAGTAGAGAAGTGAATTGTTTTCTGGTCTTCCCTAGGCTCTCAATTCTTTTAGCAGGGAAAGGGTAAGGAAATAGAAGTGCGGTGTGGTCCTGGCATACCATGACATCAAAGGTTCATTGGAATAGTAGTGTGAATGATGCTCAAATTGCTCCTGTGATAGACCCATTATGAGGCTGCCCCATTGCTGTGCTATATGTTTAGGCTTTTCAGGACTTTTTGGATCTGAGTTTTTACTGTGGAACAAGCGACCAGTACTCATGCTGACAAATTATAGGATGCCCCTCTTCCCCATGATCTTTTCCTCCTCCACTACTGAATTTTCAGTTTTCTTTCTATGGGCCTCTCAAAAACACCAATTGGAGGTCAACAAATTTGGCCACAGAAGGAAAAAACAAAAGTTTATCTGCCACTTCTCAATACTCCTTAGACTACAAGTACAATGATATTGGTACTTCTGAGGTGGCTCAGTGGTAAAGAAGCCGCCCGCCAATGTAGGAGATGCAGGTTCGATCCATGGGTTGGGAAGATCCCCTGGAAGAGGAAATGGCAACCCACTCCAGTATTCTTGCCTGGGACATCCCATGGACAGAAGAACCTGGTGGGCTACAGTCCATAGCGTCGCAAAGAGTCAGACACAACACGGTGATTAAACAACGACGATATACAGTACAGTACTTTTTTTTTTAAGCTAAGAGGTTTTGTGGGTCAGCTCATACACTGGCTTACAACTTGTTTCCACAAAATGCGTTAGGCCAGATGAGAATGTTAATTCATCTGAGCAGACATTTGTCAGTGTTGATCATAAAGAAAGGTGCTGGTGTGCTGCTGAGAGCAACCTGGTGAAAAGTTCCACCATAATTGGTCCCAACCTAGCTGGAACTGTGTCTCTATCATTAGCTCATTTTGGCTAATATTATGATCATACCCTACCACCATAAGTACCAAGTGTCCTTTTCTCTTCAAATTAAAATTGAAGTTAATTTCATTTTGTTTCAGGAATGCCATGGCAGTCCTGTGAGTGCTGACACTGACAATCCAGGTCGAGTATCATTGGTTGACATTTCAACAGGCTGGTTCTAACCATCTCATCCTCTGCCACCTCCTGAGATGCTTAGATGGCATCACTGATTCAATGGAAATGGATGTGAGCAAACTCCAGGAGAGAGTAAGGACAGTGTGCTGCAGTCCATGGGGTCGCAAAGAGTTGGATACAACTTAGCGACTGAACAACAGACTGGTTCTATAATGATGACTAACTGACAATATTCTAACAACAACAAATATCTGCATGCATTCACTCACTCATGTCTGACTCTTTGAGACCTCATGATCTGTAGCCCGCCAGGCTCCTCTGTCTGTGGAATTCTCCAGGCAAGAATACTGGAATGGGTAGCCATTCCCTTCTCCAGGGGGTTTTCCCAGCCCAGGGATTGAACCCGGGTCTCCCACATTGCAGGCAGATTCTTTATCACCTGAGCCACCAGGGAAGCCCAACATCTGCCTAACATATTCATTTGAACTAGGCACTATTCTAAGCTCTTTACGTTTATTAATTCATTTTAATCCTCACAACTACCTTATGATATAGACATTACAATTATTATTCCCATTTTATAAGGTGAGAAAACTGAGGATCTGAGAGCAAAATCAACTTGCCCAAGCCCACACAGCTAGTAAGTGGTGCACAGCTGGAATTCAGAGTGAGGTCTGTCTGGTTCCAAAGTTCTTAAGCACCTCTCTCTAATGCCAAATATGGGAGACTTGATTCTCCTTGGAGAAGGAGAGAAGAGAGAAGTTTGAAATGGCATATTCACTATTACTAAAATTTCACACAATAAAAAGAAGGCATGTGATTTTTATTTTTATTCTGTGGAATTTTTTTCGAACCTAGACTGGTGATTCATTTCTTATATGATATTATACATGTTTCAATGCCATTCTCCCAAATCATCCTGCCTTCTCCCTCTCCCATAGAGTCAAAAAGTCTGTTCTGTACATCTGCATCTCTTTTGCTGTCTCACATACAGGGTTATCGTTATCATCTTTGTAAATTCCATATATATCCGTTAGTATACTGTATTGGTGTTTTTCTTTCTGGCTTACTTCACTCTNTGCCTTCTCCCTCTCCCATAGAGTCAAAAAGTCTGTTCTGTACATCTGCATCTCTTTTGCTGTCTCACATACAGGGTTATCGTTATCATCTTTGTAAATTCCATATATATCCGTTAGTATACTGTATTGGTGTTTTTCTTTCTGGCTTACTTCACTCTATATAATAGGCTCCAGTTTCATCCACCACATTAGAACTGATTCCAATGTATTCTTTTTAATGGCTGAGTAATACTCCATTGGGTATATGTACCACTGCTTTCTTATCCATTCATCTGCTGATGGACATTTAGGTTGCTTCCATGTCCTGGCTATTATAAACAGTGCTGCGATGAACACTGGGGTACATGTGTCTCTTTCAGTTCTGGTTTCCTCGGTGTGCATGCCCAGTAGTGGGATTGCTGGGTCATAAGGCAGTTTTATTTCCTGTTTTTAAAGGAATCTCCACACTGTTCTCCATAGTGGCTGTACTAGTTTGCATTCCCACCAACAGTGTAAGAGGGTTCCCTTTCTCCACACCCTCTCCAGCATTTATTGCTTGTAGACTTTTGGTTCTGTGGAATTTTTTATAGAAACAGAGGGAGTTAATTGGCTGGAGGATGCTGAAGACTGGCTTCAGAGAAACCTCACTAGGTCCAGAGTTGAGTAATATTTCTCTCAGGTGTAGATTCACATCAATCAAGCTCACAAAGGGCTGTAAAATTTTTAAATTCCCAGGCTTTGGAGACTCCAAACTTAATTTTGACAATGTCTTGAATTAATTAAACACATAGTATCAAACCCTCTTAAGACTGCTCTATCAAAGCTAAATGCCACTGTATAAATTTATAATGATAAATATAATTTACAACGTGACAGATCCTCACTAATCTTCCTGGTAAATAACATTGGAAGCCAAATTATCATCTAAGACTTGCTTAATAAACAGAGTCAGTATCAACTCAAGTTATAAGATTTGAATGTTTAATAATGGCATCATGTTAAGATATATCTCTATAACTAGGATTTTATAATAATATGTTACAATAATAGCTGACATTTATTGAGGGATTACAATGTGCCAGGCACTGTGCTAAATATATAAATTATCTTCCTTTATTCTCACAAAGGCTCTATGTGGTAAGTAACATTATTAAAATAAAGACTGAACCTGAGGCTTTGAAACATATAGCCACTTGCCCAAGATCATAAAACTAGGGAGTGTTAGGTATGAGACATGAACACTACTGAGTCTGATTATGGGACGTCACTCATAACCACACTGCTTCATTGCTGTGATGCCTACTCCAGAGCCATACAAGGCGGTCTCTCACCTGGGTAGAGTGGGCTGATCAGAGCTACTAGCTTTCTCTGTGACTTTCTCCTTTTTCTTTGCTTTCATGACCAACAGCCTCTAACTCCCACTGCCTAATTGACATATTCTTTCTTCAGCTACATTAACATGGTCAATCAGGCTACTGTCTGGTGTTTTTCCCTAGGAGCTATTAAATCCACCTGTCTCTGTCTCAGTATTGCTCTCTCTCTTTTTGAAATTTAAAAAATAAAATTCAAAGCAGCAGCATAATAATCACCCATATTTCTGAGAACTATTATCAACAATAGGTAAATTTTGCCAATTTGCTTCCAGTCTTTTCTTCTACATGTATGCTTTAAAAATTATACAAATAATATGTGATGACATTTTTCTTTTATAATTTACTCTCTTCAAAGGGAATTTGCATAACTCTGTTCTCTTTTATAACTTGTTGATTTCCTAGCTTACCTCTTAGGGGGGAATTTATTTTCAATATTTTCAGGTTCTTGAGGAGGCTGCTTCAAGCTGCTATCATGCCTCAACTACCTATTACCAGATATGGTAAGATTGGTATAAAAAGCAGGTAGATAAGACTGACCATCTTATTAACAACAGAATTCAAGACCATATACTTTATGTCAAGACCATATACTATATGTCTAGCTTGCTTAACTCTCTTAATTGTTAAGAAAAATCCAGATCGGCATAAAAGATTGCAAAAAATGGCATGTTGAAAGAGTCAGTGACTACACAAGCTTTCCCCAACAATGTAAAAGTATTTATATTTTGACAAGGAGATTACAGGATTGAATATAAACAATTAATTACATGGGTGACTTTAGCAAAACTGAGGGCATCATTTCGAAAAGAGATATCTTGGAAACAGAAAAGTAACCTATTTAGAAGCACCTCTGAACATTTCTGAAACTCACAGACATAATTCATGATATCAGATGAATGACAGTTATATTTATTTCAAAACAAAAAATTAAAGGGGGTGTTGGTTTGGGGATTTAAAGAAAGATGCATGCCCAGAACTATCTTTAAAGGTTACCTGCCAAAGGGTAAGACCACAAAATTAATGGAAACTAAAGAGCCTCCCTGAACGGGAAAACCATGGTGTGCATGGCAAATATCAACAAGTGAGCCTAGTGAACAATGGTCAAAGAAATCTTTTCCACTGAATCAAAGAAGCCTTTTTCAGTCTGTGATACATTAAACTTCTAGAGTTGTCATTACAGAGTTATTTTTATAGTTTATCTACTCTAAATATAACTACTCTAAATATACCTTTCTCATAATATATACATAGCAGAAAACAGAGGAGATATTATAAACTAAATTCATTGCTATTTCTGATCAAAACACCATTCAAACACCAATATTATCATGGATTATGAAGTATCAAACAAATGACTTGCTCCCCCTCCTGGCCACCCCAGGTATGACAGAACACATCCCTCCTGCCTCAGCCCTTCACAGAACCTTTCTCAGACACCATTTGGCACACTCCTACTATGCAGAGACCCACAGTGTTCTAACGCCAGTATTAAGGCAAACAACTGTATAATCCTTTTATTCTCTGGGCTTTCAACTGGAGTAGCAAAATCTACCTATTCATATCATTGTTTTATACATGTCCTTTAAATTTACTAATGCCATGAACCCTTCGTTATTCCTCACTATTCTGTGTTATCAAATCTCTCTGGATCATTTCAGCTGAACATCCCAGACTCCTTCTGATCCACCTTCATCTTCCTATCTCTGCTCACACTGTCTGGCAATCATCCCTTTCTGGTCATTTTCCTCAGCCCCTGCAGTAACAGTCCAAAGCACAGAAGAATACTGAGCCAGGTGCATCTCTAATACCTTATGATGTAAAAAACATTTCTGTTCCGCTCACAGTCCATGCACTTACCTGCACAATCCTCTTATAGCATTATAGCAATGAGGATACTCCAAAATGAGTGCAAAAAGTAGACAGTCACAGCCTTCCTTTACTAATGCATGGACCATCAGCCATTCTAAGAATTGAGATTTTATTCTCCAGTCTCCCTTCTCTTTCTCCATTTCTCCCCTGATCTCTACCTCTCTTGATCCACGAATTACTTGCATTCCAAATCGACCAACTCCTGTAAAAGGTTGGCTTCTATTCCTCTTTATTTTTTCCTATCTGCCCCAGATTCTTGGAGGCCAATTTCCTGACCTGAAATCATGGTGTCATAGTACTCACCTCCCCTTCCCAGGTTAAAAATCAACCCTGACTCCAGCACATTGGCTGAACCCACAACCTCACCAATATGTTTTAGTTAGGCCTGACACCAAGAACTCTAATTCCAGAAAACAAAAGCCTAGTGTGAAAATATTAATATAAGAATCATCAATTCTGCTTACATCGAATTCAGTGTCTGGAAATCTAAGATACCAGAATCTCCTGGGTGCTTGTTGTAGCCCCTACTACAAACATATAAACTGAGTTTCTAGGCATTGTTCCCAAGAATCCACATTTTAACAAGTTCCCAAGGTAAGTCTGGTATAGAAATAGGTCTGGGCCTACTATCAAGCCTGTCATTTCACAGATGAGGAAATTTAGAGAGAAGCTACTAAAAAACCCAAAGCTCATCAGTCCCAGTCTTTTATTCTTTCTATCATACTTCTGTCTCTCCTGCAGGGAGAAGCACTTGAAACTAACTTGCATAAGAGCTAGATATAATGTCCATGACCACAAAAAAACTTGTTTGTAAAGAACACAAGTGGCCGATCAGCTAAGCTCTCTCAGTTCAGTTCAGTTCAGTCGCTCAATCGTGTCCGACTCTTTCCAACCCCATGAACCACAGCACGCCAGGCCTCCCTGTCCATCACTAACTCCCAGAGTTCACTCAATCCATTGAGTTGGTTCTGCCATCCAGCCATCTCATCCTCTGTCAGCCCCTTCTCCGCCCACCTTCAATCTTTCGCAGCATCAGGGTCTTTTCAAATGAGTCAGCTCTTTGCATCAGGTGGTCTAAGTATTGGAGTTTCAGCTACAACAGTCCTTCCAATGAACACCCAGCCTGATCTCCTGGGTGATGGAGATGGACTGGTTGGATCCCCTTGCAGTCCAAGGGACTCACAACAGTCTTCTCCAACACCACAGTTCAAAAGCATTAATTCTTCGGCGCTCAGCTTTCTTCACAGTCCAACTTTCACATCCATACATGACCACTGGAAAAACCATAACCTTGGCTAGACGGACCTTTGTCAGCAAAGTAATGTCTCTGCTTTTCAATATGTTATCTAGGTTAGTCATAACTTTTCTTCCAAGGAGTAAGTGTCTTTTAATTTCATGGCTGCAATCACCATCTGCAGTGATTTTGGAGTCCCCCAAAATAAAGTCTGACACTGTTTCCACTGTTTCCCCATCTATTTCCCATGAAGTGANAGGCAGTATCACAAGTCAGAGCAGATTGGATTCATTAATGGAATTGGTCTGCCTCTCTAAACATCACAGCAACTTTTTAGTAACAAGAAACCTTACTTCCTCCACTTATTTGAGCTGGAAAATTAATGTAGTGTGCTTCTGAAGAAACACATAATGTACATGATGAATTTTCATCATCTTGCTGGAAAGTGATTCTTTATGTTCTTATTCCAAATTTACAGCAAGTAAATTTAACGTTCCAAAGCTGCTGAGCCTTTTTAAGACCTCACTATCAATTTGTGGGGCGCTTTAACTGATTCTGACCTGGAATTGATTAGTGCTTTCTGAAAACCGCACGTGTAGCAAATTGCGGCACTTTAAGATAAATCAAGTTATTTGGGGAAGTTACACTTTAACTATTCACATTTCATTCTAAGGAGAAAAACACAGCCTTTACCTGGATATCCTCCAGAGGGTCAGGGACCCAAACTGGCATTCTGATTTTCAAAGGAAAATTGTAATCAGAGTTAAAAATCTCCACTGGTAACTAGGAGTCCATGCTGACAAGCCCCTGGGCAGAGCTGATTTTAAAGTTACTCACTGATCTTTGATCAAAAGTCATAGGCATCTCAGAGCACTATGAACATTTAGGGAATGTTCTAAGCAGATGTTTCATTTCCTTTTTAAAAATAATACTGATATATAATTCCCATAATATAAAATTCACCCCTTTAAAGTATACAATTCTGTGAGTTTTGGTATATTCACAAAGATGTATAATCATCACTGCCATCTGATTCGAAAACATTTTAACCACTCCAGAAAGAAACCTTGGACACATTAGGAGTCTCTTCTCATTCCCCTTCTCCCCACTCCCAGCCCTGGCAAGCCCTACTCTTTCTGTCTGCATGGAGTTACCTCTTCTGGACAATCATTCCTTTTTGCATAAGGGTTTTTGACTTTTATTTTGTTTTTAAGTAACCACTGGATTTTCCCCTTCAGGAAACAATAAATCAGTAGGAAATGTTGAGGTGGTTCCATTTAAAATTTACGTCTTTGAACAAACCAGACTGAGAATTTCCTTGTGAGAAACTTCCCTTAGGGCCTTTACTTCTGGATGCGGACAGGTGTTGACAGACAGCACTGCTCGAGCACAGACCTTCCCGCCAGGTATACTTCTCTTTCCGGAGGTGGGAGGGTCTTATTTTGCTATTTGTCAGAGACAGGGTAGATTTGAATATTTCAAAGTCAGTCCCAGTCTGTTTGTAGGAANACAGACAGCACTGCTCGAGCACAGACCTTCCCGCCAGGTATACTTCTCTTTCCGGAGGTGGGAGGGTCTTATTTTGCTATTTGTCAGAGACAGGGTAGATTTGAATATTTCAAAGTCAGTCCCAGTCTGTTTGTAGGAAGTAGTATGGCCAAGTAGACTCCAAAATCAGGTAAACTAGGTCCAAATCATAGCTCTACCGCGTTTTATGAATTCCAGCTGTGTGACTATAGGCAAGTTTTAATGACCTCTCTGAGCCTGTTTTTCGCCTGTGAAAAAGAAAGAGTAGTATGTACCTCACAGGATTCATTTTGAGGACTCAATGAGATACAGATAGCTAGGCAGATAGATGTGAATATAGATATAGATAACTTGGTACTAAAGCAGGTATTTGCAATATCTCATTAAATATCTCAAATTAAATGCCCATTATGTGCCAGGTACAGGTTTTTGTATTCACTGGTTACTTACTTTCCATTAAAAGGAAAGATGAGACTCTGAATACAAGGATTGGCAATGCCTGTAAAAGATATTGATGTAATAAGATGACATGATGTCAGAGCAAGTAAAAGACTGCTATCACACCAGTAAACACTAGCTTCAGATTAATTTCTTGACAGGCAAGGCAAGTTGACATTCTCAGGAAATTAAAATTCAACATGTTCTTTCTGTGAAGAATATTACAGTCCATGAAAATCAATATGTTTCACCCAGACTATACAGCAGTCAGTTTCTCCAGTAATACAGCAATAGCTATTCATGCACAGCATAATATAAAATCTATAGATCAATAAGCCCTCTGACCTATAAAAGTTACAGCAAATCGCCAGGGACAAAAGATCTAGAAAAGATAAATGTCTATCATCAAAAGACTCCTTTAAACACAATCCTGTCAAAATAAAGAATACATATTTTATAAAGTATGTGTGAAATTCCAACAGGATTTTAAAACACAGCTAAGTGTGTATCTTCACTAATAAAAGTTCCAAGTCAAATAGTTTATAACTGTACACACAGTCCATCTGGTAGGTGGACAAAAACAAGGGAATTACCATAGGTCTCTACCTGTAGTGATTAACTACATCAGGTTTAATGAGCAATAATTTGATGCTTAATACTGTTTATAGAAATAGAATGTAATCACAAAGCAGTGGGTCCCCAACAGAATTCCATTTGTATAGGATTTCCTATAATCCTTAAAAACTAGGGTCATTTGAATCTCTGGTCCACAACTACTTGAACCTCATAAAATTACACCCAGGAAGAACAGACTGGAGCTACTAAAATTTATCAATATCAAAGGAATGAGGATTAGGATACAACTGTGTATCAATAACCCGATATGGGAATGTATATATTTTTCTCTCAGCTGCTGCTGCTAAGTCGCTTCAGTCGTGTTGGACTCTGTGCAACCCCATAGATGGCAGCCCACCAGGCTCCCCCGTCCCTGGGATTCTCCAGGCAAGAACACTGGAGTGGGTTGCCATTTCCTTCTCCAATGCATGAAAGTGAAGTCGCTTAGTCGTGTCCGACTCTTAGCGACCCCATGGACTACAGCCTACCAAGCTCCTCCGCCCATGGGATTTTCCAGGCGAAAGCATCTAAAAGAAACACTCCTGGATTCTAGCTAGGTTCTGAGGGTCCCATGGCAGAGTGAATCGCTGTATGAAACTAACTTTTTGGAATTTTTTTTCTGGAAAAAAAAAACAAAAAAAAAAAACCTGGTCTTTAGTTCTTCCAGCAATCAGGCTTTGATTTTAAACAGAAAGAACACTGAACAAGTGGTGAAGAACCCCTGGGAATTCAGTTAACCATTGGCCTCCAGCACAAAGAAGTTTCAGACAAGGTGGACTAGAGTGGTAGAAGCCTAAATGCCACATCGAAGCAAGGCCAGTCCCCTGCTTCACAACTTACCTCTACCCTACCCTGTCCTATCCTATCCTGCTGTGTGTGTGCTAAGTCACTTCAGTTGCGTCCGATGCTTTGCGACCCCATGGACTGTAGCCTGACAGGCTCCTCTGTCCGTGGGATTCTAGCCTATCCTATCCTAAATCTGGCTTCTGGCCCCATCTCTTGCTCCTGTGTGCCTAGAATACAGCAAGGGTCATATGCTACTTATAGCTGTTGTCAGCCAGATGTGTGATGTTGGGCAGGTTTGCCTTTTTCTTCTTTAGTTAGAAGAAAATCGCTTTACAATGTTGTGTTGGCTTCTGCAATACACAAACATGAATCAGTCATAGCTATACATAAGTCCCCACCCTCTGGAACCTCCCTCCCACATCCCACCCCATCCCACACTTTCACTTTCATGAGTATAACAAAATAATGACATAATTATATACAGTGTGTAAGATATATATGGACATAAACATAAAAAATAATTATTAAATGAGTTGAAGCAACAGGAAAGAGCACTTTATTTTGCACTTTTGTGGCTAAAATCCTTTGGAAATATTTTCCTTTTATGCACAATAAATTTTTAAGCATTAAAGGGGCCCCAGGAACCGGTTTTTATTCTTGAAGTGCAGACCAGTTAAAAATGTCATGAATTTTTATTTATTAAATTGCGTACCAATGAGACACATAAAATAAAACTGGTAAAAATATTAAGCAAACTTACATACCCTTCTCAATTTTTAGCCAATTAAGCTCACATACTCTCCCAAACACAATATTTATGTCACAGTTTCACTTTTTTAAAAAGTGGAACACTAAAATCTCATAAAGTTGTTTAAATTTATATTAATTAGGTTAAAAACTCAATTACATCTTAAGCATAGGAAATAAAAAATAATGCCGTTGACTTCAAATTAAGCACAATGGATTGGATGTGATTTTTAATCTATATTTCTTCAAGAAAACAAGTTTTACAAAGACTTAAAATTCACAGCAAAAATAAAAAAGTCAATCAAGCAACCAAAGATGTTATCTCAAGATAACAAAAGTGAACATTACAGTAAGTCTTTTATCAAAAAAAAATGATGATATCAAACTATCTTTAGGACCAATGGATACAAAAATTAAGTTTTGCTGCTTTTTCCTGGAAAGATGAAGGGAGGGACAAATTTTGTTGTCTGCTAAGGCAAAAGTGAGAGGTGACACTGAAAAAGTAAGATTATTGTACTGGAGCAGGTAAACTCATAAATCTCCATCTATCCAGTAAAGACAAAATCTACCTCCTACCACTCAGCAGAGGGGTGAATGTTCCCTATACAAAATTGAATTAGAGTTTATAGCACACAGAGACACAAGACAAGAAGCCTAATGGCTGAGAGCACCCATATCATAATCAGGGTGGGCATATTTTTTTGTAAGAATTCAAATAGTTAATGCTTTAG